>LPNX010560257.1:227500-338864 GCA_001517045.1 Pseudotsuga menziesii
GCGTGAACAAGAGGAAAACATCTCACGATGGAAAATGCGGAAAACATCCTGTTGGCTTGGAA
This sequence comes from Pseudotsuga menziesii, assembly GCA_001517045.1. Classification (NCBI taxonomy): domain Eukaryota; kingdom Viridiplantae; phylum Streptophyta; class Pinopsida; order Pinales; family Pinaceae; genus Pseudotsuga; species Pseudotsuga menziesii. Next base: position 227,563 of record LPNX010560257.1, read on the forward strand.
AAAGACACAGTTAACCCAAGACTGGGAAAGAGACCACCGCCCACACGACATAGGGACTCACCGAACCCAAAAAGAACAGAGGGGACAACCACCGGGAAGAACCACAACAATCTTCGGCAATGCCACATTGTAAAGGAAGCACACAGTCCACAAAGCGTGGAGGAGAATCGGTTCTCTGCGCGAAAGGAAGGAACACAACCACAGACCGGCAATCCGCGTGAGAGAGAGGCAAGGCGAACCCCCCAACCCCGGAATGTGGAACCTTTTAACTCAGCCCACGTGAGAGGAGGTGAACAGACTCACGATCTGGTTAGTGGGCAGACCATCCGCTCGTCGTGGAGAGTGGGAGGAAGCGTGGTCTTTTTGTCAGTAAACCGCTGCCCCCAACTAACAACAGAACAGCAGGGGTGGTGGTGACACATGGCTAACTCCCAATGGCCCCCACGGTTTAGACAACCCCCCCTTATCCTTTGGAATCATGCCCTTTTCATTTAACATTGCACCGTCGTAGCTGGCTGTAGGTTTAATTAGATTGATGTGCGTTTTTACATGATGCCAAGGCTATAATGTGTCGGATAGCACGATATACCATCGGCAACGATCCCCATTGCTGAAACATAACACAACCTAATCGATGGTGGGGCTTTTGCCTTGAGCTCCACACCACGATTAATTACAATAAATACATCATGTACTTTTTAATGCATCCGAGGTCAAAACTGGGGGTATTACAATCCCCTCCCCCTTGGAATAACACCGTCCTTGATGTTCCAATACATAGGAATACATATACAATATGCACATCAAAATTTCAAATTTTTTTTTTTTTTTTGACAGATCTGTCCCACGTTCACTCATTTACTTTGAACATTCAGAAGCAAGCCCCTCGGCTTCCATGAGTTTCTCTTGCTAGTTCTCAGCTCTTGGCTTATCCCGAAGCCTAGGAACTTTGTGGCTGCTGTCCTCTTTATGTTCCCTTGCTGGACAGTACCGACATAAATGATGTCCTCCGCATTCCCAGCATTTCACTGGCTGCTTCATCTTTACCTGCTCACTTTCCTTTGAGTCTTCATGCCTGGACCGTTTCATAACGGATCGCTTGATCGAATGTCCCATCATTGATCCACCTTCCTTTCCTTTGTCGATTGCTCCCAGAAGGCTTTTCACCTCCCTTTGCAAACCAATAGTCTTGCAAAATCTGGTGGTTCATTTCATTCTGCCTTTTCTGTATCTTGAGCATCTCTCCAAGATTCTCTTGGGTCCTGGCAATCGTTTGAAGGAGACTTACAGCCAAGTCCAACAACTTTTGATCTTCTTCCATGATCAATGTGCACCACCGAATTTCACCTTTCTCACCTATGAAATGCATCATTGAAATTCTGTTAGACCAAGCATAATATAGGCATTAATATCAGTCATTTAATTGCCCAATTGGCATGACAGTCCCAAGTCTCATCAAGAAGACTTTCATATTTTTCATGCCTTCCCAACAGGCACATGAGCTCATTCATGTCCATTCTTGGGCAAGGATTTAACTATTCCAACATTCATAATTATTTTAAGCAAATAGACACATTCTATTTTCAACCATACATGCATTCAACAATCTTTTGTTTTCACAATGCATAACTATATATATATATAATTGAAAGGCAAGAGGGAGCAACAAGAATTTTTCCCCTCTTTGTCTTGTTCCACCCTAGAACCCACACCACTGCTGTGGCTTTTCATGCTCTCAGCCTCTTTCACTTTACCGTGAATGCTGGACCAATCCCTCTTGGTCATGACACTTAGTGTCTCTGGTCTATTTCAGACCTCTCAACCATGGGGCCTCCCCACATGGTTTGTCTCGGCTGCTAGGACCTTCACAGTCTCACTAGCACCTTTTTCATTACTGCTCATGCTGAGCTCTTCAGGACAGTCACATGTCCACATGCACCCCTAGGATGCTCTCATTGTCCTCGCTCCCAGCGATACCTATATCCAAACATTGAATAGATTCACATCTTTAGTTTATTTTCATTGGTTTTACCTCTAGAACAAGAGCTTAAAACATCATAACCAAATCATAAACACATGTATTTTCATAAACAAGAAATTGCAAAATAATCCAATACTTATCTGTATTGTGCGTTTCCTCGTTGGTCCACAGGATCCTGCTTCGCTTTGCAAGCCTTGGGATCGCCTATGGACTTGGATGTTAGGTCAGCACGCAGGCTGCTTCACAACATCCTTTTATATATATATATATATCAGGCACAGTCAAGCCAACCCTCGTTGGTTTATCAGACCGTCAACAATCGCCTATATTTGGTCATGACACTTAGTGTCTCCGGTCTATTTTCAGACCTATTTAAATATATCAGGCACAGTCAAGCCAACCCTCGTTAGGTTTATCAGACCGTCAACAAATCGCCTGTACTTGGTCATGACACTTTAGTGTCTCTGGTCTATTTTCAGACCTCTCAACCATGGAGCCTCCCCACATGGTTTGTCCCCTTCTCTGTGGAAGGTAGGATGAGTTCAAGCCATTGTCCATTTAGTGTACAATACCAAACTACCTTTGTTTATCCTGACAACACAAGCAATATAAGCATATTTGTTAGCGTTATTGCTCTAAAATTGTAACCATATTTCACACCATTCACTATCAAGTATTGAGACACTAGGAGTGCATCCACTCCCTAGGGTGTAATCAATATTGAAAATCCTTTCATGATCCGACATCGAAAAAGTGTGCACCCTTGTCCGGTGTGTACCATGTAGGCCCTATTCATACTCAAGCAATCGGTCCTAATGGAAATAAAATCAAAACATGTTCTGCATATTGAATTTAACAATTTGACATGCATATCTTTAGCTAGGGTTACAGAAAACTTATCCATTTGCCGAGGCAGTATTCCTTCGTTAAGGAGGAATGGGGGCTCCCTTCTCTGAGTTGGCAGTCCCTCGGTTTACCATCCCAATTCCTCTTTACATTTCATATCCACGCATGTCTTACCGACATAACCCATACCATCTCACTCATGTTGCTTACCAAACATGTAGTGCAGATGAGACATTTCCAAAATGTCCAATGGAGTTTCCCCCGAAACCTATTTTCAAGATAAGGGAAAACCTTTCCATGAAGTTTGGCTCCTGCAGGCCATTACACATGGTCTTCCTGCAGCATGTACCCCTGGCACATTCATCAAATAGCCAATCAGTCCATCATTATCTGATAATACAATCCAAATTTGATTGTTCCATAACCAAGCAATAACATTATTAATTAAATTCAATGAGAATTTGCAACTCTGTTTACTACAGAAATTGATTTGCTTGGCAATGAGGTGATCCTCATTTGTGGGTCTCTTGTAAGCAACACCACTATACCCATTATAATGTCATGCTTACTAACATAACATGAATACCCACTTACAATGCGTCCTCCTGACACAATCTCATGCATGCCAATAGTGATTAGTAGTTGTCAGCAATTTATCAAATCCAAAATTCACAAATTCAAATTTACAACTCATTATGCATACAAACTATTATCACAGCCATGAGACTCTTCTCATGAGGTCTGGCTCTTTCACATGGCAGATTTTGGCCTTTGTCATGGCCTTACTCTCATTGCCATGCTCCAAACAATCTACCTGAAACCTGAACTTCAATCAACCAAACACTTGGTAAGTCTTGATGCATATAACATTTTCATTGCTGCAACAATCACTAAAGCATTTTCAGAATTTATAAAATTCCAATACTTCCAGCTGTTAATCACATCAATATTACCAAAACTCATTTACTTCACACAATCATTATCATACTAACATTTTCAAGGTATAGTCACATCATTTATGCAATTTAAATGAATTGTTTAGATACTCCTTACTTCACAAGCGTAGCATTGCACCACCTTGCTCTTCCATAGAGCATTTTCGGTAGCCAATTGATCCTGACTACCCTCTTCATGCACTTATTATCTTGCATTCATAACAGCTCTTGAAATGGTTCCAGAATTGTCATCAACTCATCATTTCAGCCATTAGTTATTCATAATATCACATGCACTTATCTCAATGCATTCATGCAATGCATCACAACATTTGCACCCATACTTACGCAGTTAGTTACTCACACCCTTCATATGCATCCATTCAATGCATAACTACAAGATTCATAAAATCTTTTAATGCATACCTACTCAATGCTATCTTACATTGATTCGGGAATACTATGCATTCAAACATACCGTGCATGGCCTAACCATGGCTACTTCATACAGGATGCATTACTATAATCAAGATCATCAATACTTACTTTCCTTGGGCTACTAAGCTCAATCAACATATACAGGCATGACACATTTCTATATGAATGTAGTATAACATTCAAATATCCACATGGTATGAGGTCTCTTACCTTTACCACTCCATGGAATTTGTCATAATCAAACTCTTACCTTCATGGGTCCTACTTACACCCTTGTCATTACCAGTTTGGTTGGTCCTTTGCAGGAGATTGCAGAATTTGCTCACCAACTTTTGATTATGGACTTGTTGCCTTATCCCTTTCTCCAGAGGGTTGCTAGTCACATTCATCAGCATCAGTAACATATTCAGCCATCTCCAGGTTGTCGTTGGTTTTCCACCAATGCAATAATTATCATTAGTGGCTCATTATAAATGTACATGTAATATCCTATGCATGCAAGGCATATCCTCATACATTTCAACTTATAAAATGTAGTTATAATCAGCAAGTTAGGGTTTAAGGAAATTTCCATTTTCAAGTCCTTCATCCTTGCATGGAACTCCTCCTCCATACAACAGCTGGTTTGACTTCATGATCTTGCTACCTCTAGGCATGCAATTCCCAGATTTGTCCATATTGACAACGGCACATTTCTCCTTCAGTAATCACTAGCACTTTGTTGCTCCGCATTCGCATTCTGGTGACTCTCCCTTGTTTCCTGCTAGATAAGCTTTCCAACGCCTGTCCACAGGCTTCATTCTGGCCTCGAGTGTGAAAACCACACCGCTTCAAAATGATGCTTTTTACCAAATGTATTTTGGTCTGAAATGCGAACTTAAGCCACCCAGAATTCTCTTCCTTTTCAGCCCTGTAACCCACTGACAGTCTGCTGAAATTCACTGAAAAACAGTTGGAAGTTGCCGAGAAAATTCCACTTTGAAAACCCAAAAATTTCCTTTGTCAGAATCGGGTCTCATCCCAACAAAATTTCCGACGTTTCGGCGGCTAGAACGTCTAATTTCATTCACTGTATTGGCGGGTCGCTTGTCTATTCCCTTCCATCGTATCGGGCCCATAGTGGTCTATTATTCCACAACAGCGGCCAACAATCTTTAAAACCTCCGCGGATCACAGCTTTGTCAGCGGTCGGAACGACAACCCACTGTGGCATCAGACACCTAGTCCTGTAGACGTCCACAACGACGACAGCGTTCTCATTGTGGTGTCCGCGGTTCACTAACCTGTCGGTGGACCGAAGCAATTATCCACCAACTTCCGGCGATCCAAGACTAAACAGGTCCACTATACCGGTGACCCAAGCCACTAAACTTTCCGACATTACGGTGATCAAACATTAAATTTTCCTCCGATGTGTCGACGATTGGAACGTTACCTATCGCGGCATCGACGGTCAGAGCAACTAACCACTCGCTCATCGGACAGTTAGTTCCATAGTCACCCGCAACAGCGGTAATCCAATCAACTAAATCATTCCGATGTTCATCGACGTTCCGATCTCCTACCATTTTCTGACGTTTTCGTCACTTAGGCAAATTTTCCCTCAACCATTCATCAGCGACGTCAAAAACTATCCATCGGCGATGTCAACCACTATCCATCGGAAGGATAGTTACCTAGCCATCCGCAACGACGGTGCACCATCAGCTAACTTCCTCTGATGTAGTCGCCGAACTTGTCGCCGCCATCGGCAGTTTGATCATCTAAAACATCGGAAGTTCTTTTCTCTAACTTTCGCCGACGTACCGGCGTCTGCTTCTTCTTTCTCTCGCCGATCACCGACAACCTCGGACTTCGCTGAATTCTAAAAATTTTCAATACTTAGAAGATTTTCTTTCTTCTTCTCTGCGTCGGCTGCTTCATTGCCTAATCCTCTTCTGTTTCTCGCCGTCGTAGTTCACTGAACACCTCGACATCGGTGACTGGAAGGACCAGCATCGGCGGAATAGTTCATTCCGCAGCCGCAACGGTGGACACATTATCTGCTACATTTTGCCGATGTTCATCGACGATCAATACCACTAATGTCCGCCGATCACCGATGATTTTCTTGCCTTAGAAAATTTTTCGAAAACTTTCACTCTGCCGTCGTCGTATCGGCTCGACCATCTCTTATCCAACGGTAATCAAATCAACTATTCGTTTCCGATCGGCAGTCGGAGCTTTTCCTCGTCGGAAGACTAGTGCTCTAGGCTTCTGCAACGGCAGGTGCACAAACCAATATTTTCTCCGATGGTCGATGATTTCGGGCCTTAGAGAATTTTTCAAAAAGATTTTCCCGTTGCGTCGGCTGCCGGAACGTCTTCCTCCCGCGGCATCGACGATCGGAGGCTCTATCTGTCGAAGGGATAGTCCTCTAGCCGTCCGCAACGGCGGCGCTCGATCAGCTAAGCATCGGCGATCCGTCTATCTAAGCTTTCTAATGTGTCGATGGCCAAACACTTAGAAATTTTCCGAAACCAAGGTTGTTTGTCCCTCGTCGGGTGACCTTCAGACTAAGTGAGCCGCTACATTAGAAGAGCTTCACACTTAGTCTCCCGATGGGCCGATGGTTCCAGCACTTGGACAATTTTTGAAGTTGAAGTTTTTCTGTCACAATTTTCTGATTGTTGCTGGGCAGAAGGCAACCTGCCTCTGCTATCTGACCTTTCATGGCCCATTCAGGCCCATGCTGTAACCAGAGCTCTGATACCACATTGTAACGTCCCCGACCCTCTGACCGGCGAAGAGGACGCTACTAACATCAAACATACGGGCAAATAGCCCCATGAACATGAACAGGCATATAACGCTGAAATAAAAGGCTTAAACATAATACCTACTAAGATATATAATCCTTCTTGTACATAGCGAAAGCAAACATACATTCATTCAAGCATGCCACATGTTCATCATATTCATCAATCAATAAATATAAATGCAGATACGAAATAGTCAAGAATACTCATCGGATAAGAACTCGTCTCGCAACCAGCTACGTCGCTGCAACGTTCCACCCAACCATAGGCCAACGTACTCATCAATCTCTCAACAACACTGCCACCCCCAAGCTAGGCATGATTCCTCAAGGAATAAGGGTCAAAGCAGGCTTACACATAGCCAAGGTACACAAATCAGCCAAGCCCACACAGTAGGGTTTATCAGGCCATCAAGGAGATAGGAAAGGCTAAATGCTAAGGTGATGACCTCAAACACCAGTTTTCTCAAGCATACCCAGCCTCTCATCCTACTCTCAACAGTCCGAAGACCAACCACTGCATACTGCAGCAAAACAAACAGTTCAGAGCTCTGTGAAGAAGATGAAGTCAACATTGTGACAACCCCAAACCAAAGGGTGAAACACAGTTCAAGTCAACAACGCTTCAGGGTTGTTCTTAGCCCTAGCGTGGCCAAAACAACTCAGCAACAATCCCGATAACCTCAGCACCCAAGAAGCAACCCAAAACCAGGGGAAGACAACAGCCCCAAAATCACAAAGAAATGATGGCAACAACTACACAGTCCGCTATTAGAAAGAAGCCACACCCCCAGCATGGACAGGGGAAAACTCAGCCAACGAATGTGAAAATCAACAGCCCACCAACATCCCCGATATCACAGCACACACCATCCCCAATGTAATTGTTGGAGAACTTACACAGGCAGAAAAAGGGGAAGAACAGACTCTCAACCTGTACACAAGGGAAAGAGACACAACCAAAGCAAAAAGTGGAAGAAAACATAGGCAGCAACGAGGAGAAACAAAGATCCTTCTTCAACAAGGAAACACCAGCACGTTTTCGCAGTCGGCAAGGGTGGGTTAAAAACAGGCTCTCTCTGCGTGAACAGGAGGAAAACATCTCACGATGGAAAATGCGGAAAACATCCTGTTGGCTTGGAAAAAGACACAGTTAACCCAAGACTGGGAAAGAGACCACCGCCCACACGACATAGGGACTCACCGAACCCAAAAAGAACAGAGGGGACAACCACCACGGTTCAGCGATGAACCACCGGGAAGAACCACAGCAATCTTCAGCAATGCCACATTGTAAAGGAACCACACAGTCCACAAAGCATGGAGGAGAATCGGTTCTCTACGCGAAAGGAAGGAACACAGCCACAGACCGGCAATCCGCGTGAGAGAGAGGCAAGGCAAACCCCCCAACCCCGGAATGTGGAACCTTTTAACTCAGCCCGCGTGAGAGGAGGTGAACAGACTCACGATCTGGTTAGTGGGCAGACCATCCGCATGTCGTGGAGAGTGGGAGCAGGCGTGGTCTTTTTGTCAGCAAACCGCTGCCCCCAACTAACAACAGAACAGCAGGGGTGGTGGTGACACATGGCTAACTCCCAATGGCCCCCACGGTTTAGACAACCCCCCCTTATCCTTTGGAATCATGCCCTTTTCATTTAACGTTGCACCGTCTTAGTTGGCTGTAGTTTTAATTAGATTGATGTGCGTTTTTACATGATGCCAAGGCTATAATGTGCCGGATAGCACGATATACCATCGGCAACGATCCCCATTGCCGAAACATAACACAACCTAATCGATGGCGGGGCTTTTGCCTTGAGCTCCACACCACGATAAATTACAATATATACATCATGTACTTTTTAATGCATCCGGGGTCAAAACCGGGGGTATTACAAACCTAGAGTTGAGTGACCATTTTGTTGAATGGGGATATCTAGCCTGGGACCAAGATATGGAACCAGTCCAACACTAGGGGACTCAACCTTGAGTTGAGTGACCATTTTGTTGAATGGTCACATCTGGTCCGGGACCAAGATGTGGAACCAATCTAGCACTGGGGGACTCAGCCTAGAGCTGAGTGGCCATTCTTTGAATGGAGGCACCTAGCCAGTAACCAGGAATTTACCTAGTTCAGGACTAGGGACTTAGCCCGGGGTTGAGGGCCATTCTCCGAGAGAATGGAGGCGCTTGGTCTGCTACCAAGTATTTGACCTTGTGTCAAATTATGCAGCCTATGGCTGAGGCACCTAGTCTATTACCAAGATGACACTATAAGCCCTCGACAGGGTCTAGGCATGTGTGACACTCTGACCCTCGATCAGTGGGCTTTGTGATCTTCTCCAAGGCTTAGCTACCCTTGGTTAAGACACCTTAGTATCTGATCTTGGTGTCACACAAAGTGTGAGATAAAAGCATTAGTAATTCTCTTTGTTTATGATGATGTACTTTGAGTGGGGAAGAAGGACCACCTTGACCACTTGTTTTGACCACGGGGCACTTGGAGAAGGCTAAAGCAAAAGTCTAAAATACATAAGGACCCTTAGTACCACTAAGGGGTCAAAGTGAAAGTGCAAAAAGGCCTTTAGTACCACTAAAGGTAAAAGTCAAAGTGACAAAAGAATAAAACAATAATATTTTGTTCTTTTGAGTTTTGGTCCACTTAAAGGTGACTCAAAGGATATAAAAGAAAATCAATCCATTTAATTATTACACACACTTGCTCTCAGAGGTACAGCTACTCCAAGACAGAAGAATTTGTTGGTCATTGAAGAGAAGGAAAGTTTTGTGTATGCCCTAGCATGGATGAGTCTAGCTAGGGCATTCACATTTGTCTTTTGATCAAACCCTAGACTAGGGTTTCATTTTTACAGCATCTTGATGTCTTAAGGTTTTACCCTAAATCTACCAGCAGAAGCACTCTCTCCTCACGGCAGCCTCCTCTCTTCCTCACGGGCTGGTATTTTGGTTCACGGGCAGCCCCTCTTCCTCACGGGCAGCCCCCCTCTTTCTCTGGGCAGCTTCTCCACCACACAGGCAGGGTGCCCTTTCTTCACAGGCAGCCCTTCCTTGCCTCCGAGCTGCTACAGCAGACTCGGGGCTGCCTGCAGGTGCCCACAAGCTGCTACAGCAGGCTCGGGGCAGCCTGCTAGGGCCTCCGGCCAGCAGCAAACAGGCCCATAGTTATCTCGGGCAGGCCAGCAGCAGGGAGGTCCGGCAGACCTTCAGGCAGCTCGGATAGGGCCTGGACAGAACACAGGCAGACAGATCTGCCCTCCGGGCAGCAAATCCGGCCTCGGGCAGCAGTATAATCGGTAGGGCAGGGTTCAGGCAGTTCGGGCTGAACCACAGCAGTTTTGGGCAGAGAAGAAAAAGATCTAGGCAGCTCAGCAGTAGATACGGGCAGACAGACAGGGTCACGGGCAGCAAATTTGGGCAGTTTGGTTTTCTGGGCAGGAGAGAGAAGATTAGGGCAGCAAGCCCTAATTTGGCATTTTTGTGCAAAAGATTATTTTCTGTGTAATTTTGGATTTTTGGTACAAACCCAGTTAGGGTTTGAGAATTCTTGAAGAACTCAGTTATCTCATTTATGAGATGAATTACTAATGCTTTTGGGGTTTTTGTCCTTTAAAGGTTTCCCCAGTGAAAAACTCCTGTGTTCAGTGTGTTGATGTGTTGATATGATTTACTGCACTTGCCATTTGTTTATGTTAGTCTGCAATTTTTTTTAAGTATTCATGCTAATGCTAAAAATTCAACATCTTCCAGTTCCATGATGGCTGATGAGCGCTACTGTTCACATTTTCCAATGTGGATCTGAAAGTGCTTCTTGGTAAAGACATAGCAGATAATACTTGCATAAATTTTGTTTAATTCGACAAGATTGACAGACTGAAGACACATTCATGAATCATTATCAAAGCTTGATGAATCAAACTCTCACCTTTCTTTGCTCCAATCCCCATCGGACTTCACTTATAGACTTGTTGCTTATTCATATAATTTGGTTTGCATCGGCTGCAAATGATCAAAGGTAATTTAATCAGAAAAAGGACAAGATCCAAAACACATATGAACTATGTTCTGAGAAATACAAATGTCCAAATTATTGTGTTATGTAAGATACTAAGAATATAAATAGTCATCTATTTTTCCTTATACCCAACTATTGTCTTTTTTAAGCAAATAGAAACATAATATCTTTCAGTCATAAAAAGCTATCCTTGGTATTATTTTGAATTTTTCTTATAAGCGTACCTTTGTGCCAAAGTGATTTCAGAACTCTTTGACAGCAAGATGTGAGTGTCACTATGTTTTACTTGCAGAATAATGCCCCTAAAATGGGATGCAACACTGAATGTAATCCCACATTCATAAATACAGAAAGACAGTTGATTGAAATTGATATAATTGAAGTGATAGCCACTGCTTCCCACGGCATTCCAAGTTGACACATAAGTTGATGTGCAGAGCTATACCCCGAAAATGTTGGCCGCTGACTGCAATCCTGCTCTGATAAATCAAGAAAGAGAAGTGATCGAAATCTAAACAATTGGATTGACAACCAACAAATCCCAGTCTTCCAAGTTGAGAAAATTCTTCTCGAAGGCCCAAGGATCAAACATAGAATTCAAATATTGCAAATGCACAGGTGCACATCATAGTGATTGTCCAATGTCAACTTTAGTAGCCGAAGCAACAAAGGGTTATTAACTTCCTAGGTTAACTGATATTGATGGCTTCGCTCAGAAAGATCAAAATTCAAGTGGAACCTTCTAAGAGGCCTCAATGTCATGATGCATTGCAGGATCATGAAGCATTCCCTAATCAAAATGATGATAGCCATCAGGGTTATGAGATTTTCAAAACTAAGAATCACCTGATGTCATTGATTCATTTTGAATGATGAAGTCTGTACCTGCTGGTGAAAAGGTGAACATGCCAAATTTTCTATGAAACAAAACTTAAAGATACATGTTTTCTTGTTGTTGTTTCATCACAACCCTTACCAACCCTTTACAGGTTCTCTTTATTACAATGATTTTTAATGGGGTTGCAAGAAGTAATTATATTGGAGCTATGCCTCTTTCTTCCATATCACTCTTCAGCTTGTAAACTTCCTCCATATTTCCTATTTTGACATGTCCTCCCATCAAGATGCTATAAACAATACTATCAGGCACAATGCCCTTCCCAATCATTTCATTAAAAATAGAGTTTGCTTCTTGCATCAGGCCTTCATTACTAAGTCCCCATATAAGAGAAGAATATGTATATAAATCAGGTTCAATACCACTCTCTATCATTTTCCTTTTCAGGCCAAGAGCCTCATGAATATCACGCTCGTTTAAATTTCCATGAATCAGAGCAGTATAAATAATCTTGTCAGGAACCAACTCATTTTCTAACATTTCCTTGAAGAGCAGCTTAGCTTCCTGCAAACTGCTACCTTTACAAAGCCCATCAATGAGTGATGTGTAAGTGACTGCATTAGGTGACATGCCTGACTCCTTTATTCTATCAAAAAGAACTTTTGCCTCGTGTAGTAAGCCTTGTTTGCAAAACCCATCAATGAGCACAGAATGACAGATGACATCAGAAGCAATACCCTGGTCTAACATTTCACTATGCAAATTGACAGCCTCCTGCATATTGCCTTCCTTAAAATGTGCATCAATGAGAGTTGTATAGATAACATCATTGATGCCCAGACCAGTTTCCATCATTTTATTGATGACTTTTTTGGCTTCCTGTAACTGACATAGATTGCAAAGACCTTGGATAACAGCACCATAGACTTGAATGTCTGGTTCAATACCTTGCTCTTGCATTTTATCAAAAATTTCCAACGCCTCTTGTATATTTCCCTGATTGAAATGCCCATCAATTAGGGAAGTGAATATGAATTTGTTAGGATTCATGGTATTCTCCGACATTTTCTTGAGAATATCATCAGCTTCCCGTACTTTTCCTTGCTTGCATAAACCATCAACAAGAGCCCCATATGTAACAACGCTAGGAGTTAAACGAGATGCTACCATTTGATCATAAAGTTTGGCAGCTTCTTGCATATTACCCTCTTTACAATTTCCATCAATAAGACAAGTAAATGTGAACTCATTGGGATGCAAGCCATGTCCTCTGAGGGACTCGAAGGCCTTGTTTGCCTCTTGCATCATGCCTTCCTTACAGAGTTCATCAATAACTGTACTGTAGGTGATCACATTGGGCAAGATACCATTTTCTCTCATGTCATTGAGGACATCCAAGGCTTTCTGTAGCTGCCTTTGCTTACAGTACCCATTAATGAGAGTATTGTAAGTAATGACATCAGGTTTGCAACCAATTTCCTGCATTTCATCACACAACCCCTTCACTTCCTCTAGTTTGCCTTCTTTGCAATATCCATCAATCAGTGAATTGTAAGTAACAATGTCCGGTTGGCAGCCCATCTCTTTCATTTGATTAAAAAGGCTCCTTGCACAATGCAAATCCCCTTCTTTGCACATGAAATTAATCATAATATTGTATGTAAAAACATTCGGAAGAACCCCACTACCTTTCATGTCTGCAAAGAACTTCCTCGCTAAGTCTCCTCTATCGGATTTCCAAAAACTTTGCAGAAGCATATTGCACGCATAAACAGTGGGAACAATCCTAAACTTCTCCATTCTATAATAAACTTCAGACGCCTCTACCAGCATCCTAGCTTCCGTGTAAGTCCTCAAAAGGGCATCGAACACTCTGGAAGGCGACTTACATGCCCTCTGTGTTGCCCTCACCATGTCAAACAGATTTGGACTTGGGTGTTCACGTTTCTGTGCCCTCACAAGACTCTTGAGGATCTCTTGGGCATGACGATACATTCTGCCCTTATAGAGTATGTGGGCAATCATGCAATGCGATTCTGTTGTATGATGAAAACCTTGCTGCTGGCTTGCCCATCTGAAGAACTTAAGAGCCAATGGGGCTTCTTCTCTTAGCTTCACAAAAACTTGAGATACATGAAGAGGGGCCAGCGTAGATTTCAGCAGTGTGGAGGCCCCCAAATCATCCCACCGCTCTTCTCGTACCATTACACATATATTGCTTATCAATGCATCTTCATTGCCATCTGCAACACTACTGCGGATGGGCGTGCAGCTTTTGGTTGAAAACCGACAACATCGATTCTTCGGTGATATGGGTGTGGGTATTTTGGGTTTTGCTGGTAACAAATGAGTAATATCTACATGCCCTCTTGACAGAGGCGAATTGTCAATGCGACTATGGCTACTTTTAAAGTAGAAAAGGACTTGTGTGTGTTTGTGATTTACGAAAATTTTGCTTACTTGGGTGCCTCTGTTGTCGTTCATGACCTTCCTCATCTTCCTCTGATGTTCTCTTTCATTCATAATCTTCAAACTCTTCTGCTGCTGCTTCCGCCTTCGTCGATGGTGTTATTGTGGTTCTTCGCAATCATCTTTGTCTATTGGTGTCCCTGTTATTCTTCCTCGTTCCATTCCAGCTCCTCTCTTCGATCCATTCCAGCTCCTCTCTTCGAGTGCCCTGTTCCTAATACTGGTTTTTTCTTCGTTCGTTGTTTTTGCGTAGAAGTGCATAAGATTTAGCCAACGTGATTTATCAGGATAGGTATATCAGAAAATTCTTAGGAAGAAACTAGGTATCCTTCGGGTGACAAGAGCTCCGTTTGCCTTGTCAAGTAAGGTCCTTGTGAGGTAAGGTTTAAGGATACTGTTTGCAAGGTCCTTGTAAAAGGGTTTAAGGAGACGGCGCTTATAAGATAGCATTTCATGTGGCGCTAATAAGGAGACTATTTTTGTCGGTTGAATTTTACCATTTATGAGAGGGCTCACTTTGATAGAAATAAATAGACATAAGGAAATAAAAGGACATAAAAAAATGGTTAAGCTGACTTTTTCTTTGTCTTTCTTTTGAATTTGGATATGAGCAAGGGTAAGCTGCGGGTATTGGATAAGCTACTGATAGGATTGGGTAACCTAATTGCTATGGGTCTTACTCGTTATCTTGATCTCAATCACGATCTCTAGGTGTTGTTCTGGAGCAAGTGTCACAAAGTTAGATTTGAATCTGGGTGAGGAGAATAACAATATTTCTGCCAACCATCTGGTCTACAATCAATTGACTAAATCATGTATTATTTGTTATAATGTAGTTTGAGAATGTAGATTTTCAAAGTTTATAAAATGAAGATTTTCATAGTTTATTATAAATTTTCAGAATGTTTCAAAACTAAAACATAATTAAATCCAAAACATCTACCATAATGATTTTTTTTCAGAGGAAAGATCCACGGGAAACCCAGCAATACTTCCCCACATTAGTGGATGGTAGAGGTGGTAAACCGCCGGCCATCCTCGCAGATGGCCTAACCCCAAAGGACTCGAGGCTCGAACCCGTGACCTCTCCCCGTACCGAGAGAGTGTGCGCACGTCTTGCCAATTGAGCTAACCCTTGGGGCTTCTACCATAATGATATGGTTTATTGTGATGTCCCAAGTCTGGTGTGCAGGCCTGAACACTATCTAATTCTGTAATTTAAATTACAATTTCTGAACTTTGAATCAAACCACTCAGAGCCTCTTCGGACAGGGAAAGACAGGGGTTTTTTCTAGGAATTTTGTAGGCAAGAGGAGTGAGAAGCGGGAAGAAACCAAAGATATTCAAGACATAGAATTTCCTCTTCCCTAACAGATTTAGATCTGGTGCCATTTAGGTTTCAGAATCCGCTATGCGAAAACCTACTTCCACGCTTTTGGGCATCCAAACCGTGAAACTAGGAAGAGTAGTTCAGCCTTTTTCAACCAGGGGCTTAGGTAAATTGATTATGGCTCTGATATAAAGTTATATTATAGTATACAAAGGTTTATTCAGATATATAACATATTTGGGAAATTTAGGAAACTAGTCCCTTGGACTGCACTCTAGTCTCGGGTTCTGGGTCTTCCAAACATATGGAGAAGGTTAATAAAACTCATATTCAAACATGAAAGGTGTTCAATGTGAAGTTAATGAATTCTCAGAAGTAAAAGAAATAAAATCAGAAAGGTTTAAGTCCTTCAACTCATTCAAAATCTAAAACTAGTCATTTTTCAATGCATTTCTAGCTAGAGTGTGGAAATGCTTCTCCAGAGTAAATAAGATATATTCAAAACTCTGTAATACTTGCAGAAAGGTAAGAATACATTATTTCAGAGAATTAATGACTGAATTCAATCTCACGGGAGTTTCATATATTTACTCATTAATTTAGTCTTCATTACAAGGCTAGAAAACTAGAATTGGAGGTAGACATTGTAATGGAAAACTATTAGAACATTACATAAACTTTGGATCTGATCCAAAATGTAAATTTGAGCACATAAATCTGTAGACAAATACACAACTCACAAAGTGGATCTCACAATTTACTCAGCAATTGAAGAATGAAACAATGCAAAAAAGGCTTGCAGCTGTGAATGCTTTCATTAATCAAAAAGTAATCCGATGATAATTACAATGAAGTAAAATGGCCTTAATAGCCACATGAAATTTGAATCCACATGAGGAAATTCGAATTGATAGACTCTACTTGACTGTAGGTAACTAAGACCTTGTCTAAATCACTATCGGAGGACTCAGTAGTTAACTGACCTTGTCTAAACCATAACCGGAGTTCATCGGAGCTATAAAACACAACTCAAGTGTTACATTCAGTGTTAACTAAGGTTAATTCACTGTGGTAGGTGAGAAATGCTCCCCACATGTGTGCAGTCAAGTAAACCTAGCGCTAACTAAATGTAGAGGACTAGAACTGAATGTAACTGACTCCTAACTTAGCTTGACTAGTCATTAACTGAAGTGAACTGACCTTGGTTGGTTTTGGCACTCCCAGTGGCTTCCTAAATTGTAGGGATTGGTCTAGGAGGCTCATAAACTGATGCAATCAAGTGTAATCAGTGGCAATGAGCCTCAATTAGTGTTCCCCACACTTTAGTAACTGAAACATGTGCCCCAATTAGGTCAAGTGGACCCAATGGTGTTAATGACTATAAATAGATTGGATGGACTCCCGATTTAGACATGACTCCCAATTTAGACATATGACCAAATTTGGACAAGGGAGGATTAATAATCCTAACACCCCCCCTAAATGCTAACTTGGACAAGCTGTGGGCCCCGGTAACTAAGACCATAGGTCACCCATTACATCAAGTAAAATAAAGTAACTACTTAATACAAGGAGCTGGGGCAAAAACCACATGGGAAAAAAGCCCTCCCTCTAGCTAAGCAGGTAGAATCAGGGCTCAAGTTTGAAAAACTTGAAAATATGTTGTTGCAATCTTCATCTTTGTGAGGTAGTGAAGCAACATGCATGGTGTGTTGTGCACAGGTATTCTGGGGCCTGGCATGTAGACTTCTCCTTCTTCTCCAAAAATGATGATGGGAGGAAGGAGGAATGTAACCTTTGTCTCTTGCTGAATGAAGAGGTGTATGATCATACCCATTCTTCTGAATGTAGTAAGACTGAGCCCTTGCCATATTGCATCTTACAGGAAGTCTATTGCATCTCCCTGAAGGAGGTAAAATAGCATGACATAGCGCAAGAGTCTTTCCTTTCTGAGTGTCAGGTGAGTTTCCAGTCATCTTCCTAGCTTCCAGTTTGGAAGTAGGGACTGAATCTAGATCTAAGCCACCCTGAATCTCAAGGTCATAAACTGATATAGATGGATTGGCAATACTAGTAGAAGCTATAAAAGAAGTAGATGCAATGATTTTACCTTCCCTTGTAGGTGGCTGCTAAGAGTGCACTGGTTCTGAAGAACGCATGAAATGTGAGAACTCATATGCTTTTGAAGCATGATTTGCAGTACCTTTTGCTATGATGCTCCCAGTAGAGATATATGTGATCTCCACTGAGTCAAGACCAAATATCACTCACTTTGGAGATCCAGTATGGGTCATCTGATAGACATATAACAGGTTTGAAGCTAGGGAGGGAACAAATAGCACATCTTTGAACCTTCCATGTTCAAGTTGAATAGAGCCCTTCCCCTTTGTTTTGACTTTACTGTTATTGCCCATCTGAATACTAGGACCATCAAAGGACTGAAAAGAAGAGAATGATTCTCTGGATGCAGCCATATGGTTGGAAGCTCCAGAATCAATGAGGAAGATAGGTGTTGATGTGCAGCAAGCCTTCAGTGCATGTCCTTTCCTTTGGTATTCTTCTTCTTCTTCTTCAGAGTCTTCCTTCCTTGCGCTAGCAGATACATAAATGTTGTGCTTTTTCAAGAGAAGAGCCATTTCATCAAGTTGTGTTCTCATACAGGAGCTTTCTGAATGGAAGCCCCTTCCACAGTAAGAGCAGAGGACCTTGCCTTTGCCACTCTTCTTGCTTCTCTTCGAACCTGAAGGTTCTTTTGACTACTCTTTCTTCACAAGGGACTCATCTCTTTGCTTCCCTTTGTCATTTGCTACCTTATCTCCTCTTGCAACTAGAGCTAGCTCTTTGGGAGATCGAATGATCCCCATTTGGATCAATTTATCATTCTCAGAAATAAGAGATTGGATGAAAGCATTAAGAGTGGGCATCTTCCAATTTGGAGTAGTGAGCCTTACTGTTTGGAAGGTGGATACAAAGACTGAGTAGTTTGAATTGAGATTTGTGAGAATAGAAAGGATGAGCTGATCTTCATCCTTCTCCACTTTGCATTGCTTCAACATATATATCAGGTTCTTGAACTTTGTGAAGAATGCATTTAGAGATTCAAAATTGGATGGATTGAGAGTAATCAGATCATTTTCTAGCTGATGGATCCTTATCTCATCATGCTTATCAAATAGGGAGGCAAGCTTGTCCCAAACCAGCTTGGGAGTCTTCAATTCTAGAATGTGGAACCAAAGATCTTTAGAGACTGAGAAGAGCAAGTGTCCATGGGCTTCATCAAGCCTGTTCATGTACTTACCTTTGTCTTTATCTGAATCTGGTTCTTCCTCTGCTTCTTCTATGAGTTTGAAGAGCCCTTTGGTGCGGAGCATTACCACCATGTCTACCTTCCACTGGTGATAGTTGAAGGGAGTGAGAAGCTCTATTTGATGAGCCATTTCGAATGTAGTAGGAAGAACTGAGCTGTTGTAGCAAATGCAGTGAGAAGAAAAGGCTGCTTGTAGCGAATGCTATAAGAGAAGCTGATAAGTTGTCACACAATCAAACATACAAAGTAAGGTCGACAGTCTGCACTTTTGGAATTGAAAAAGCAAGCTTGATCAACAATTTCCGAACTTGGGATATTAAGTGGTAAATTCTCCACTTCTTGTGCAGTACTGGAAGGAGCAATTTGCCAAAAAAATGATCTAGCTAGAGATCTGAGGAGGAGAGGAGTCTTGTCCACTAAGGCTATGATACCATGTAAATTTGAGCACATAGATATGTAGACAAATACACAACTCACAAAGTGGATCTCACAATTTACTCAGCAATTGAAGAATGAAACAATGCAAAAAAGGCTTGCAGCTGTGAATGCTTTCATTAATCAAAAAGTAATCTGATGATAATTACAATGAAGTAAAATGGCCTTAATAGCCACATGAATTCGAATCCACATGAGGAAATTCGAATTGATAGACTCTACTTGACCGTAGGTAACTAAGACCTTGTCTAAATCACTATCGGAGGACTCAATAGTTAACTGACCTTGTCTAAACCATTACCGGAGTTCATCGGAGCTCTAAAACACAACTTAAGTGTTACATTCAGTGTTGACTAAGGTTAACTGACTGTAGTAGGTGAGAAATGCGCCCCACATGTGTGCAGTCAAGTAAACCTAGCGCTAACTGAATGTAGAGGACTATAACTGAATGTAACTAACTCCTATCTTAGCTTGACTAGTCATTAACTGAAGTGAACTGACCTTGGTTGGTTTCGGCACTCCCAGTGGCTTCCTAAATTGTAGGGATTGGTCTAGGAGGCTCCTAAACTGATGCAATCAAGTGCAATTAGTGGCAGTGAGCCTCAATTAGTGTTCCCCACACTTTAGTAACTGAAACATGTGCCCCAATTAGGTCAAGTGGACCCAATGGTGTTAATGACTATAAATAGACTGGATGGACTCCGGATTTAGACATGACTCCCAATTTAGACATATGACCAAATTTGGATAAGGGAGGATTAATAATCCTAACACAAAATATGTCTCGCCACCCATACATGAACCAAAACCTTGGGCAGTGATCCGGAGATCACCCACCAAGAAACTTGAAGTCCATTCCTCTTCATTCTCTTCTTGGAGTAATGGGAAACAAGCAAGATCTTCTGGAGCATCTTATTTCAAACAACTTGAGGTTTCTCCTTCTTGAATAGTACTATGATCATTACTTGCAGATAATCTTCTTGAAGAAAATCCAAAGAATCTCAGAATGCTTGAGCATGCTGATGGATTTGATGACTCTTCACTTTTGCTTTCTTCTTCCTCCTCATTGCTCAGAGAGGTGGAACAATTTTGTTCCTCTATGGATGATTTGTTTCTATTGAAAGAGTAATCATCTACATTCTTAGGCTCAAATCCAAATCTGCAATAAAAATAATCTTTGAAGGGAATGGATTTACAAATCACTTACCCCAATGAAAGATACTCTTTGTAGTGGTGGGGTAAGTTTTCAGCTGCATCTATCATCTTTGCTAAATCCTTGTTAGGATTAGCCATGGGTAGTTCCAAATTTATTTCTTCATACTCCATATGGTCATAAAAGTAACCATCCTTGTCTCTTGACATTTTGAACCCATCATTAACATAGATCACCTCTTCTTCTTCTACAAACCGATCAAAGTCATCATCTTCAACTACTGGCACAACCCTCATGGTTGCAACTTTAATTGTTGATTTGCAAAATTAGTCAATGGAGAGCCTTCTTACCACAGGAGTGGAGGAAAGTGCTCTGATACCACTGTGATGTCCCAAGTTTGGTGTGCAGGCCTGAACACTATCTAATTCTGTAATTTAAATTACAATTTCTGAACTTTGAATCAAACCACCCAGAGCCTCTTCGGACAGGGAAAGACAGGGGTTTTTTCTAGG
Organism: Pseudotsuga menziesii; assembly: GCA_001517045.1. Classification (NCBI taxonomy): domain Eukaryota; kingdom Viridiplantae; phylum Streptophyta; class Pinopsida; order Pinales; family Pinaceae; genus Pseudotsuga; species Pseudotsuga menziesii. Next base: position 248,637 of record LPNX010560257.1, read on the forward strand.
AAATTTTGTAGGCAAGAGGAGTGAGAAGTGGGAAGAAACCAAAGATATTTCAGACATAGAATTTCCTCTTCCCTAACACATTTAGGTTTCAGAATCCGCTATGCGGAAACCTACTTCCACGCTTCTGCACAGCCAAACCGTGAAACTAGGAAGAGTAGTTCATCCTTTTTCAACCAGGGGCTTAGGTAAATTGATTATGGCTCTGATATAAAGTTATATTATAGTATACAAAGGTTTATTCAGGTATATAACAAATTTAGGAATTTTAGGAAACTAGTCCCTTGGACTGCACTCTAGGCTTGGGTTCTGGGTCTTCCAAACATATGGAGAAGGTTAATAAAATTCATATTCAGACATGAAAGGTGTTCAATGTGAAGTTAATGAATTCTCAGAAGTAAAAGAAATAAAATCAGTAAGGTTTAAGTCCTTCAACTCATTCAAAATCTAAAACTAGTCATTTTTCAATGCATTTCTAGCTAGGATGTGGAAATGCTTCTCCAGAGTAAATCGGATATATTCAAAACTTTGTAATACTTGCAGAAAGGTAAGAATACATTATTTCAGAGAATTAATGACTAAATTCAATCTCATGGGAGTTTCATATCTTTACTCATTAATTTAGTCTTCATTACAAGGCCAGAAAACTAGAATTGGAGGTAGACATTGTAATGGAAAACTATTAGAACATGACAGAAACTTTGGAATTGTTAGGAGACTAATATTAAGGACTGATAATAACCTCAATTAATGGCAGAGATCCATCTATCTCTCTTCATCACTTCATATCATCAATCTCTCATAAAAGGAGGAAATCTTGAAGATAGCTCTGATATTCGAATGGAGGAGTGTCCCAATCACTCTAATGTGCTGCACTAAAATGGAAATGGATTCAGAACCTGCAATATCACTCCATTCATTGATGAGAGTTGATGCATATCTCCAATATAACCTGCAATGAGAAGGGAAGAAGAGGGGAGAAGGAGAACATGGGACTTGGGGCACATCACCCAAGAGACTGAGGATCACCACTCAGAAATGAAGCTTAAGCTTCAATCAACTACAAAAATACATTAACCAAACTGAATAATGGAGTTGGAAATTCCCTTAAGTAGACCTTGGGTGAGTTTTTGAGCAAGTCCTTCACCCATTGAACAAGTAACCCACTTGCCAATTTTGTTCCTAAGCCATGAGTGGCCCTCCTTGACGGGATTAACAATTTTGGTTTGCAAATGATGTTTCCTTCTTTGTATAACTTAACCCAAAGTGGAAATTCAACCTTCTTGAGAAAAATAGCAAGTATGAAGCTTAGTAAATGTTTCCATGTTTGTATCCTTCAGTCCAAAATAGAAACTGCTCCTTCCTTGAGTAGTTAGCAAGTTTGTGCATAAGGTAATCTTTCCTTGCTTTTCATCCTTGCACCAAATTAGAAACTAATTTGGATAGTTTCTATCTTTACTATGACATGTTTCTTTTTCCTTCTTTTGCATTGTTTCCATTTTTCCATCCAAGGCAAGTTTACTAGCTTTCCCCAATGCGCCCTCTTGACATGGCAACCTTAATTCCACATCATTATTGTGCATAATAAATAAAATTGCTGAAATAAAATTAAATACATGCCTTAGAACAATTATTAGCAATATTTTTCCTAGGAATAATAATTAATGTCAATTTGAGCCCCTAGGAATTTCATCATGGTCAACACTTTTAATGTCCCAAAATATGGGGACATGACATTTATTCAACGGGTGTCAAGTTGGGAGGGTTGAGTTATAACAAGTCTTTAAAAATGATTTGTATGTTCCCTTAGCACCCCAAGGCAAAGACTTGACTAGTGAATGGTCACGAGTCTAAGTTTTGTGGACTCTTTAAATGTTATAAAACCAAAGCATAATGAATAATATAATAACCACCAAAAAGGTTGTTTGAGGAGTAACAAGGAGTTATGAGCCCGTGAGAAGGGAACAACAAAGGGGGTCCTTGGGAAGAGTAACCCATTATAACATTGTCAATACATTCCTTCAAGAAGAACTGCCCCTTTGCCCATGCTTTATTAGAAATTTCTCCCACCTACCTTTGACTTATGTCTACCAAACAAATCCGTCGTATCCTTGGGGAAGGTACACATGACTCATGCATGTGGAGAGATGTAATATGTAAATATTTCCTTAGGAGACTCTCTTCTCCATTGGTTATTAGTCCAATCTCCATCTTGTTGCAATAATAGGCACCCTTCCATGGTTTCCATAGCCTATAACCAACAAGAGAAACTTATGAGGTTGAGTACCATGAGATTATGCATTAAGCTAAAGGCTTGTAGTTAGAAGAAGGCATGGGTAGTGTTTGAAGAGGTAATCCATGGTTGTAGAGTGAGTTTGAAAGGCTAGGTGATGAGCCAAGTTTTATCAATTCTAGGTACTCTCCAAGAGAAATAAGCAACTCATACTCTTCATGCCTACATTGGAGCACTAGAGGAGATGGATGCTTAAGGACTATATAGCAAAGAAAGGATCTATGAACCTTGTGTTGTGTGTAGATGAGAGGGAGAGGTTTGTGAATCCTAGATAGTTGGGTGAGATGCATGGAGAAGCTTTCCTTAGGGAAACTATGGTATGTGTTTGGTTATGTCTATGTTATTAAGTATTGTGGGTTGGGATGAGAGGGAGAGGTTTGTGAATCCTAGATAGTTGGGTGAGATGCATGGAGAAGCTTTCCTTAGGGAAACTATGGTATGTGTTTGGTTATGTCTATGTTATTAAGTATTGTGGGTTGGGATGAGAGAGAATCGGAGCCAATATATATCATTTTCCTATGTGTTTTCGTATCCCAATTTGGGGATGGAATCTACAACAATTTCATATGGTTACATGGTCAATCACTCATTTGCAATCAATTTGATGCACAAATTCTTGCTTAAAAACAAGCATTCAAATTTAGTTTTATATGTTTCATCTATGTTCTATATGTACTCCTTAATTATAAAATTCCAACTATTATATGAGATATATACATGAAATGGTCATAAATTCCTATAAGGATATGTGGAAAAGAAGTTTGCTTTAAGTTTTGTTTTGGTTGTTTGTTTGTTTTACATTGTTTTATTTCTTGTGAATGAAGAAGACATTTTGAATTAAGTACCCTCTTGGCCAAGGGTAGTGTCCATGTACACTACAAATTGGTACAAAAAAATGGTTACAACCTCGAGTCATTACGGGCAAATCATATAAAAATTATGATGTAGTTCACATTTATATGTTAATTGTTTGACAAAAGGCCTAAATGAGCAGTGCGTTAATTTTATCATTAAGAACACTCATAAATGAGTTGATTCAAGAGTCTCACAAGCCATGGTTAGCATTGTGACCTTGGGCAAGAGTATGTAACAAATATGGTATGTCTCATTGAGGTTGCGGTGCATCAAGAATAATTTTGTAAAGAATCCCAGATTGAGCGTAGATCAAGTCTAAATGTTGGGATTAAATATGGCATGTTCCTCAATAGTTACTCCAGATGTTGAGACGTCCTTCACAATATATGGAAAAGGGGATTGAAGGAACCATTCCAATAGAATATTTGGTGGAAATTTAGCTTAATCAACCGCTTTCGTCTACACCACTCCTGAATATGATCATAAATGTGAGTGGCTTTGTCTTAACAGAATGCCAATAAAATTTTTGTGCATACGTCATAATGGTCCAACAACCAAAAGTGGTTTAGAAAATCCAAGGTTAAGTCATTAAACATTCGATACATACCCCTAGGTAACTCGACATACCATTTCCCAGCAGGCCTGTAACGTCCCCCTCACTTAATCTGACCAATGGGAGGGTACATTATGATGATTCAAGGCCTCAAATTTCACCCCAAACCAAGATTACAAATTCATAAGAAATCCAAATGTGTGTATAAAACATAAAAAAACATACACAGTGGAAATAAAATCAATCCACACATTATTAACATGCATTTACAAGTATAAACATTACAAGCATCGATTAAATACATAAGAATACTTATATTTAAACAATGCAAATCCAAGCAGCTCGATGTGGAAGAGTGATTTTCCACCCAACCGTAGGAAATCGTCCAACATATACTCTTTCTTTTGTGAGGCCTCCCCCAAGCCGGGCTATGAGGCCACCAGTGCGAAGCAAACACCTCCAAGCTTCTCTTTCTCATCCCACAAACCAATTTGCTCTCTATGCTTAGACAATTTCTCATACAAAGATCTACAGGGATCTCACTTAGCTCTCACAACAATGGCTTCCACAATACCTGCATGACACAACACCCTTCTTGGCTCAGGAATCCCCTTCACTAATCCACGGCTCTCTTCAGTGATCCATCTTGCCGAGTGCTTCGTGTGTGTGCATAGAGTAATACCAACATGCTAATTTTGTGGGAGAACCACCTATAGCTTAAATTCATGGATTATCAAGTATCTATGAGCCCAAAGAACAATGGGAAAGGGTCCCTAACTCTCCCAGCCTCTCGGCTCACCTACAACCATCAATTTTCCCTTCCAATTTTGCATCCCTATCCCTAAATTCGAATTTCCTAGGTTATACAAGTCATGAACAACAATAAAGATATCTAGGTAGTGTAGATCTGTGTGAGAGTGTGTGAGAATGAGGGTTGACTCCAATAGGTATGAGAAAATGGTGATAAGACAACTGACATAACTTATGATAGTAACAGAAAGGACTCTTGGTAGCTGCAGACTGACTTCTAGCAGCTGACATAACTGTCACAAAAGTGTAGACAGTCCCATGCTTCGATAACTGCATAGGGTGACTTTTCCCACCAACCCCACACATGCATTCAATGATTGGAAAATAGTCAAAAAGGGGATAATTGGCTTATTCAAGGCATATGATAGAATTTTGGGTTTGTTCTTAAGTTGACATTTGGCAGCAATGATTTTCTCTCCATGGCCCCCCTTTCCTCTTCCCCTCTGGTGGAATCATAGCCCCTTTGGTGCTCTTTATACAACCATTATTGGACTATTTTATTTCTTATGCACATAATATTTACATACATTTAAAATTGGCATGATAAGTCGAACACAAAGTCCAAATAAAGTATTTATGTCATACATGCCTAGCCATTCACTAGTCAGGCCTTGGCCTTGAGCTCTACACTAGGAATTCATACTATCCTATTTACATCATTTACATAATTTGTTCAAATACATTCCAAGACAAAACTATGGGTATTACAGGGCCACGTGAGGGTGCATTGAAATAACCTCAAACAGATGGAAACATGGTTCAAGGAATTGAATGAGCACCAAAGGTGAAAGGTTATAACATGATCACCTAGATCCTCACCCTTGTTACCTTCAAACTTACGAAGAAGGAATAATGGTGGGACCGGGGCCATGTCGGATCATGACACACCAAATGGCTAATTAATCGAGACAAGTATGGCAAATTCAAGGTATCCAAAAATGGGAGCCTAGGTTGCAACATCTAGGACCATGCCCACTATAAAGATTGGTTCGACACATAATTTCCCATAGGAATCACAATAGATATCATGGGCCACAATGGATTTTGGTGGAGACCATGACCCTGACCCTGACTAGTAGGATGTAATGTCCCAAATTTTGCATTGGGTCACAATGGCCAAATCACATTTTCCATATTCATGAAAGTTGTCAAATGGATGCTAAAAGTTAAATAATTGCCAAGGAGGAAAATCACTAGTTTCCTAGGTTGGGGGTGGAAGCTTTGAGATTTGGAATAAGGGGGATAATAAATGATGTTTAGACATTAGAAGAGGCTAAATATTTAATAATGTAGCTTATTAAATAAATACAAGAGAAAATTGAAATGGCTATGGAGAATGGAGACACATGGAGACTATGGGGCCCACTCAAGCGAGAATTCCTATATTAAATGGCATCCTCCTCTTGTAATTTCGAATCTATGGGAAGCCTAATGTTTTGGGATGGATTATGAGGTTAATATACTTTTCCATATACTTCATAGGTCGAATTTGGGATGAATTGTAACTTACATGGGAGAGGAAGAGCCAAATGGGAGTTTCATGGACACTTGGCTAGATTCCCCTTACATTTATGACATCGATGACACCAATGATGGATATTCTATGATAGTTATGACACAAGTCAGATATGAAGGCTAAAATATTGACATAATGACATGTCAGACCTGAATAGAGCATCTTGGAGGTCAAATTTGGGATTTGGAGAAGGCCAAGAGGTTCGTACTCAAATTTGGGAGAAGAGGGAAGTTGAAGAGAGAGGCCACATGGCATAGCATGAGCAGACACACCAATTCGACTTGGATTTGTTTTATGGATGGATTTGGAACCTTAGAATACAAATATTTTTCATAAAATATAGGGATAATCCATGAGAATAATCTTTTTGATCATTTGATGAATTTGGGTTTGTGAAGAGAGAGCTAGATGACTAGTTCCTTTCCTTAACCAATTTCGAGGGTGAAAGATTCCCATCCTAATTGGTGATTTGGAGAGGCCAATCAGGTATTTCAAGGAGATTCAATGGAATCATAATTTATAGGTTCAAGCTATAGGAATATCATGGACATCTCAATATCAGCTTGTTCTTCCATTCATCTCAAGTTTTCTCACCATATTTCAGCTTTATGGAGTGAGGCGCACTTGGTGAGCTATTCATCTCTTTGAGGGAGATTATCTTGCTCCAGTATTTTGTATTCTGATTTAAATTGTCTTTATTTCAATTTCAGAAATCTCTCAAGTTTAAAGGCCAAGATATCTCATGTATTGTTGTCCAATATTGAAGAAACAGTGCCATTTCCCCAATACCTTGTTGTAAACTCTTGCAATCTTGATGGAATCGAATATATATGTACACCATTTATGATTTATGAATTAATGAAATGTAATTAATGTATCCTATGGGTTTCATTTTCAGTAACTGATAATTTCTGGCCATTGGGTCGAATTTCATATCATTTGGACCTAACTACATCTCGTTTCCCCAAGGGTCCAAAACGAGTTTTTTATATTTGATTGAAGGAAGTGATAACAGCCATGGTAGCTCGATTGGTTCTGAATATGAGTCTCTGACAATGTCTTCTACACATCCCCTACTTCAATTTGATAATTTGAATGAGTTTGTGTACATTTGGGAAGCCATTCCGACAATTACCAGGGAGGGATTTGAGCCCCAAAATTGCTAGTTAAAGCATCTATCTTATTCAAAATTTTATATAGACTTGAAGAAGTAATTGGAAGAAAATAATAAACCCATGGAATTCATAATTAAGTTATTATATCACTCATACACCTTATGGTACAATTCGAGAGCATTTGGAGCTATTTGGAGTCATCTACCATTGGGGGTTGGAACCTCAAAATTACTAGTAAATTCATGGAGTTTCCTTGGATACCTGTTCGACCCCAAAACCACATATGATGCTTAAAATATACATTAATTAATGTCTGATAAAATATCCAAGTATCATACCCACCATTAGTGAAGGTTGTACAGTGTTGTGAAGAGATTTGTTCTAGGACCCATGGGGAATTTCCACCTCCCAAATTGACTAGTCTTGTCCTGAAACTTATTCCCTTGAAAATTGCAGACCATGGCTGGGTATATTAGTTGATTATATGTCTTATATATGTGCTAACATGTCCCATCACCTGTCACGACCTTCCTCACCAAGTTTTAAATCAATTGGAGGAATTTTGGAATCAATGGAATCCATATAACTAGAGTTGTAAGAAGAAGAATTTGAATACACTGTGAAAGAATTGAAGAATTGGTCATTTTGATAAAATTTAAAAAAAGGGGACATTACAGTGGTATCAGAGCATGATCTTGGCACTTGATTTGGTATTATATTTACAAGTACAAGAAATCAGGGACCACCATTATATATTAAAACCCAAAAGTGCTTTGTTGAAGAGGAAACTATGACTAGGGATGAAAAGGGAACCTCATATGATGGTGAGGAGATTATAAAAATTATGGAACCTATATTTGAAGACATGAAAAAGAATATTATGAAAGGACTTGAATTGTTGGCTATCCAAATTTGGAGAACATGTATTGAATTTAAGAAAACCAAGGGGAAAAATGCATCAACTTGCTTGAAGGAGCAAAAGGAGGAGACCCATGAACCACCTAGTTATGAAATAGGTGAAGTAGAAGAAGTAGTACATGAAGAGGATCAAAATTCACTCCCAAGTGACTTTGAAAAATATGAAGATACATCACATGAGTATGAAGAAGTTTCTATTGAAAATACTGAAGATTATTTTGAGACACATTCTACCTTGGATATGAAACAAAGATAATCTACTGATGGATGCTTGAACTATGAAGGAGTACCTACTGATGGGTGCTCACACCTCTATATTGGTGACATATATATCACTTTAGAAAGAGTTGCTGCAAGCCAAACTTCCATTAAACATGGAAATGAAGACCTTGTAGCAGTTGAAGAAGAAACAAGATCAACTTCCCCATCACCACTTGAGCTTCATGAAGTTGGTACAAGCAAGAAGGAAGAAGATGAGGAGGTTCATTTGCAAGAGCCTAATTTTCTTAAAGGGTCCTTAAAGATGAATGAAAAGAAGAACCAAGAGGCCCTTAACATAATCCATGACACTCAAGCATTGGTATCAAATTCTTGTTGGAGAGCTACTTCCTTGGAGGAGTCATCCTTCCTTGAAGACATGGATAAGATTCAAAGAGCAATGTGCAACATCAAAGGTAATTTCATGTATTTTATTTTTGATAGAAAAAATGTCATTGAGCTTAGTGAATGGCTACATGAATCCTACTTGAAGAATAATAAAGTTATTCATAAGCTCACAATTCAAAATGAGCAACTTCTTGAAAAGTTGCAAGACACTTGTTTTCCCTCCTATGTTTCAGATTGTCAAATGGTAGATTGTTTGGAGGATTCTCATGACATGGTGGATCATGAGAAATTTGGAAATTTGAATGTTCTTGATGTGTTCGAATATGAACTTGAAGAGACCCAAACACTTGATGTGGTGGAAGAGGAACTTGAATTTTCTCTTGATGAAGGTTATGCAATTTTTAAAGAAAAGCATGATTCCTCTACATTGGAACCCATCTATGACAAAGGTTTCACACTTTTTAAGGAGCTGCATGATACTACCCATATGGATCCTTCCCATGATGAAAATTCTGTACTTTTTTATCATTTGGGTGAGTTAGTTCATTCTCCTACATCCTACAATTCCATGTTTTGCAGCATTAGTCTCAATGAAGTATGGGTGAAAGGGTTCTTTTTGATAGTGCCACATGAGGAGTATGGAACTCCTAGATTTACTTCTTATGATGACATGGTTGGATCACACTCTTATTCACATTTGAAGCAGCATCCTTTGTTACTTTCTGATGATGCACATCTACATGGATGCACCTATGATATGCATTTGAGTCACTTGAATACTCATGGTTTTTCTTGCTCAACACTTGGTTCATTTGATGTTGGAGGAACTTCATCCAACAATGGGGTGAATAGATTTATGATTGGAGAGAATTTTTGTTGCCAGCCACATAATTTGTTATATCTTTATGATTCTCTCATTCATAGATGTATTTATGAGACTTCTTTGAGCCACTTGAAGTCTTCATGTTTTACTTGCTCCTTATTTGGTTCAGATTTTGGTGGAGGTTCTTCATTCACTTCTTGGATGAAAGAACACATGGATGATTATTATTTTGATGCATATTAAATTCTTTTGGAGCAGCATTATAGGACTTGGGATCCTCACCTATGTCATTGGATCAAATTTGACTGGTCACTTGAATCATGTATGCACTTGGCAAATGGTAGTCTACTCACTTGGAGGTATAAGCACTTTCATGATTTTTTGATGAGGCACCTCCTTGATGTAGCTTTTTATTATGTTGTTATGTACTTAGATGATGTGTATTATGTACTCATGATGTTTGGAAGAATGCATACAAGAAAATGGGATCCAGGATGTCACGTCCCCATGCCTCCGACCGGCGAAGAGGACGCGACCCAAGCTTTATCCACCCGGGCTAACCGCCCATGAACATGTACAGGCATAAGATTTACTGAACAGAATGCTTAAACATGTGCATTGAACTCAAATATGCACATATGAGAATTTATCATGTGCGGATGCAATTATCTATCGGACACAGCGGAAACATCATGCATTCAAACAAGCATTCTTTTAACATGTTCATTTCATTTTCATTAACATTAAATATAGGATTGCAGAGGTAAAATACACAGGATCACTTATCTTATGAATAATTCGATCCGCAACCAACTATGTCACTGCAACGTTCCACCCAACCATAGGCCAGCGTGCTCCTTAATCTCTCAGTAGCGCTGCCACCCCCGAGCTGGGCATGATTCTCCAAGGATTAAGGGAACTAGTAGGCTTACACATAGCCAGGGATATACAATAACACAGCCAAGCCAACACAGTTGGGTTTATCAGGCCATTAAGGAGCTGGAGAGGGAAAATTGCTAAGCTAGTGAGCTCATTACAGAGCCAAGAACACCTACACCAGAACTAGCCTGACCTCTAAGACACCCATCCACACCAAACACAAGGAATCAGTCCCTTCTCTGCTACACAGTCCCTCAGGCCCTGCATTCCCTTCCAGTGCTATTCAGGGGTGATGGAGAAGAAGGCCAGCCCCCTAGCTCTGTCTGTGTGGTTTCCAGCCACCAGGTTTATCAAGCAAATCTAAGCCAACATCCCTGCTCCTCCCACAGTCCGAAGACCAACCATTGCACTCAGCTCTCAGCTCACTGTATCAGCTGGAAACCAGGAAAATTCCTGTGCGTGAGGAAGCAATCTGACCTAGTGAGGAAAGGAACAGACAATGGAGGTCCTGCGTGAGGAAAAACAGCTCCATTTTTGCCCGTGGATGAACAAACAACAGGAAGGACGTGAAATTTCAGTGCGTGGGTGTTCAGCAACTTGTGGAGAGAGGAAGAAAAGTCTGCGTGGGTGAAGAGTGCGTTTTTCCTCTCCATTCAGAAGTCAACTATGGGTAGAGTGTGCGTGGAGGCTTGGACTGACAGTCTTGCCACCCCACTCCCAGAACAATTAACTGCCATAACTTCCCTCAGCTACCAGCAGAAATTATTAATTACAGTGGTTGGGTGAGACAAAAGGAAGAGAACACATGGGTATTTTTCCTCATGGCCAAAGTTTAACAATTTCCCCCACATCCTTATCCTTGTGAAAATCATGCCCCTTTCGATTTAGTTGTCACGATCGTAGCTGGTCGGGTTCATTTAATTAATTGTAGATGCATATTTACATGATGTCAAACATAATATATGCCGCATGCCCCGATATACCATCAGCGACAAATTTAAATCCCAAAACAAAACATAGCCGATCAATGGCGGGGCCTTGGCCTTTAGCTCCTCACCATGATCATTCACAATATTTACATCATGTACATTTAATGCAACGGGGTCAAAACTGGGACATTACACAGGAATTCTCTTTCCTAATGGTATGAGTTGGAGAGCACTCTTAATTGTTGGAGTGTAATGCAAGCAATGGGACCCCGGGATAGTTTTTTAGTCCCATTGATTCCAAATTCTTCAGGAAACAAGAAATATGGGAGATGGATTCCCCACTTAATAAGGTGATGTTAATAAAATTAGTGCAGCAGCAAGCATGGTGGTTCCTCTCTAAAATATTCATGGGATCTCAAAGACTCAAAGTGGGTAGCTCAGTGGCAACTTCAAAGGATCATACAGAAAGCAGGTTCTTCAACAACCATGTTTAAAATTGCTTGAGGACAAGAAATATTGGGAAGGGAGGATTTGTAATGTCCAAAATTTTGCATTGGTTCACAATGGCCAAATCACATTTTCCATATTCATGAAATTTTCCAAATGGATGCTAAAAGTCAAATAATTGCCAAGGAGAAAAATCACTAGTTTCCTAGGTTGGGGGTGGAAGCTTTGAGATTTGGAATAAGGGGGATGATAAATGATGTTTAGACATTAGAAGAGGATAAATATTTAATAATGTAGCTTATTAAATAAATACAATAGAAAATTGAAATGGCTATGGAGAATGGAGACACATGGAGACTATGGGGCCCACTCAAGCAAGAATTCCTATATTAAATGGCATCCTCCTCTTGTAATTTCGAATCTATGGGAAGCCTAATGTTTTGGGATGGATTATGAGGTTAATATACTTTTCCATATACTTCATAGGTCAAATTTGGGATGAATTGTAACTTACATGGGAGAGGAAGAGCCAAATGGGAGTTTCATGGACACTTGGCTAGATTCCCCTTACATTTATGACATCTATGACACCAATGATGGAGATTCTATGACAGTTATGACACAAGTCAGATCTGAAGGCTGACATACTAATGTAATGACATGTCAGGCCTGAATAGAGCATCTTGGAGGTCAAATTTGGGAGTTGGAGAAGGCTAAGAGGCTCCTACTCAAATTTGGGAGAAGAGGGAAGTTGAAGAGAGACGCCACATGGCATAGCATGAGCAGACACACCAATTCGACTTGGATTTGTTTTATTGATGGATTTGGAACCTTAGAATACCAATATTTTTCATAAAATATAGGGATCAGCCATGAGAATAATATTTTTGATCATTTGATGAATTTGGGTTTGTGAAGAGAGAGCTAGTGGATGACTAGTTCATTGCCTTAACCAATTTCGAGGGTGAAAGATTCCCATCCTAATTGGTGATTTGGAGAGGCCAATCAGGTATTTCAAAGAGATTCAATGGAATCATAATTTATAGGTGCAAGCTACAGGAATCTCATGGACATCTCAATATCAGCTTGTTCTTCCATTCATCTCAAGTTTTCTCACCATATTTCAGCTCTATGGAGTGAGGTGCACTTGGGGAGCTATTCATCTCTTTGAGGGAGAATATCTTGCTCCAACATTTTGTATTCTGATTTAAATTATCTTTATTTCAATTTCAGAAATCTCTCAGGTTGAAAGGCTAAGATATCTCATGTATTGTTGTCCAATATTGAAGAAACAGTGCCATTTCCCCAATACCTTGTTGTAAACTCTTGCAATCTTGATGGAATCGAATATATGTGTGCACCATTTATGATTTATGAATGAATGAAATGTCATTAATGTATCCTATGGGTTTCATGTTTAGTAACTGAGAATTTGTGGAAAATGTGAGTTTGATTGGTTCTGCATATGAGTCTCTGATAATGCATTCTACACATCCCCTTCTTCAATTTGATAATTTGAGTGAGTTTCTATACATTGGGGAAGCCATTCCGGTAATTACCCGGGAGGGATTTGAGCCCCAAAATTGCTAGTTAAAGCATATATCTTATTAGGATTTGATATAGACTTTTCAGAAGTAATTGGAAGGAAATAATACACCCATGAACATTATAATTAATTTATTATATCACTCATACACCTTCTGGTACAATTCGAGAGCATTTGGAGCTATTTGGAGTCATCTACCATTGGGGGTTGGAACCTCAAAATTACTAGTAAATTCATGGAGTTCCCTTGGATACCTATTCGACCCAAAAACCACATATGATGCTTCAAATATAATTTAATTAATGTCTGATGATAGAGCCAAGTATCATACCCACCATTATTGAAGGTTTTACAGTGTTGTGAAGAGATTTGTTCCAGGACCTAGGGGGGATTTCCACTTCCCAAATTGACTAGTCTTGTCCCGAAACTTCTTCCCTTGAAAATTGTAGACCATGGATGGGTATATTAGTTGATTACATGTCTGATATATGTGCTAATATGTCCCACCACACCTTAGGACCTTCCTCACCAAGTTTGAAAGCAATTCGAGGAATTTTGGAATCAATGGAATCCATATAACTAGAGTTGTAAGAAGATGAATTTGAATACATTGTGAAAGAATTGAAGAATTGGTCATTTTGATAAAATTTCCTAAAAGGGTACATTACATAGGATAATAAACCCCTCCAAATTGGTTCATGTAAGGGAGTATAGGTAGTTTCATAGCAGGAAACCCCTAAGAGGAGAAAGCAATATTACCAAAATTTCCCATATGATGGGAAGCATTTCACCTAGACAAAGAAGGAGGAATGTATCCCTTTGATGGAGTAAATCTAAATGAGGGGGACCCATACCAAAAGATACATTTCCTCCCAAAGGAACATTTGAACACGGAGGAAGATTCACTATAAGATACACATTCGTGGGAACTGGTGTAATAGACGATGGGAAGAAAGATGGGATATAAGAAGTAGAACCACCATCTACATGCCCACCCCCACCCACAAAAGGGTTAACATTAGTATTATGAGTTGTTAAATGGGGAGGTCATCCCCGACATAATGAGAAGAAGGAGGGATATGACAACTCCCAAATTGATAAGTAGTAAAGGGGGTTGATGTGCCCCCTATCCCAACACCAGGGTTATCGTTACAAACTGGTATGGAGGATGGGATACTTGAATATGGATTAGGCATGCCAAAAGTAAAAGTATTATAGGTTAAAGGGATCGACTGAGAATCCATTCCCAATAATCCTAAAGAAAAGTTGGACACATGATCAGATGACCAAGTAAAATCGAAAGGATTAGTTCTGATGGGCTTAGACAAAATAGCAGCTTTAGAAATAGTGAACATAAGGGTTCCTGGGATCCATGAGGTAGAAGAGGAGGGAGTCACATGGACTCCCCTACCATTGCTGATAATGGGGTCAAAGTGATCTCTGACATATCATAGGAAACACTCATAGTAAGAAGTCTTTGAAGCTCTCTATAGGATATTTAAGGACTACCTATATTAGGCCTACACCTCTTATGGAGAGGATGAAAAGGATCATCAGGTGGTAAACCTGCTAAACAACAAGAATGATAAATAGTCAAAACTAGATCCATGATGAATCCAAAGGAAATGTCACAAAAATTACTAATCCACAAGGTCAACTAACCAACAATGAACACACTCATAGAAAAGCTAAGCCAAATGCACACAAACAAAGGAGGTGGATAATGGACCTCCTGAAATATAGCAGGTATGTCTCCTCTAGCAGGGACCTGTGTATACCTCACTACAAATGGAGGTAAGAGACTAGTTATTAGTTCCCTCAAACTTCATGACGCAATGCCAATGTGTTGTCCGACCCTTACTTGACCAAGACACTCATAGAATAACCCCTGCAAGCACCCCCTGTGGTACTTAGGATAAGAAACTGAGGTCACCACATATAACCAATTCTCAGGATAACAGTCACATGTAGACCCATAAAATGGGTAGGGTACCTAATCCTAAATCTTAAGACGCATGTAGGTATCTCAAGAACCCCCAGATACTTATAAACCCCAGATATATCTCCGATACTAGGAAGGTGTTGGAGGGATATCTTTGCAACCAACTTTCATGACACCTCGTGCTTGACTCCATTTTCAGAGGAGCTTCCTGAGAACACCAATTATACCATGGATTTCACCACTCCCTAGACAGATGCCTAATGTTGAGTTTTGTAGTCTTGGAGAAGTTTACTCACAAAATCCTATTCCAAGACTCTCAGACCTACACTTGTTTGTGCACCTTAAAAAATAAAATCTTTCAAATCAATTTTAAAGTTAAGTGTCAATTTTAATTGGTTGTTTCTTACTCAAAGTAATATGGTCATGCAATTAGTGATGTTTGTGACTTAGCAAAAAGAAATAAGCATACATAAAAACATTGCTAAGTACTAGTATTGTTTTTTGAATGAAATTTGCATGCTATTAATTAAAATTGCACAAGTATGGTCTCTTTTACTTCAATGCAAATGCAATCTTTCCAAATAAAGCCTAGATTAATGCAACTCCAAGCAAAAGTGAATATGCATAAGTAACCATGCAAAATGAAAACAATTTTGTATTTTCAATATAATGGGATGAAAATGCAAGAGTGAACCATTAACTTCTCATATTTTTCAACAAGTATAAAAAGACAAAGCAAGCAAGACACTAAGAAGTAATGAATCAAACACACAAAAATGACTCATAATGGAAAAATGACAAGAAACTATTTTTCCTAAAAACTACAAAAAATAGCTTCTAGTCACCATAAATGTAACTAACATACACCATAGAGACCCAAGAAGACTCAACAACACTCGGAATTCACCCAACAGGCATTCCAATCAAGAAATAAGCTAAAAACTGAGATGTAAGCGACTGTCACATATACAACATTGTGTGTACATGGGTAAAAACAGTAAGTTCATGTTTGCTTGCAACTGTCAAAACCATGACCCGCGTATAGTGAGAAAAAGGGCTAAAAAAAATGAAAGTGAAGCCAAACCACTCGGGAAAACAACCGAATATTGTACCAACGACACAAAAACTCAAGGAAATAAAGAGAGATAAAAGAGAAAATGCACCCAAGAAAGCCCCACAAAAGGAGATAAATCCCCAGTGGAGTCACCAATTTTGTTATGGAGAAAATCTTCCTATGGCTTGGGGTAGAACCACAACAAACAAAGTGACATCAGAAATCAACACAATTCCCAAATATGTTATTTAAATGTAAAATACTAACAACAAAAGGATAACGTCCTTACCTCAATTGGATGTCTGAAGAAGACCACCGTTTGAGATCTCGATCCAATTCTCTGCACCTGCAACTTGTCCTCAATAACCAAGGAATACAAGCATATAAATTGTATATAAATTGTTAGCACATAATATAACATAGTCCATGAACATATTAAGCAAATACACCCAATGAAAGTAAAATAACATTTAATATGAACTTGAAATAAAAATAGTATTTCTATTAATATGATAAACATAAGTACATAGTGACAACCTTCTATTGACAACTCATCAAAACTAAGAAGCTAAGTTCCTCCACCTAGGCCTCCACCACTTCAATCCTCTATACAATGGAAAGCTCATAAGTTCAAGGAGTAATTGGGTTACACGTTCACAAGATAGGGAAGAGATTGGGAGATGAACATAAGAGAGGTTCAATCTAACAAGGATAAAGGGATGTAGACTCAAGGCATAGCAATGGGGAATTTTTTTTGTAGATTTTACTTGCTCTCTGATTTCTCCTCCAAAAATGCTTCATAATGGCTCAATATATAGACCCGTGTGTATCAACAAAATGTGATTTTTGGGGTTTTAATTGAGCAAGGGGTTATGATGAGTCTGCATAGGGACAAGGTAGGCCATCAAGGCATGTTTCATAGGTTATGGAAAATCATTCTATAATAATAGGTGCGCTTGTCAAACACATGCCCTGACCATCAAACCATCAATGGAAGATGTTGGAGCCTCTTGCTCCTCATGTGGCACCAATAGTAAAAATACCTTCATCCAAACTTCATCCCAATGTGTGTTGGATACCATATTTGTGTGGGATGAAGAATAGTGAACCAACTCTCGACAACAATCATCCTTTAGACTTGAGTTTGGATCGACAGAAGTGAGATCATGTGCCTCCCCCAAAATTGTGTAACAAACTCGTAGAGGAAACTCATAATCTCTCTAGAAATGCACAAGTGCTTGGTCTTCATATTGTTTGACTTCAAACTCCTCATGCACATGCAAATCAGTTTATACCTCATGCGCCACCATCACATGAAGTTCCTCCTCTGGGCCATGAATGCATTCATCCATATGAGAATGACTATATAAAATGCAGGAGATGGAGGATGATCCTTGCAAATTCTCATGAAGCTTCTCAATATGATGCTCAAATTCTTGAAGTGAATTGTGAGTACTCTTCAAAGGATCTCGGGTGGACTCCAACTCTAGAGTGAGCTTTCCAATCTTCTCTTCATCCCTTAAGGATGTGCCATGATACAATTAAACAATACCAAGTGAATGATCTCTATTAGAAATAAATTGAAAAAATTACCTCTTAGGCTTGCTACTACTTTCCAAATGTGCCCAAAATATTCACTGGAAGGTTTCTCCTCCATTCAATGTAGTTATTTAGCAACATTGAGATACTAATGTATAAGTGCCATGGAGAATGCTCAGGGCCTCTTTGATATTCCTCTTGCTCATCTTCAAGGGTCATGCAAGGAAATGAGGTTCTTGAGGATGCACCCCCTCTTCTGATTCAATGAGATCAACTTCATAATGTAGTTCAAGTGATGACTGAAAAGTTGATCTTGGGAAAAAATTTGTTGCTACAAGCTCTTCATCTTCATTCTCAAGGGAATTTGTGCTTGGAAGAATTTCTTCAATACATCTCTCCATGTCACCAATATAGAGACTTGAGCATCCATCAATATATGTTGTTTCATCCATGTCTAGAATGTCATTTGTCTCACTAGATTGTTCTTCTACAACATCGGTGGTAGGGTCAAGGGAATGATCACCCTACCCTTTTGTTGCACAACCCTCATCAGTAAGGATTTTGGTCATGTATTATAATGTATAAAATGAAAGTTTCACTTGCTTTAACATGATGTTTTCTTCTTTTTCTTCACCACCTAAAGAACTAGGTGGCCAATGACTCCTCTCTTCGACTGTGGGTGGCCGAGGGTGAACTTCCATATTCTCCATATCTATTTTGGATATGGTTGGCAAACATCTTGTTCCCACCTTCTTGCATCTTTCATCCACCATATATCCAATCCTTTACTTGCTTATCCTGCAGTAGGGTTCATTGAACAACTTTTGTATCTCAAGAGAGGAGTACTATCGGAAAGAAAGGGGCTTCTGTAACACCCCGGTTTTGACCCCATTTTCATTTAAATAATATGATGTAAATAATCATGGTGTGGAGCTAAAGGCAACAACCCCACCATCGATTTAGTGTTTTTGTTTCGGCGATTAAGATTTAGGCCGATGGTGTTTTTATGCTAGCTGAACGTTATAAGTTTGGACATCATGTTAATTTGCAATTTTTAATTAAAATCCTACAGTCAGCTATGTCAATGCAACAAAATGAGATGGGGGCATGATTTTTCCTAAGGATAAGGGGGTGATTGGAAGAGTGGGTAGAAATTCAAAATGGGCAGACCACCATCTGGGAAAACGTTTTTTAAATTTTCTTAGGCAAGAAAACACTTGCCTTTCCCTCATGCTGTCATGTTTCACCTTCCCCTCACGATTTTGGACTGTGTTGAACGTTTTGGGCAAGGGGGGATTCTGGCATTCACACAACAAGCAAAAACCACTATGAGTCTTGATCCTTGAGTAATTTTCCTATTCTGTGATTTGTTTTCATTTTTACGATTTTCTTGTCTATTAGTTGTTTCCTGAATGCAAATGCCCAGAATCCGATTTGTGGTTTTGAATTGAATGACCAGCAAACGATTTCATTTTTGGTAACTGCAGTAGTCCGTCCGGCCCAAGAAATGCTCGGAAATTTGTAATCTCTATGTGTGTGTGTGTATTCCTTGGCTTCTGTTATGTTTTTTTAATCCTAGAACTGAGATCGCTGTGTGTACATCCTCGTTTGACATCTAAACTACTTTGGGGAATGGAAATGGAGTCTAGACTTGTTTGATAAACCTAGTGTGTGAAGGAAACTCACAGACCAATCTAGAGGGCTGGTTTTCTTCTTTTCATACCCTGAATAGCACTGGAAGGGAAGGCATGACCTGAGGGATAGTGGAGCAGAGAAGGGGATGCTTCCTTGTGTTGGGTGTGGAAATGTTTAGAATTCAGGCTATATACGATGTAGGTGTCTGTAGCTCTAGGATTGAGCTCACTAGATTAACAGCCAGTCTTTCCACCTCCTTGGCAGCATGATAAAACCAATTGGAAGGATGGCTTGGTTGGGAGCCTGATAAACCCATATGTTGGCTTGGTTATGTCTCATGTGAATTTTGGCTAAGTGTAAACCACTGTCTGTGTAAGCCTGATAACCCAACTGGAAGGATGGCTTGGCTTGGCTAGTAGCCTGATAAACCCATATGTTGGCTTGGATGTGACTTGTATAAACTTTGGCTATGTGTAAATCATTGCATGTGTAATCCTGATAAGCCTAACGGTGTTGGATTGGTCGAGTTTTATTGTATCCTTGTATATGGGGAAGTCTGCCAACGCTCCTTATTCCTTGGGGAAATCATGCCCTGCTCGGGGGTGGCAGTGTTGCTGAGAGATTGATGAGCACAGTGGCCTATGGTTGGGTGGAACGTTGCAGTGACATAGCTGGTTGCAGGACAAGCTTCTGATAAAGATAAGTATCTCTTGTGTTTCAATCCCTGCAACTGTACTTGTTTGTAAATTAATATGAAATGATGAATGCTTGAATGAAATGTATTGTGTTTCAGCTGTATATTTTATGAATGATGCATCTATGTGTGTAATGACTTCAATGAATTTTCTAAGTTGTTATGAAGTTAGATCAGCCGGATTGGTGATGGCCTAGATATTGAAAATCAGTTTTATACTTAGAAATTTTCATTAGCAGATCGAAATTCTGTAGATTTAACCTTTCCGTAACTTGTGGGATGTGGGATGCGAAAAAGTTCTTTGGAAATTTTGATCTCTGCATTTTCCTTTCCGCAATTTGTGGGATGTGGGATGCGGAAAAGTTATTTGGAAATTTCGATCTCCGCATTTTCCCTTCCGTATTTTCCTTTCCGCAATTTGTGGGATACGGAAATGTCGTTTGGCGAAATCTGCTTTCTGCAATTCCCTTTTCACAACTCGCGGAATGCAGAAATGTCGTTTGGCAAAATCTGCTTTTCGTAATTTTCCTTCCGCAATTTGTGGGATGAGAGATGCAGGATGCATAAATGACTTATGGTAAATTTTGATTTCTGCAACTTTGATCTCCACAATGGCCATTCCACATGCAGAATGCGGAATGTGACATGTGGGATGTGGGGTGCGAGAGTGAAATTTTGATATGTTTCCGATTCCGCAAGTGAAGCTCTCCGCACCGTTAATTTTTCGTGGGAGAATTCTCCACCGTTCGATCTCTCTGCGATTGGGGAAGATAAAGAGTTATTCACGGTCTGGATCAGAATGTTAGCAGGGGAAATTCTTGCTTGTGTAGATATTTAAAGGAAAAAAAAGAATAGGGAATCATCATACGAATGCAGAATTAGAGATAGGTAACTCAGGTAGAAGAGTTGGGACGCATTCTCTCCTCCAGGGCGGGAGGGACGTGACAGTGTGGTATTAGAGCTACTGGTTGTAGCGTTGGGACTGGATGGGCTGGAATCGGTTGTTAAGAAGATAAGAGTACCCTCTGATACCAACTTGTAGTACACTACAGTGGGGTATCAGAGTTGTTGGTTGCAGCGTTGGGCCTGGATGTGCCTGAAAGAAAAGTGGTTACTGTATTGGGCCTCGATGGGCCGAGTTGGATAGTTATAGAGCTTTTGGTTAATAATTCCAATGTATTGTTGGCCACATAATAGAGAAAAACTGCCATGAGCAGTGGGTAAGTGATTTTAGTTTTGATTATATCTAACAGTTTTGTTATCTAACACATTTTTGCAGAATTACAATCACCTTCAAAAAGGGCAGTGCGATTCTAGATAGTTGGTTCGGCCATGAGGACAATTGATAGGAATGATTATGCACAGGACTCCAATGCACATGAGGAAGATGCTATGGGGGAAAATGTCAGAATTGGAAATGCTGAGACAGATTCTAATGGGAGAAGGTTTCAAGATACTCCTCTAGACTTTGTAGCCACCATGAGAAGCCTCAGGGTGGAGATACAGAGCTACAGAGAAGACAACGAAAGACTGATTAAGGCTCAGGAGGAGCAGAAACAACTTAATGCAACCATATTACATAGTTTGACAGGCATTCAGAGAAAGATGAACTTTGGGGACCGGATAGTAAAGCTAGAAGGAAGTAAGAACACTGCTAGAGGGAGAAAGCAATCTCCTAGTGGGTCGCCTAACTCTGAAAAATCCACTGATGGTTCAAGTTTTTCCTCTCATGGGAATAAAAGGAAGAGATCTCCTAGTGGGTTGCCTGACTCTGAAAAATCCACTGATGGTTCAAGTTTTTCCTCTCATGGGAATAAAAGGAAGAGATCTCCTAGTGGGTCGTCTGACTATGAAAGATCCACTGAAGATTCAAGTTCTTCATCTCACAGGGGTAGGAGGAAGAGGCATTACCAGAACTGCTCACGAGATGAATTCAGGAAGGTAAAACTGCCTACCTTCAATGGTGAGGTAAAGACTGGTCAAGAAATTGAAGCTTGGCTTATGGGAATAAGAAAATATTTCCAAGTCCAAGATTATTGTGGAAATATGAAATCTTGAGCAGCCATTTTCAATATGATAGGAAGAGCGTCTATTGGGTGGGAACACTTCAGGAAAGTAAAGAAGATAAATGAAAGGAATATTTTTGGAAACAGTTCCAAAAATATTTCAAGCAGAAGTACCTCTCTGACCGGTACTATGATGATAAAATCAAAGAATTCCATGAGTTGAGATTGGGACAGTAGACCATGGAGGAATATGCAAACAAGTTCTTGGAACTACTGAGGTATGTTAGGTATATTAAAGATGAGAAGGCAAAAGTCCAATGCTTTCTGAGTGAACTACCTCAGTCCTACAAAGAACGAATTGATTTCTATGAACCTAGAACTTTGGAAGAGGTGATAAGAAAAGTTGAGTACTGCTACGAGCAAAGAAAGAGCAAACCTGACTACCAGAAGGCATGGAAGAACAATATGAATAAGAAGTCTGATCATAGGAAGAGAGGCTTCAAACCTCCTAACTTCCGGAATCAATAGAAGCAACCATTCCAAGCTGAGAAGCAACCATCCAGAATAGTAGGAGAAAAGCCAAGAGAACCGCAACAGAGCAAAGAGCCCTCTAGTGTTGGAAATATGGAGGACCCCATTTGCATAGGTTTTGTCCACTATAGAATGAGAATGCAATGCCAACATACAATATTCAAGAGGCAGAAACAGTGGGACAAGTAGCAAGGGCCATACCTAGAATTTATGCAGCACTGGAAGATCGCTAGGCAGATCACCAGTCAACGGTGGTTGAAATTGCAGGTAATATTGTTGAGCAATCTATTTCTATTTTGATTGACCCTGGTTCTAATCATAGTTATATTGCTCCTAGAGTAGTGGAGGTTTGTGCTCTTAGGAAAGAAAAACATAGCAAGTCGTGGTTAGTTCAGCTAGCCACTAGAACTAAGAGAAAAATTAATGAAGTGGTGGAGAAATGTCCATTGCTGATGAATGGATTGAGCACTTGCGTAGATCTGAACGTTCTACCACTCGACTCCTATGATGTTCTCATTGGAATGGATTGGTTGGAAGCTCATAGGTGAAGCTTGACTATTATAACAAGAATTTTGAATGCATGGATGGAGAAGGGAACCCAACAGTTGTAAAATATAAATTGAGCACATAGATTTGTAGACAAACACACAACTCACAAAATAGATCACACAATTTACTCAGAATTTGAAGAATGAAACAATGCAAAAATGGCTTGCAACTGTGAATGATTTCATTAATAAAAAAAGTGATTAGATAATAATTACAATGAAGTACAATGGCTAAATAGCCACAAGAAATTCGAATCCACATGAGGAAATTCAAATTGATTACACTCTACTTGACTGTAGGTAACTAAGACCTTGTCTAAATCATTATTGGAGGACTCAATGGTTAACTGACCTTGTCTAAATCATAACCGGAGTTCATCGGAGTTCTAAAACACAACTCAAGTGTCTAATTCAGTGTTAACTGAGGCTAACTGACTGAGGTAGGTGAGAAATGCGCCTCTCCTACATGCATCCATGCAAACCTAGTGCTAACTGAATGTAGAGGAATATAACTGAATGTAACTGACTCCTAACTTAGCTTGAATAGTCACCAACTCAACCAAACTGACCTTGGCTGGTATTGACACTCCCAATGGCTCCTAAATTGTAGGGATTCGTCTAGGAGGCTCCTAAATTGATGCATGCAAGTGCAATCAGTGGAAGTAGGCCTCAATTAGTGTTCCCCACACTTTAGTAACTGAAACATGTGCCCCAATTAGGGCAAGTGGACCCAATGGTGCTAGTGACTAAAAATAGACTAGATGGACTCCCGATTTAGACATGACTCCTGATTTAGACATATGACAAAATTGGATAGGGGAGGATTAATAATCCTAATAACCCCCCTGAATGCTAACTTGGACAATCTGTGGGCCCCGGTAACTAAGACCATAGGTCAGCCATTACATCAAGTAAAATAAAGTAACTGCTTAATACAAGGAGTTGGGGCAAAAACCACATGGGAAAAACCCCCCCCCTCTATCTAAGCAGGAAGAATTAGGATTCAAGTTTGAAAAACTTGAAAATATGTTGCTGCAATCTTCATCTTTGTGAGGTAGCGAAGCAACATGCATGGTGTGCTGTGCATAGGTATTCTGGGGCCTAGCAGGTAGACTTCTCCTTCTTCTCCAAAATTGATGATGGAAGGAAGGAGGAATGTAACCTTTGTCTCTTATTGAATGAAGAGGTGTATGATCATATCTATTCTTCTGAATGTAGTGAGACTGATCCCTTTCCACGTAGCATCTTACAAGGAGTCTATTGCATCTCTTCGAAGGAGGTAATATTGCATGGTATAGTGCAAGGGTCTTTCCTTTCTGAGTGTCAGATGGGTTTCCAATCATCTTCCTAGCACCCAGTTTGGAAGTAGGGAATGAATCTAGATCTGAATCACCCTAAATCTCAATCTCATAAATTGAAAATGGGTGGATCTACAATACTAGTAGAAGCTACAAAAGAAGCAGATGAAATGATTTTACCTTCTCTTGCAAGTGGCTGCTGAGAGTGCACTGGTTCTGAAGGAGGCATGAAATGTGAGAACTCATATGCTTTTGAGGCATGATTTGCAACACCTTTCGCTATGATGTTCCCAATAGAGATATATGTGATCTCTATTGAGTTAGGACCAAAGATCACTCGCTTTGGAGAGCCAGTATGGGTCATCTGGTAGACATATAACATGTTTGAAGCTAGTGAGGGAACAAATAGCACATGTTTGAATCTTCCATGTTCAATATTGATAGATACCTTCCCTTTTGTTTGGAATTTACTGTTATTTCCCATCTAAATACTAGGACCATTAAAGTACTGAAAAGAAGAGAATGATTCTCTGGATGCAACCATATGGTTGGAAGCTCCAGAATCAATGAGGAAGACATGTGCTAATGAGCCGCAAGCCTTCAGTGCATGGCCTTTCCTTTGGTATTCTTCATATTCTTCTTTAGAGTCATCCTTCCTTGTGCTCGCAGGTGTAGAAATGTTATGTTTCTTCAAAAGAAGATCCATTTCATCAAGTTGTCTTCTCATACAAGAGCTTTCTAAATGAAATCCCCTTCCATAGTAAGAGCAGAGGACCTTTCCTTTGCCATTATTCTTGCTTCTCTTCGAACCTGAAGGCTCATTTGACTGCTCTTTCTTCACAAGAGACTTATCTCTTTGCTTTCCTTTATCATTCACTCCCTTAGGTCATCCTGCAACCAGTGCTTGATCTCTGGAAGATCGAATGATCCCCATTTGGATCAACTTGTCATGCTCATAGGTGAGAGATGCAATGAAAGCATCAAGAGTGGGCATCTTCCAATTTGGAGTAGTGATCCTCACCGATTGAAAAGCTGACACAAATACTGGGTAGTCTGCACTGAGTTTTGAGAGAATGGCAAGAATGAGCTGATGATCCTCCTTCTCCACCTTGCATTGCTTCAACTGGTATATTAGGTTCTTGAATTTTGTGAAAAATTCATTCAGTGATTCGAAGTTGGATGGATTAAGAGAGATTAGTTCATTTTCTAGCTGATGGACTCTCATCTCATCCTACTTATCAAATAAGGAAGCAAGCTTGTCCTAGATATCCTTGGGAGTCTTCAATCCTTGGATGTGGAATCGAAGATCTCGAGACACTAAGGAGTGTTGATGTATTTGTAACTTCGGAATGTATTCACTTGTATATTTTATGTATCATACCTCGATGTTTATTCTGGGAAGTATCTGTAATGTAATTGAGTCATGTCATGCCCTAATGTTCCTATCGGGAGATTCAATAATGTAAACAAGTAATGTAAAGTCATAGAGGGTAACCCTCCTTATTGATCTAGGGTTAAAGTCCCCGTAGTTGTGGGGCCTTAGGGTTATTAGACTCTCCTAGAGAATTCGGCCCTAGTGAGTTATTGTCAATTCAGGAATTAGTATAAATAGAGAGTGAGCCTCTCTATTTATCACACATTCACTCAACCTCATTTGTAGCACATAACTGAGAGAGAAGAAGAAGCCGGGACACGAGAGAGAGAGATTACTGCTGTCGAGAGATCATGTTACTGTTTTTGGGTTTTACTTTTGGTTATAATTCTATCTCTGAGGAAGTTATGGGGTTTTCTCCTTTATGGTTTCCTCGAGGAAAATATTTGTGTCTGTTGTCTATTGTGGTTGATTGCTGTGCTTGATTTCTGTGCTTGTTATTCTCTCAGTTAAAGATCCTAAGATAATTCTAGCTTGAATGATAAAAATCTAACATGGTCTCAGAGCTAACCTGAGAAGAAGACACTCTGTAGCTGCGGAAATTAGGGATTCCTATTTTTTGGATCTCTCTCCACAGATTTTCAGCAAAAGAAGGTTGGACTGACTCTCCTCTCTAGGGCGTATCTTTCTGTTGAAACAGAATCTGATTCTAAGCATTTTCAGTTTTTGACCTAACATTGCTGCCGAAAATTAGGGATTTCCACAGAAGTGGAATTTTTGAGTGAGCCTAGGCATGGATTGATCTCCTCCCCAAAATCGAAGTGTAGAGATCAAGATCAAAGTTTTTGGTTGGACAGAACTCCGGGAAATCAAACCCTAATCTGCTCCTGAACCAGGTCTGCAAAGATTCAGCTCCAGATCCAGTTTTGACATCTTAACCTGGTAAGATCTAAATCTTTTATATTTCCATTTGAGGTTCTCAGTTAAGATGTCTCATCATACCAATCTTGATGAAAAGCTTGAGGGAGTCGGTAACTTCCGAGCTTGGAAGTATAGGATCTCCCTGGTCCTGGAAGAAAATAAGTTGGACTCTTACATCAATGAAGAGGTTCTAGTTCTAGAGGGAGATGAGGCTAAGGCCTTACACAAAAAGAAATTGGTCATGGCTAAGAGGATTATTGCTGATTCAATTAAAGATCACCTCATAGCACAGGTGTCCTCCCTAAAGACACCTAAAGCTATGTTTGATGCCCTGACCAAACTGTTTGAAGGAGAGAACATAAATCAGAAGATGACTCTGAGAAACCAATTGAAGATTGTAAAAATCCAGAATGTGGAGACCATACAGTCTTACTTTACAAGGGTCTCTCAGATCAAGGAACAATTGGAAGCCGTAGATGAAGAAGTGGAGAATGCAGGAATTGTGATGACCACCTTGAATGGTATACCTAGATCATGGGACTCCTTCATTCAAGGGATTTGTGCAATAAAGAAGCTAGTCAAGTTTAGTAGGCTGTGGGAAGAATGCTCACAAGAAGAAGCTCGAATAATAGCCTGAGAAGAAAAGATGGGAAGTGAAGATCAAGCTCTCACAGTACACTCCAAGAAAAGTAGAAGAGACTTTCATCACCCCAAAGGTAAGCACTTCCACCAGAAAGATAACACTAGAAGATCTAACAGAGATTTATCTAAACTCAGATGCTATACATGTGATGAAAGAGGACACTTCGCCAGAGATTGTCCTAGAAGCAAAAATAGCTCTGACAAGAAGAAGGGAAACAAGAGAATACATCATGCTCATGCTACAGAGGATGATGAACCTTCCACAAAGAGAATCAGACAAGAAAGTGATGATTCTTCAAGTGATGAAGAATATGTTTTGATTTCCACTCTCATGGGAGCTATCACACATGGAAGCAATGATTGGCTTATAGGCAGTGGTGCTTCCAAACATATGACAGGATTCAAAGAATCCTTTTTGAAACTATTTGAACATGAGTCACCTCACAAGGTGAAACTTGGGGATGACTACCAGTATCCAATAAAAGGTAGTGGTGAATCCTCCTATAAATTAGACTCTGGAAAGTCTATGAAGATGAAGGATGTATTGTTTGTACCAGGACTAAAGAAGAAACTCCTCTCCATATCTGCATTGGATGCAAAAGGCATGAGGGTTGCATTTGTAGATGGCCAAGTTCTTATGTGGCCAAAGGGAAAGACTATTGATGATGCAGTAATGATTGGGGAACAAGTAGGAGGTATATACAAATTGAAGGGCCAAGAAGAACAAGCTTTGGTTCATAACTCAGTAGAACCAAATGAACTTTGGCATAGAAGGCTTGAACATGTGCACTACAGAGCACTACCACTTGCAAGCAAAGCTGTTGAAGGAATTCCAAAAATACAGACAAAACCTGACAATGTGTGCAAAGGATGTGCAAAAGGAAAGAACACAAAGAAGACATTTCCAAGTAGCGAGAGCAAGGCAAAAGGAATCTTGGAAATCATTCACTCCAAAGTATGCGGTCCGATGTCATCCAATTCATTAAGCGGGTATGTATTATTGATCATTTTTCTAGGAAGACGTGGATATACTTCATGAAGAACAAAGATGAAGTATTCAGCAAGTTCAAGGAATTCAAAGCCTTGATCGAGAACCACACAGAAAAGAAGATCAAGATCTTTCAATCAGATAATGGCAGAGAATTCACATCAAATGAATTCAAATAATTATGCAAAGATTCAGGGATTAAGAGGGAGTTAACCACTCCATATAATCCACAACAGAATTGGGTTGCAGAAAGGATGAATAGAACAATCATGGAAGCTGCAAGGGCCATGCTTCATGATCAAGATCTTCCCATGCATCTATGGGCAGAAGCTTCCAGAACAACAGTGTCTGTACATAACCATACTCCACATAGAGTACTCGAGAACAAGACACCTGAAGAAGTCTTTTCCGGCAAGAAACCAGAAGTCAGCCATCTCAGAATATTTGGATGTCTTGTATACATACACATTCCAAAAGAAAAGAGGAAAAAGTTAGATCCTTCTGGAAAGAAGGGTATATTTGTGGGATACAGTGAAAGCTCGAAAGCTTACAGAATATAATTCGCAGGATTCAAGAAGATCGACATAAGCAAAGACGTAAAATTCAACAAATATTCAGCTTACAACAAATCCAGAAAGAGACCAATTGAAGACTCTGAAAAAACAGAAGTACCCAAAATTCAAGATACAACTATGAACGATACAAATAAAGATGAAGATCGAGAAATAGAAGAATCCCATGAACTTGTAGATCCACCCCAAGAGAAGAATCCTCATAAGAGGAGACCTACATGGGTACGAGAGGCTATCGAAGGTGTAGAAAGATATGGGGCTCCAGAAGAAATACACAAAGAGGGGAAAAGAACTAGGTCCTACTCCGGTTATGTAGCCCTATTATGTGACATCATTGATAAAGAACCTTCCAACTATGAAGAAGTGACAGAAAATAAATAATGGAAGGATGCTATGATTGAGGAGTACCAGTCGATCATGAAGAATGATGTATAGGATGTTGTCCCTAGACCAGAGGGGATGTATGTCATGAATTCCAAGTGGATCTACAAGATCGAGCATGCTGCAGATGGCATCATAGAGAAATATAAAGCAAGATTTGTGGCTCGTGGCTTCTCCCAGAAAGAAGGAATAGATTATGAAGAAACTTTTGCACCTGTATCCATATACACTTCCATCAGATCAGTACTTGCTCTGGCTGTAGTGATGAAATGGAAGATACACCAGATGGATGTCAAGACTGCTTTCTTGAATGGTGTAGTGGAAGAGGAAGTGTATGTGGAGCAGCCACTCGGTTTTGAGACACATGATAGGGAGACTCATGTGTGTAAATTGAAGAAATCCCTATACGGTTTGAAATAGGCACCTAGGACATGGGACGACAGAATTGATAGCTTCCTATGCAGTTTGGGCTTTACCAAGAGTAAAGTAGATTTCAATCTTTAGTACAAGATTGAAGAAGGGAACCCAGTGATACTCCTACTATATGTAGATAATCTATTTGTAATAGGTATGGATGAGTTGATTGCTGATATGAAGAGGAAGCTTGCTGCCGAGTTCGAGATGAAGGACTTGGGTATGATGCACTACTTTCTAGGCATGGAGGTGTGGCAGAATGCAGATGGAATTTCCCCGGGACAAGGGAACTATGTGGTAGAGATCCTGAAGAGATTCGGGATGATGGACTACAAGGCCATGACCACACCTATGGCATCAAACCTGAAGCTATTGAGTGATGCTTCATCAGAAGCAGTTGATGTTACGATGTATCGTTAGCTGATTGGGTCCTTGACGTACCTGACAAATACGAGACTAGATATTTGCTTTGTTGTGAACACATTGAGCCAGTTCCTGATAGATCCTAGACATGTTCACTTGATTGCTGCAAAGCATATTATGAGGTACCTGAAGGGTACAATTGATTATGGGCTTAAGTATGAGGCGAATCAGAAGATTAACCTGGAAGGTTATGTTGATTCAGATTGGGCAGGAAGTACCATTGATAGGAAGAGCACTTCAGGGTGTTGCTTCAGTATGGGATTAGGTGTGATCTCTTGGTTGAGTAGGAAGTAGTCTTATGTGGCACTGAGTACAGTCGAAGCAGAGTAGGTTGCAGCTTGTTTGACAGTCTAGATTAGAAAGCTACTATCTGATTTGTTTGATCTCCAGTTGGATGCTACTTGTATATATTGCGACGACCATAGTTGTGTGAAGTTGTTTGAGAACCCAGTGTTCCATGACAAGTCAAAGCATACCGAGGTCAAATATCACTATATTAGGGACATGGTGCAGAGAGGAGTAGTGAATCTCCAGTATGTTGCGGCACACGAGCAGATAGCTGATGTATTGACCAAGCCATTGGCCAGAGTGAAGTTTGAGTACTTGAGGGAGAATCTTGGTGTTCTCCAGATTGAGGTTCCTTCCAAGGGGAAGTGATGAGTCTGTGAGCCCTTTTGACATGGTGAGAGGATTGGTTCCTTCCATGGTCAGATGTAAGTGCAGAGATGCTCTAATATGATTGTGGGTTGTGTTACCACATGATTAGTGCAGATCCACTCTGATGTGATTGAGGGATGTGTTCTCACATGATCAGATATAAGTGCCGAGGGCCATTCTCTGGGAGAATGGAGGCACCTGGTCAGTTACCAGGAATACTCAACCTACAGCTGAGAGCCATTCTGATGTGATTGAGGGATGTGTTCCCACATGATCAGATATAAGTGCTGAAGGCCATTCCCTGGGAGAATGGAGGCACCTGGTCAGTTACTAGGAATACTCATCCTAGAGCTGAGAGCCATTCTGATACGACTATGGGATTTCCTCCCACATGATCAGATATAAGTGCAGAGCCTTTCCCCGAATGATAGATGGTGTGTCCTATCATGCCGACGGATGTAAGTGAAGAGCCTTTCTTTGGATGGTAGATGGCGTGTCCTACCATGCCAGTAGATATAAGTGTTGAGCCCTTCCTTGGATAGTAGATGGTCTGTCCTGCTATGCCAGAGGATATAAGTGCTGTGACGTTCTCTGGATAGTAGATGGTGTGTCTTTCTATGCCAATAGATGTAAGTGCTATGCCTTTCTCTAGATAATAGATGGCGTGTCCTGCTATGCTAGTAGATGTAAGTGCTGAGCCTTTCCTTGGATGATAGATGGTGTGTCCTATCATGCCAGTGGATGTGAGTGCTGGGCCTTTTTGACATGGTGGTGGATGTGTTCCTCCCATGGTCAAATGTGAGTGCTAGGCATGCCTTTCTAACATGGTTGTTGGATGTGTTCATCCCATGGTCAGATGTAAGTGCTGGGTGGGCCATTCTGACTTAGGGTCAGATATAAGCACTGAAGAAGACCTACATAGAGGCTAGGCCTACAACCAACATGAAAAAGGGCTGGCTCTGTAGAACTTCCTATGACGAGAAGAATCGAGACATATCACCTATGATGATGATCCAATAGAGATGATCCAGATCCAGTGATGATCCAGATCCAGTGATGATCCAGATCCAGTGATGATCCAGATCCAGTGATGATGACCTAGTGATGATCCAATGATGATCCAGTGATGATCTAGATCCAGTAATGAAGATGATTTGAAGATGAAGATAACTTGATGACGATCCAGATGATACAGAGAAGAAGACCTGTGCTGATAAACTGTGTCGAGAGAATACCTTCCTCGTTAAGAGGGAGTGTTGAGGTATTTGTAACTTCAGAATGTATTCACTTGTATATTTGATGTATTGGACCCCGATGCTTATTCTGGGAAGTATCTGTAATGTAATTGATTCATGTCATGCCTCGATGTTCCTATTGGGAGATTCAATAATGTAAACAAGTCATGTAAAGTCATAGAGGGTAACCCTCCTTATTGATCTACGATTAAAGTCGTCGCAATTGTGGGGCCCTAGGGTTATTAGACTCTCCTACAGAATTTGGCCCTAGTGAGTTATTTTCAAGTCGGGAATTAGTATAAATAGAGAGTGAGCCTAGGCTATTTATCACACATTCACTCACACTCAGTTGTAGCGCATAACTAAGAGAGAAGAAGAAGTTGGGACAAGAGAGAGAGAGACTATTGCTGTCAAGAGATCATCTTACTGTTTTTGGGTTTTACTTTTGGTGCCGATTCTATCTCTGAGGAAGTTGCGGGGTTTTCTCCTTTATGGTTTCCTTGAGGAAAATATTTGTGTCTATTTTCTATTGTGTTTGATTCCTGTGCTTGTTATTCTCTCAGTTAAATATCCTAAGATAATTCTAGCTTGAATGATAGAAATCTAACAAGGAGAATAAGTATCCATGAGCTTCATCAAGCCCGTTCAAGTACTTTTCTTTGTCATGATTCAGAATTGGCACTACCTCTGTTTCTTCTGTGAGTCTGAAGAGCTTCTTGGTGTGGAGCAGTACCTCCATGTCTTCCTTCCACCGGTGATAGTTAAAGGGAGTGAGAGGCTCTACTGAATGAGCCATTTTGAATGCAGTAAGGAGGACTAAGCTACTGTAGCGAATGGAGTGAGAAGAAATTGTTGCTTGTAGCGAATGCAGTGAGAAGAAATTGTTGCTTGTAACGAATGCTGTGAGAAGAGATGATAAACTGTCACACAATCAAACATGCAAAGTAAGGTCAACAATCTGCACTTTTGGAATTTCCTTCACACCCAGCATAGTTGTTCAAGCAAGCTTGATCAACAATTTCCTAACTTGGGATATTGAGTGGTAAATTCTTCGCTTATGGTGCAGTATTGGAAGGAGCAATTTTGCTAAAAAAAATGATCCAGCTGGAGCTTTGAGGAGGAGAGGTGCCTTGTCCACCAAGGATCTGATACCATATAAATTGAGCATATAGATCTGTAGACAAACACACAACTCATAAAATAGATCACACAACTTACTCAACATTTGAAGAATGAAACAGTGCAAAGATGGCTTGCAACTATGAATGCTTTCATTAATAAAAAAGGTAATTAGATAATAATTACAATGAAGTAAAATGGCTAAATAGACACAAGCAATTTGAATCCACATGAGGAAATTTGAATTGATTACACTCTACTTGACTGTAGGTAACTAAGACCTTGTCTAAATCATTATCGAAGGACTCAATGGTTAACTGAGCTTGTCTAAATCATCACCAGAGTTCTAAAACACAACTCAAGTGTCTAATTCAGTGTTGACTGAGGTAGGTGAGAAATGCACCTCTCCTACATGCAGCCATGCAAACCTAGCACTAACTGAATGTAGAGGACTAGAACTGAATGTAACTGACTCCTAACTTAGCTTGACTAGTCACCAACTCAACTCAACTGACCTTGGTTGGTATCGACACTCCCAGTGGCTCCTAAATTGTAGGGATTAGTCTAGGAGGCTCCTAAACTGATGCATGCAAGTGCAATCAGTGGAAGTAGGCCTCAATTAGTGTTCCCCACACTTTATTAATTGAAACATGTGCCCTAATTAGGCCAAGTGGACCCAATGGTGCTAGTGACTAAAAATAAACTGGATGGACTCCCAATTTAGACATGACTCCTGATTTAGACATATGACCAAATTGGACAAGGGAGGATTAATAATCCTAATATAAAAGGCATACCAAAGGTAATTTTTGGAAGGAATATTTCAGCAATGCAATTGAAGAAGTTTTGTAGAAAAGGTTGTCAGTTGTATGCAGCCCATATTGAGCAGGCAGCAGAGAATGAAACTCTCAAGGTGGAAGACTGTCACGTGTTGCAAGAATTCAGAGATGTTTTTCCTGATGATATTCTAGGGCTTCCTCCAAAGAGACATTGATTTCATGATTGAGCTTGTGTCAGGAGCAACACCAGTGTCCAAAGCACCTTACATAATGAGTACACCAGAAATGTTAGAGATGAAGATGCAGTTGCAAGAATTGTTGGAGAAAAAGTATATCAAGCTGAGTGTGTCTCCTTGGGGAGCACCGGTTCTATTCGTAAAGAAGAAAGATGGTACACTCAGATTGTGTATTGATTACAGGCAGCTGAACAAAGTCATGGTGAAGAATAAATTTCCTTTGTTGAGAATTGATGACCTCTTTGATCAAATGAAAGGAGCAAAGGTATTTTCCAATATTGACTTGAGGTCTGGTTACTATCAGGTGAGAATCAAGGACGAAGACATTCATAAGACAACCTTCAGAACAAGGTATGGCCATTATGAGTTTGTAGTGGTACCATTTGGTCTCACAAATGCACCAACAACATTTATGTGCCTTATGAATATCGTCTTCAACAGGTATTTAGACAAGTTTGTTCTTTTTTTCCTTGATGACATTCTTATTTATTCTAAGAATGAAGAAGAGCATGGAGAAAATTTGAGACTAACATTGCAATTGCTTAGAGAACACTAGTTGTATGCAAAGTTGAGTAAGTGTGACTTTTATAAAGATAGAATTCAGTACTTGGGGTCACATTATTTCATAATAGGGTATATCTGTGGACCTTGACAAGATTGAAGCTATTAATAATTGGCCTACTCCAAAGAATGTGACATAGGTAAGATATTTTATGGGGCTTGCAGGATACTAGATGAGATTCATTGAAGGATTCTCCAAGGGTTCACATGCTATCACTTAATTGCAAAGGAAGGGGATAAAGTTCGAATGGACCTCGAATTGTGAAGAAGGTTTCCAGGGGTTAAAGTATCTTCTCACCAGTGCACTAGTCTTGAAAGTTACAGACCCAGGAAAATATTTTGTGGTATGTACAGATGCATGCGGTCAAGGACTTAGAGGAGTTCTTATGCAAGACAACCACGTGATATGCCATGAATCCAAAAAGCTGAAGGAGTATGAGAGGAATTATGCCACTCATGATCTGGAACTTGCAGCCATAGTACATGGTCTCAAGATGTGGAGGCATTACTTGATGGGCATAAAATTTGAGTTAAGGACAGACCACTGTGGTCTGAAATATTTGTTTGATCAGCCTACTTTGAATGCTAGGAAAGCTAGACGGCTGGAATTTTTATGTGAGTTTGATTTTGAATTCAAGCACATAAAAGGTAAGGATAATAAGGTAGTTGATGCACTTAGTAGGAAAGTACAAGAAATGCATGTGGCTTCTATTAGCATTTTCCAATCAGATTTGAGACAATAGATTATTAACCGTAATGCTGAAGATGAAATGTATGCGCAAGTAAAGGATAAATTACAACAACAATGCCTTGAAAAGAAGTATGAAGGTTATAAGTTAGAAGAGGATGGACTTCTTACTTATAAGAGCAGAATGTATATTCCAAATGTGGCAGAGTTGAGGAGGATTGTTATGGATGAAATCCGTCAAAATCCATATTCTGGTCACTCAGGATATTAGAAGATGATTGCTACAACAAGAAAGTAATACTTTTGGCCAGGCATGAAGAAGGACATGGCTGAATATATTTCAAGGTGCATGAGGTGTCAGCAAGTGAAGGTTGAACATTAACACCCAACATGTTTGTTGCAGCCTTTGTCGGTTCCATAATGGAAATGGGAAGTGATTTCCATGGACTTTATTACATGATTGCCGATGACTTGGAGACAACATGATTCCATCATGGTTGTGGTGGACAAGTTGACGAAGGAAACACATTTTATACTAGCAAAGTCCACACATAAGACTGATGATATTGCCAATCTTTTCATGAAATAAATTTTTAAATTGCATGGATTGCCTAAGGCAATAGTCTTTGACAGAGATGTTAAGTTCACTTCTAAATTTTGGAAAGGATTGTTTGTAGACTTGGGCACAAAGTTGAATTTTAGCACTGCCTACCATCCTCAGACCAATGGAAAGACTGAGAGATTTAACCAAGTGCTTGAAGACATGCTTCACATGTATGTGATGGACGAACCATCCAAGTGGGAAGACTATTTACACTTGGTATAATTTGCTTATAACAATGGATAGAAAACATCCTTGGGGATGAGTCCATATGAAGCTTTGTATGGTAGGAGGTGCAGAACACCAATAACTTGGGATAACCTAGTGAACAGAGTTGTGATCGGTCCAAAATTGCTCAAGGAGATGGAGTAGGAAGTTGTAAAAATCAGACAAAATCTAAAGGCAGCCCAGGACAGATAGGAAAAGCTATGCAGATAAGCATAGGATGAACAGAGAGTTCAGTATTGGGGATCATGTTTACCTCAGGGTGAAGGAAAAGAAATGTTCCTTGAAGCTTGGGAGTTGTGCCAAGCTGTCTCCTAGATACCATGGGCCGTTTGAAGTGCTTGAAAGAATAGGAACAGTTGCATATAGACTTGCATTTCCTACTAGCACTAGGTCTCATAATGTTTTTCATGTTTCTTTTCTTAAAATATATGTACATGATCCTAACCATGTAATAACTTGGGATGTGATTCAAGTGGAACCAGAGGGAGAGTTCCAAATCGAGCCAAAGCACATCCTCATCAGGAAGGTCACAATGCTCTAGAATCGAGCAATAGGACATGTAAAGGTGCAATGGGAGCACTATGGTCCTGAAGAATTTACATGGGAGCTGCAGGATGCCATGTGATTGGCACATCCATTTTTGTTCAATTCTGTGGATTGCTGAGGGCAGTACCAACAAAGCATTTTTGTTCAATGTTGTAAAGCACTAGGGACAATGCTGTTGAAGGGGGAGGGGAATGTAACACCCCAGTTTTGACCCCGTTTGCATTTAAATAATATGATGTAAATAATCATGGTGTGGAGATCAAGGAAAAATCCCCACCATTGATTTAGTGTTTTTGTTTTGGCGATTAAGATTTAGGCCGATGGTGTTTTTTGCTAGCTGAACGTTATAAGTTTGGACATCATGTTAATTTATAATTTATAATTAAAATCCTACAACCAGCTATGTCAATGCAACAAAATGAGATGGGGGCATAATTTTTCCTAAGGATAAGTGGGGGATTGGAAGATTGGGAAGAAATTCAAAATAAGCAGAGCACCATTTCTGGGAAAAATGTTTTTTATTTTTTCTTGGGCAAGAAAACACCTGCCTTTCCCTCATGCAATCACGCTTCACCTTCCCCTCACGATTTTGGATTGTGTTGAACATTTTGGGCAAGGGGGGATTTTGGCATTCACATTGCAAGCAAAAACCGCTCTGAGTCTCAATGCCTTTTGGACTACACTTAGGGTGAATACAAACACTAAGTTGAAGATATATACAATGTTACATCCATAACAGATGGGAAAACATAAGTAGTCAACACGACTTTGGTGCAACTTTTAAGGGATTACACTCAAAAGCATTCGAAGACTTGGGATAAAAATCTGATCTATATCAAACACTCCAATAATAGAGCATTTTTCACTTCTACTCGTAAGTCCCTTTTGAAAATCGCTTTGGGTATTTATCATGTTTTCCATTGGATCTTGTATATGGATAGCAAGGAGGAGTCAAGGGAAGACATCACAGGAGAATAATCGAAAGTAGATAAATTTGTTGAAACTATTAAGCAAATCTATTTACACATACAAGAGACATTGAAAAAGTCATCGAAAAAACATAAGGCTAGACATGATCAACGTAGAATTGAGAAGTCATTCAAAGTGGGGGATAGAGTTTGGTTACAACTAAAAAAGGAAATACTATATGGTCATGGTAAGAAAATCAAGTCTCTACATAATGAAACTTTTCAGGTATTAGAGAAGGTGGAAGATAATGCCTTCAAACTTATTATACCCCCATACATGCACATTTAGTCTCTAGTGAATGTTGACAGTTTGAAACTCTATGAGTCTTCCATGTTAGATCAGGAGGAGAAACATGCCCTACCTACCATAGAGGACTTAGCACCCTATGCTCAAGTAGAGTTGGTAGAAGACACAGTTTTTAACAAGAAGTTCAGAACTACTAGGCATGGAACACATTACCTTTAGCAATTAGGAGGAAAGGACTACTTCAAGGAAAAGAAAAGTGGCACTACTAGGAGAAGGAAGAGGAATATTTTCCTCGCCTCATTAAGTAAATATTTTGAGGACCAAAATACTACTTAAATTGGGAGGTATGGCTTGGTTGTGATCATAATATAATTTGCCTACCATTTTGGTACTTTTTGGTTGGAAGCTATAGTAAGAAAAAGGTATGAAATATTCTTGAACCATTTTGAGGTATCAAAAGGCATTTTTTTCGATCTTGAAAATATGTAGGAGGTAGATTCCATATTCTACACACTTAGACCTTTCTAATAGTACAATAATAACCTCAATAGGAGCTTGTATGTGAAAGTTATGTTGTCCACAAATTGACCAACCTTGTTGACCACCATGGTACAAGTGAATGCCGCATCAACCCCATTATTCCAAGGAGTGGAGCTATCCATGAGTGGGATATCCTCTAGAACGTTTCATCACAAAAATATTATAACATTATAAATAATTAATCTTAGATTATGCAAACTAACATAAATGAAAAGGCAGGCACATAAACACACCATCCACACAATGAACGTAGGATTTATCTTGGGAAACACAATAACATAGAAACCAAATATAGAAAGAAAGCCTCTATTCTCTACTCTCTCTTTGCTGCAATGATCAAAATGCACATACAAAGGAATATGAATTCACTATGGAGTTACATTTAAACACCTTGGCCTCAAGGATTGCTACAAAATATACCCCCTACTATATTATCTAAGAATACCACTCATAGATGTTTTAAGCAATTATCGAACAAGTACAATGCTCAAGTATGGAACCACTTCTCATCCCAATGGCTTGGTATTTAAAATAACCAAATAGTTTTCTACGGTTAGGTTTTTTTGTTTTAATTACTCAACCCTCAATTATTAATACGCGTTGGACCTTTAAAAATACTCATGGAAGTCCACACATGGCTAATCCTAGTTGTTGGAATAATGTGGAAGATATGGTACCTACTTGTACCAAGGTGATTAATAAGGTTGGTCAACTTGCAAAAAACTTAAATTTCACATACGAGTTTCCATTGAGGTGATTCTTGCACCGTTGGAAAGGTCTCAGTGTGTAGAATATGGAATCTTCCTCTATATTTTCTAGACCCAAAAAATGTCTTTTGATGCCTCAAAATGGATCCGAAAGGTTTCAAAAAACTTTTGACCCAATTTCCCCTAGAAAGTATCAAAATGGATGAATACTTATATTATGAGCCCAACCAAATCATACCTCCATGTTCCCCAACAACCTAGAAAAATGGTTAAGTTCAGGTTGTTCAACCAAAAATAGACAAAGAGGATTCTATTCGGTTAAAACATGAGGTTGTCTTGGACAAACATGAGAATTGCGTGTGTCAACACATTATACAAGGAGTGTTGGTACAATATAGGGGCATGCAGCCAAAATACACCACATGGAAACTTTTTAAGAGCTTGCATCGATTTCCCCATATCCATCCTTGAGAACAATGTTTTTCTAAGACAGAGGCCATGTTAGGGTGCCACCCTTAATCCTTTAACCATATGAAAGCTCTTAATTATGGAAGGTGGTTATCCTCATTAAATAATTCCCAGTAGTTAGTTGGAGTGTGTACTCAATAACATCATGGGGCTAGGTAGTTGGTGTGTGTGTTCAATAATGTAATGTAGCCTCATAAAAAATACACCTTGGTAGTTGACATTCAAAATGTAATATGGTGTAATCATTAATGTAGGGCCACTAATAGTTATGGTTAGGGTTTTCTAGAAGTCCCCATTATTTTCTCATTTACCACCCTCACCATTGGATAATACATTTGAGCAACATGAGGCAAGGACATCAGCCTCACATGATACACTGAAAGCAACAAATTTAATAGACAGGCTCAGGTAGATACACCCATAGGTTCAATGGGAATTGGAGAAAATCATGAGAAAGAAGGTAAGGCATGTTAAACATAGAGTTGGAAATCCTTTAAAGGTAGGAGAGAAATTTTGATTGCATCTTAAAAGGAAAGGTTGCATGGATTGGGAAATAAAATCAAATCCTTGAGATATGAATATTTTTAAGTATTGGAGAAGGAAGGAAACAATCCTTACAGACTTAGTATTCCACCTTATATGCACATTACTTAGTGGCTAATGTAGACAGTTTGAAACTTTATGAGCTATACATGCTTGAAGAAGACGAAGAGGACCAAATCTTAACTTCCATGAAGTATTTGGAACTAGATTCAAAAGAAAAATTACTTGAGGATATCATTCTACAATATAAGATGAGAATGGCAAGAAGGGGCCATCAAGAAATTTTGCAAGTAGCTAAAGGAACAACAACCAACCAATTCCATATGTTACTCCAAAGAGAAACAAAGAAATGTTTCTCAGTCACCTTCAAATCTAAAGCTTTTGGAAACTAAAATCCTTGAAAAATGGGGAGAGGTGATCCAAAATGGATCTACACGGTTACTATATGACATTATTGATGCTCCATAATGGAAATTATAGAATTTGAGACAAATAAGGGTAGAATTGGGTCAAATCTTGATATCATACACATACACACACACTAACACTAAAAATCCTTATGTTCATGGTCAATGAAGTGGAATTTGAGGGTATCTAAACTGAAGAATAATTATTTTATAGATCTTCATTACATTCTATAGTGCAATGGATTTTTAATTATGATTAATTTTCATCAAATGGATTTTGTATGGGAAAGTTGTACCCCTAACATGGGAACAGTCCATTTATTCCCCCAAGTCCATGTGGAAGACACATCATCTCATCATCATTAACCCTTGAGGAGTTAGTAACTTATGGGAATCCATTATAGACTTCTATAAAATCATGAAATTTCAAAGAGGGTTCCAAAACCTTAGTTATAGCTATCAAAATCCTAACAACAAGAAAATGAGTTCACTTTCTTTGGTTCCCATTGTTGTTCTTTGGTATGAGTAGGAGATACTAACATAGTAGAGAGAGGAGCAATTTATATAGGATTGTAGAAAACAATAGTATCTCATAGCTTCATGAAAATATTTAACCACATTCTGATACATATTGTAATCACCTTTATTTAAAATGCAAAACATGTAATCCTTCATTTCATGTCGATTTTCCGAGATCAAGTTTCCCAGGGTAATTTTTTTGTTACAATAGGTGTATTTTCTATTACAATCTAATTAATGTCAGAATGATTAAATAACTCATTTGGTGTATTTTATATCATATTGAATCACTAAAAGTATATAAAAAACAGTCTCATAATTGATCGTAGGCTCATTATAGTAGTTGTAAATTAAGTTATGTTTGGTAAGCTAATAATTGGAATATCCAAGTAAGTTTATATATCAAAAGTTTAGATCAATGAATCTAAAATTTTATTCTTGTTATAATTCTAGTGTAGATACGCATTAGTAGACTTCTTGACTTCTCAAGAGCTTCCCTTCGAAATAAATACCTAGGAATACACTAGTATCAAAGGGCATTAGAAGAATAAATTGAACTAAAATAAAAACTTGAAGGATGGACATTTAGATACTTATCACTAGCTAGAATACCTTTACTAAAAATAGTGCTATCAACACTCCTAATTTTGGCACTAAGATCTATTTCAT
Source organism: Pseudotsuga menziesii (assembly GCA_001517045.1). Taxonomy (NCBI): domain Eukaryota; kingdom Viridiplantae; phylum Streptophyta; class Pinopsida; order Pinales; family Pinaceae; genus Pseudotsuga; species Pseudotsuga menziesii. Next base: position 290,602 of record LPNX010560257.1, read on the forward strand.
ATTGTAAGATGGCATACTTCTTAATATCCTTTTGGGGGTTAGTGGAAGATACCACTAGAAAGTAGTTGCTAAACATACTCCCAATGCGTTGACTAGAAAATATTCGAGAACTAGAAGAGGATGTGATGGCCTCTTGGGTCACATTAAGTAGATATGTTGGGATTATACGAGAAGGGGGAATGCCTAGTAACTTCATATTCATAATTTGAAAAGGAATATGTGCCCTCTAGAGGATATTGCCAATAGCCAAGAACTCCCCTCCTTATCCTAAGTTGAGATAAGGGTTCAAAATTAGGATATTGTCCTTTCAAACAATGTGACCCTCATATAACATCAAGCCACTAAAAATTGCTCCTAAAGAAGAGTCTAGGTTCATGGTTTTATATTTCAACTTTTTCTACTTCATTCATTAAAATTTTCCAAGTACCTTCAAAGTATTCAATTGACTTTACAATAGTTGAAGGAAGATCAAAGGCTTGGCTAGATATGTTACAATGGTTGGTCAAATCAACAATTGAACTAGGCTCTGTTCTAATGAAAATATTCAAACCAAGTGACCTGGATTAGATTAATCAACTTGCCCTAGAGTAATTAGTTTGTATGCTAGCAATGAAACTTGGATATTTTGAACTCATTGTTTATACATGAAAATGATTCTAACGACAAGTTTTAGAAGTTGAATCAAATTTATAACCAAGAAAACAAGTTAAAAATCCAATATAGGTTGAGTGACGAGGTATATGCTCATGTGCAAATCACCTCTGTCTTGGACTACTTAGAGGTGCCCTCATGTTTTTCTACTTCTCTTGCGCTTTGTAGGTTGCCAGATATGATAACGTGATTAGTGCACTGATATCTTTCACTATAGATGCGACCTAAAAAATTCCAATTCCAATTGTTAAACCTAATGGAATGCTTGGTACAACATCCAACAGGTAAATACAAGGCTCTACCTTTCTATCGAACTCTAGTTTTCCTACAACGGTCTCTTCTATATCTTAACTCCGTGTTTAATTATGTTGAAATGTAATGCAAGTTCAACATACTTCCTCTAGATCCTCTCTGAGATCTATAACAAAGGGGAAAACCTTAATATGTACAATGAATAACTCTGATTTATTATCTAGAAAAAATAGACAACAGTTTTTAATGATACTCTTTCATCCGAGTCTTTTGAATTTTATGCTATATCAGATAAAATTATGTGGGATTTATTCGATCAATGAGAGTTTAATATGATAATGTCAGTTAACATGAGAAAGTGTTAGAAATCATAAAATCGGTACCTTGCTAAATTACTAAAGTCGTACTAAATTCTAATTTCTTTCTATAAATCTTTAAGGAACCAGAGTTGTAATTCTAGTTGTGTGGAAGTTATTATACCTGCCTCATGCAGGTATATTGTAATCGATTGTAAGTCAAACTCTTTTGAATTTGGTATTAGTTGGTGTCTTTTGATGCAGCTATAAAAAATTAAAACCTGTTTTGCAAAGTATGACTTAGGGATTTGTAAATTTTTTTTAAAATTTTGTTAAAACACTATTTTGTAAACAGCTGATTGGTGGATAGAAGATGATGTAAGCTTTGGAATTTGGTATCTGGATTTGAGTTGACATGTGGCAAGATGACGTCATTATAATAAAATTAAAAAAATCAAAATTATATCCCATTGCCATCTGGGCTCATGCCTCCTGCTGCTGCCGCTGCCGCTGCCGTGTGGACCATGGCGCCTACCAGCAATACATGCAATTAGAAATTTAATGAAGGATGCGATATATATGTAAATTGCAGTGTTAGCTGCTTGGTTTCGATTGAAGTACCCGCACATTGCAATCGATGCACTCTCATCCTTGGCTCCTATTTTGTATTTCGATAACATTACTCCTCCAGATAGTTTTGACAACACTGTGTCTCAAGATTTCAGGGTATAAATTTCCTAATCATGAAAACAATGCATTCTGAGTAGGTTTTGTAATTTTATTGTTATTCTGATACAATATGAATTCTTAATTTGCATGGCAGAGTGAAAGTGAGAACTGCTTCAATGTGATCAAAACTTCCTGGAATGTGATTGATGAGATGTCATCTACTCCTGAAGGCTTGAAATCTCTGAGAAAGGCTCTCAAAATTTGCTAGTACCGACACTGAATCTCTATGAAATCCATGCCTTTGTTCTATGGATCATACATACAGCTGATAGGGGCATGAAATTACATGTAGTTTGAATCATGTATATTTTAACATAAGAAACCGTTCTTGTTTCAGATCAACTAGCGATAGTGATATTGCTGGGAATTTGGATGGGTGGTTGTATGATGCTTATTACAATGCTGCCATGACAGATTATCTAGTCGGCCAACTTTGTTCAACCTTTTCCAGCGTTTCCTGTGAAGCAAGTAATTGCAGTAGCCTTCTTAATTTGCATGAGCAGATTTAAGAAAATTTATATAGCTTTTTATAATCTCTTTAAATTGTTTTGTTGCCCCTATAATAACAGATGTGCAAGGCAATAGATAATCCCTCTGGCGGTACAGACCTCCTCAGTCGATTATACGGTGCAGTAAACGTTTATTATAACTACACTGGGAGCAGTTATTGCTTTGATTTGAACTCGAGTGATCCGCATGGAGAGTCTGGCTGGTCATTTCAGGTTGAATATTGTTCACTGGTTATTATTATTATTTTTGGGCAAAATCCTTAGTAACTGTACAGATGGTTGTATGAAATTAGTTAAATTTCTAGCAATATTAATGGCATCCATAGTTTCCAGGTTCAATGGCATCTCAAATGGGCTGGACACAATCTTAAAAATAATTCATCCATTGTGCTGCAAGCTTGTATAGAAATGGTAATGCCCATGGCTGACGATCCAGAGAAAAGTATGTTTCCTAATTCGACATTCGACTATGAGGGGTTTGTGAATTCTTGTGAAAAAGGCTATGGAGTTCAACCTAGACGCCATTGGATAACCACTCAATATGGTGGACATGTAACTTTCTGCAACTCTGCAATTTTCCTTCCATACAAAACAATGACATATAGAAAGAGAGATCGCCTCTGATAACATACTGATTTAAATCATTTTTTGTGCAGCACATTAAGAGGGTTCTTAAGAATTTTGCGAGCAACATAATATTTTTTAATGGATTGCGAGATCCATGGAGTGGTGGAGGGTAAGATGATTTTTATTTTCAAATTTCATTGCATTTTTCAAAGTCAGAAAGCAACAGTAGTTTTATCTATGGGTATATTGCAGGGTTTTGGAGGACATAAACGAAAGCGTAGTCGCCATTGTTGCAAAAGAAGGTAAATTAGGGTTTATTGATTTTGGTTAACAGTAAAGAATAACAATAAAGAATCAGAGATACAGGGTATCACATAATGACGTTCTATTCAAATTACTTAATTTCAATTTATACCAAGGATTAAGAAAATAATTAATCTTGCACAAATTTGTTTTTAGCAATTTACTTACACTGTAACAAATGTTATAATAATTTTTTCCTTATATATAGTTCAAAATTCTCTCATAAGATCCCAATGGTATTGACCGTGGTCAACCATGAATATATTGATCACATCAAAGTTATTGATGCAATGTTGAGTTCACTACAAAGATTTTATACATCAAAACATCAATTCCAATGTGATACAAAAATTTTCTTCATCCCATTTTTCTCATTGTTCACAAACTATGATAATTCCACACTAGTACTTTTAGAATACAATAATGTTCTTTGCAATCAAAATGTTTTTCTTCCTCCTATCTTACCAAATCTCAATTCCCAAGTAATGCACAAAAGCAAGATCCAACTTTGTCTCAATGGAGTTAACAATCAATTGTTTGTCAATGGGGCCATTGCCTTGTCATCATTAATCATCAAGATGTCCCTAACATATAGAGAAATCATTTTAACATGAGGCCATCACTTAATATAAAAATGTAACCATTTCCTTGTCGTCAATAATAATCAAGGTGTCCCTAACATATACAAAAACCATTTTAACATGTTCCCATCACTTAACTGAAAGTATATGTAATGCTCTGTAAAGCTCGTTCAAAATCATTTCTTTTCAATAAATTTTTCATATTTTTTAATGCTATGTTGGTCATTTTTTTAATCCATGTGAATCATGTAGTTTAAAAATGGCCTCTTGTCTTCCAAACAACCTTGAACTCTTTAGGATATTTTATACATATTTCTTCTTCCATCTCTCGATGTAGAAACAAAATCTTGCTATTCATTTTCTCAACTTCAAGATCACATGATAATGCCGATGCCAATAATACTTTTAAGGAAAATCTATTTTTTACAACAAGGGAAAATGTTTCCTTGTTATTTACTCCATCAACTTTACAGTGTCCTTTAGTTACAAATTACTTATACTTTTTGAGAGTTGTGTGGCATATCATTCTTGTCAAAGATACATGTACATCCAACCACCTTCAATCCAATAGGAACTTTCTCCACATGTTAAGTATGACTCAATCTCAATAAACAACTTGATCTCCTCCTCTAAGGTACCCAACCAGTTCTGAGATCCTTACTAGTTAATACCTCTTGCAAAATCCTTGGCTTGCAAGTGAAGTTGATACTATGCATGATAAGATAGCTAATAAATCAGGTGGACATGTTAGTCTTCAATATTTTCATATCATGTCTCTTATCCTCTTCACTAATATTGACATTTTATTCTCAATCTCCATTGAGTTTTCAACATCGACAACTTAACTAGGTGATTAACATGTTTCTTGATCCAACCTCCAAGTTTAGTGTACCTTATATTTGAAAAATGTGTAATCACAGACAAGCTATGTCACAAGGTTAGTTAGATTTAAAGCTTGGGGTTCGAATGCAAGTGATTTTAAAATCCCCAATTTAGGTTTGTTGAACTTCTATTCAAATTCGACATAGATTTCAATGATTATTCAAGGAATCAACATAACAAGTCTCTACGAACTACAAGAGGTGAACAATGATAGCTTGAGTTTGAAGGGCATGAAACCTATATTACTTGGAAATATTATATGCTATGTTGAACCCATTCGATGTGTTGATTCCATTGATAAGGTTAGGGGTTAGTGATTGGTCAACATGAATTCCACTAATGAGTTATAAGTTATAAATTTATAATAAAATATAAATAAACTATTCTCACAACAATGAGATTAATTTATAGTCTTATAAGCTATTATTTCTCATTTCCTATTTATGCTAGTCTATAAAAAAAACTTGCATATTTGTATAACATTATAAATTTATAATAAAATATAAATAAACTATTCTCACAACAATGTATTAATTTATAGTCTTATAAGCTATTATTTCTCATTTCCTATTTATGCTAGTCTATAAAGAAACTTGCATATTTTTATAACATAAGTCAAGAATATTACTAGAAGTATGTAAGGAAGCTTGAATATGCTTGTTTTATGCTACATTGCAATAACCTATATCGTATTTAAATGGACATTTTTTAATTCATTTTTGTTTTAATTTCTTTCAAATTGTAATTATATTTGTTTTATCATAAATTTTTATAGCAAAATTATCCTATTGCTATATATTTTCAATCTCTTCTTAGGAGGCAGGTACTAAGCAACTTTGTTGCTTATTCCACTTGTTTTATTTTATTTCTTCCATCGATTTCTCTTATTAGATTATGGTGACTCCAACATCATATGTCGGTTAGTTATGAAAACTTCCAACATGATGTGATAGAACTTAATTTATGAAATATATATTCTCGCTTAGTTTAGTTCTGCATGTATATATTTTTATACAAATTTCACACATCTAGTAATATTCTAGAAATAGTTTCCAAGTGAAATCAATTTATCAAATTGCTCTTGAAAAATCATTTGAATCAAATAAAAGAAAGTATGTAGATTTTCAACTGCATGCAATCGACTTATAGAGAACTTACACTTAGGATTTCAATGTAATTATACATTATTATATTATTATAAAGCTGGTCTTATCAAGGTTATAATTAACTACAATAGTTACAAGTAAATGTTGCCTATAGCAACATCAAGATGCATCCAATTTATTTAAAAAAAACAAGTAATAAAGAACTTTTCGAAATTGATTTTTCACCCATTTGTATGAGTACTTATTTGAGTTATAAAATACTTCAATCTTATTCAATAATTCACCCTATAAGTCATTTTAAGTTTTTAACGATTTTTCATATATCATCACTCCATATACAATAGACATGGTGAATTGTAGAATAAGGCATAGTTGTTCAAAAACACAATCTACAACCATTTTTGGGATTTAATTGCAGACCTTTTGATTGATTGACTTACTCTTGTTGATACTCCACTCCACTCTCGTTCGAGAGACCTGAGTTCAAGTCCCAACAATGGAGTTCTGGGAGGCCTGCCTTGCTATCTTGGATAATCCAAGATCTCCCGAGTCCATAATATTTGAATATATCAATCACAAATATCTTTCCATAAGAGTACAACACATGCATATGTTAACAAGGGGATGGATGCAAAGAAGCTAGCCCCTGCCTTATGTTTAGATAGAGATAACTAAAACAAAGTAAGAAGCATTGCTAGAGACAACTAGAACATAGTAATAAGCATTGTTAGATAATTATTAAGTGCATGTCTGAAGGGGATTTTGGAGTTTGAGACCTCGTGCTTGGGATGGTAATCAAACACACCAAGGGGATATCAAGATTAAACTTTAAACTTTATGCTGTAAATCAATAATTGGTTGGTCCCCAAATAGAAAACAATAATTCCAATGCTTGGTAACATATTAAAAGCTATCAACCTAGCAATTAGGCTGAGTTGAAGGGATGACTAGATACGATGGGTATAAGATTTATATTATTTAAGAGGCAGGAGCGCTGACATCTCCATAGACAAGCCACATGAGCACTACAAACCCATAGCCTTCACACTTTGAGTGATGACATAAGTATTAGAATTTTTGTGCCATTAGATCATCAAGAAATGAGTGCAATCAGATTCTTAATTATTATGCAGTGAAGGAGAATGAAAAATACACACTGAACAAATCAATTCTCACAGGAAATAGACACGTATTGCTCAATTAATTACAGTATCATCTTCATTACAATATCTGGTGTAACAATAGTGTTACATAAGGAAGAATTTGAATCATTAGGGATGAATTCGAATCTACTAATTGGATCTAACTATATGTCACTGCATGGCTAACTAAATATGTCTAAATCACTATCAGAGCTGACTAGCTAAGCTCCAATTGTCTAATCCAGTCTCTCAATCAGTAATAATCAGTCACAACTAGTCTAGTCGAGGTGGTAGGTGAGAAGTAGGTGATAATAGGAACCTATCCACATGTATCCATGCAAGAATGGCACTAACTGAATTGGAGGACAACTAATTGAATGTAACTGAATCATAACTAAGCTTAACTAGTTACCAAATTCCAACAACTAAAGGAGGTTGGTGCTGATACTCCTAGTGGATCCTAAAATGTAGGGATTGGTCTAGGAGGCGTCTAAAATGATGCATGAAAGTGCAGCCAGTCTCAGTGAGCCTCTATCGATGTTCTCCACACTCTAGTGACTGGTACATGTGGCCCCATTAGTCCAAGTGGACCCAATGGTACTAATGGACCCAATAATTAATAAAATACTCCTAAGTTAGGCTAATATAATCTAATAGACAGTTTAGACAAGGGAGGATTGTAAATCCTAACAATAAGAACCTCGAATTTGTGATCCCAATGATGGCAGCTGAGGAGATTCAATCCTTAAAGACAAGATCAAAGAATTAAGGAACCAACAATACTACGCTTACAAGTTTCTTTTTAATACTATTGAATGCACAAATGTCAAACAGTTTTGAAAACTAGTTTAGATTATTCAAATATTCGCTTATAACATAAAGATAAACATTAATTAGGATCTTTTGCAATCCAAATTATAATGGAATAAATCATGTAGAGAAATTAATAGATCTAACTTTACTACACCAGCTCCAAGAAATAATTAAGATGGTTTACATCCTCAATGTCATTAAAAACAATTACTTAAAAACCTACAAGAATGTACTTTCTACACGATTAGATTCAAAAGTCAATATATTATAAAGTTTGTTTATCAACATGCATGCGAACAAAAATCTTCATTGGTTAAAAAAGCCCAATTTTTATGTCTATGGAATGAGGATATTGTTTATTTTTTGTTTATTTTTCTGTTTATGGAATAGAGGATATTGTTGGTAAAACACATTTTCAATTTTAGCTCACTCGCTCAGACATTTAAATATGCGAGTTGTATAATGTAAAAGTAACATGTACAGGGTCAAATGACTCATTAAGAAAACACCAAATACAAGCCAAGGTTCGAGAAGTAAATTGACCAATAAATGTGTTGTTCAAGAAGTTGAATTGAATAGTATGCCAATTGAATAGTACGCCAACTTTTTTTCAGAAAGAAAAAAGCCTGTCCTTGTTATTCTTGTAAGAATCAAAGGTCATCAATACATTCATCCCATATTAGGTAAACAAAACAGTCCAACCCACAACGAGTTCTGCCAGGGGGAAAGGCATAACAACAAAAATATGATCCCATCAGTAAACTGTCTCATCATGATAGGACAGTCTCCTCATCACATCTACCAAGCGCCAAAAGGCTCTGAACAACATTCTAAAAGTGAGCACTCTTTCATACAAAACATAAGTCCCTTTAGTCAATCTTAGAAGAGCTGAAAAGTATCCTGAGAAACCAAATGGTTCTCAAAGTATTCTATGAACCGGCCTTTACCCAGAGATAAAGAGAGTGCATCTTTAGAGAGGCGGTCAGCCCTCCGATTGTGCTCTCGGTAGATGTGAGTGAAAGACAATACCTGAAAGCTAGAAATTAGCTTCTTTGTCTCCCTGCACCAATGAACTAGATTAGGCAGGGAGAGAGCAGTCGATCCCGTCGCCCAATTGATGATTACTTGAGAATTACCATAAACCTGGGAAAGTGGGATCCCCATCATCTGGGAGGAGTGAAGAAGTGCCCATAAGCTGAGCAATTCTGCTTTGGTGTTAGTGCCATATCCGACCCCCAGCGAGAACTCAAAGAAATGATAGTCATTTAAATATATGCAAAAGCCAGCTCCAACCAACAAACATTTTGAAGCACCATCAAAGAATCCACAAGGAAAAACCTTGCAAGGGGGCTTCCCCAGAAATCTTCTTCTAGTTTTTTAAGTGACAGTTAGAGGAGGAAGATCTTGAACATATGTAATAATTTGAAGAACAATATTGTAGATGTTCCTTCGTTTGTCCTCAAAAATTGCCTGATTACACACCTTCCATATAATCCACATCATGTGGAAGGGGAGCAGATAGAGGTGCGAGCTTTTTGGAAGCTTCCCAAACCATGCAAGTAACCTGTCACCGAGAGAGCCATAAGACGAGCAAACAGGAAGATTGAAATGATCGCACACATGCTCAGCCACTGTTTTCCAAACAGTGCAATTGGAGAAAAGGTGCTCAACATTCTCCTCAGCGGCACAGCGGCACAGGTAAGATCCATGGAGAAATCACCAGGTAAGATCCATGTTCACGTCGTATAGTATTTTTTCAAGTTAAAAATTAATTTTATCAGCTACGATTTTAAGGCCATATTATACAATGTAAATATTCCAAGAATTTGGTGGATATAAGTTTTAATTATGTAATCTCCACTAGTAGTACCAGCTTAAGGAACAGGTGTGGAAGATCTAGATATAGACTCGGTAATATAGTCTTGCCAGGTTAAAGAGTGAGTATAGAGCACTTGAGTGGGCCTAATGGTTAAGAACATGTGTTATCTCCTTGGAGGTCATAGGTTCAAAACCGGCGAGGGGTAGAGTTGCTCATTGGCCTGTTGTGACAAGGCTAGAAGGGTAGGTGACCCTTGGGATAGAGGCTCACCTCGATGGGTTTCGGGACGTCTCGGCCCCTGCTAAGTCACAAGTTATTGGTATATCTAGCTTACAGGCTGTTGGATATACTCTTGGGAGGTTGTTGTTCCCATGGTTAAAAAAAAAAGTCTGTTCAATTATTTTATGAACAAATAAACAAAAGTACATACGGTTGAGTTAATAAATCTTACTAACAAAATGACAATATAATGTATGTCCAATCTTCTACTTTTATCTTTTACAACTAATTTAACATTCAGCTCCTTTACAAATATGTGTGTGCAATCTGTGTTGTAGTGGATTGGGTGGGATAGGAAGAAAAAAGGACATTGGCGCGAGAAAAAGGAGATTAATAATAATAAACAAATATGCAGGCGCTGGCTCATCTTCTCCAGTCTATTTATCTATTTGTGACCCAACACACATGATTAGGGTTTGTTAGCTAATTTGTCCTTTCTAGTATGTTTTTGAAAATAAAATACAGAGTTGTGCTTATTCTCATGATCTAAATAAGCTAGAAACCTAGAAATTAGGTAGAAAACATAATTTACCTTTGCACATCTGAATTAGGCTTGTTGACATGTAAGGAAGCTTCTCCATATTTAAACTTTTTACTTGATCTAACTCAAACTTTAACATACAAGGCCAAGCTTGATGAATACTAACAAGGGAATAATATCTTGAAATGTTGTTGTCATAATAAAAATCTCTAGTTGAAGCTAGTGAGAGAAGGCTCCACTTTAGGTTTTTGTTACTATGGTGGGTAGAAGATAAGACGGTTGAAAGTGGAAGATAAGGTGGTTGAAAGGTATATGACACTATTTTGCTGCACGTTCCCACAATATATGTGTGGCAGCTTGGGGATGCCACATAGCAACTACAAGGCAGTGTGATGCATCAAAGCAATTACAACATCATCTTGGGGCTTCCACATAGAAACTAAACCAATTACAACACTATAGAAGAGTAGAGTTATTATTTTTGTTAGAGGAAGTAATGCTAGAATAATTTCCATGATTATTCCATTCTAGAAAAAGTATTCAACAGTCTAAGCTTTAACCTAAGTTTTTAAATCCAAAATTGCACTCTGCCTCGAAATGAGGCCAAATAAGAGGAAAAAATAGGTGATTGGCCGGTAAAAAGTGTTGTGTATGTTAATTGCTTAATAAAAATGATTATTCATACAATGTATGGAAAAACATAGGATAATTTTTTAAAATCTGTTTTGGTTTCTGTGCAGAGTAATAAAAACGACGACAAGCCGATTCATAAAGTCCCTACCAGTTCGAAGGCAAGGACTGATAAGGTCATTTAATACCTCTCTTATTTCGAGTGTTCAATATATTTGTAAGTAATATCAATATACATCAACATAAGATTTTATATAAGACTTTTTAATTCTTTTATCAAGACCTTACTTTGAGTGCCATTGAGAAATGCCAACTCATCCATTCAATTTATATCAATTAGGCATCCGAAAGAGTATATTTATGAGTGTGTAAGTCAAATGAGTATATTTATATGTATATTTAGTGAATACCATCCATTCCTCAATTAGGAATATGAAAGAGTATATTTATGAGTGTGTAAGTCAAGGGAGTATATTTATATGTAAAGTTAGTGAGGATCATCCATTCCATTTATGTCAATTAGGCATTCGAAAGTGTATATTTATAGTAGAGTTATTATTGTTGTTAGAGTTAAATACTTTCCTCAAATCTCTAATATATATTTATTTTTCTGATATATCAGAATCAGAAATCTTAGTTTCTTTCTTTGATAATTCACATATCAGTCTCCTAGTTTCATCTCCCAATGATTGTGATTTTTCACTAGATCTCGACTTGTCTTTAAGCAACTCTTCCTAACTTAATTCAAGTGATAATAATTCCGATTTAGAAGCATGTTTTCAGGATTATAAGCATGCCATGGCTCCATACATACCACCATCCATACCATATACCATACCTCTAAATAATCCTAATACTATACAAACCCCAAATTCACTAGTTGATTCCTCATTGGTTTCTTATGCATTGTTTCTTATATTTAATGGTTTTAAGTCTTGCCTATTTTTCACTGGTTGGTTATACAGAACCTTAGTCATCATTTTACTTATATTACACATGTTTGGATCTATTATAAATGCTTATGGTTTAGATCTCAAGTCCATCCATCATTTAAATTTTTACATCCATCAGTTTTCCCTAGTTGCTCATACGTTTCCTACTCTAGCCTCATATCCTCATGGAGACACTAAACCTTTGGTATTTGTTGTTCCATATGATAATATTTCTAGTATATCAAAGTATTTTCAGCCTCATATCAGATCTGAGAAGTTGCTACATCAGATTGGAAGAAAGATATGTGATCCACATCATAATTTTGTAGTTATACAAGAGACTGATTATGTAATTGGTTGTATTAATTTTTGTACTCTTTGGGAAGGAGTACACACAAATCTATTTTCCTTTTTAGATTTTGTTTGAAGATAAAATTTTGTTAGAAATAAGAAGAATTCTGATAATTCTCCTACTTCATCAGATGATGATATACAAGGAGTCTCTCCTCTTCTTTCTTGCAGATTCTACACTCTATCGCATGATCATGGAGTCTACAATTTATCTATCAAAGTATTTCACCAGAAGCAGTTCATTCATCTCATTCAAGTGAAGATAAAGACATAATTGAAAACAAGTTTCAAATTTTGTGCCTTGTTCTTTATTGAGGGAGTATTTTCCCCATGTGGTTTTGCCTCTTTTCTCAACTTTTTTGTACATGAATAATTGTAAAGGGTGACCATATCCTTGTTGTTGGGCCCTATATACACCTATATGAACCTATATACATCCACATGCATCTGATTATTTCAGACATATCATCATAAATTCAAACTTAAAGGGGGGTGATGGGATATTATAAACCCACTTCATACTTAGGATAAAATATTTAATCATTTCTGATTAATTTCCTAACCACTAGCCTAGATAGTTGGCATCCACTTGCACCACTTGGTCAATACTTTCCATATATACCCCACGAACACTTTTATCCCGATTTTGGTTAGATCCTACTAAGTTTATTGACTACTAGAATTACTAACTGGGCCTTCCTGTAGATTCTATCTTTATACTGCTTTATTCCATCTTTTCAATGGATAAGATAAAGCTAGTCAACTAGGAAATTGCTACATTTTGTTGCCAACCCATACTCCATGATTTTCTCTCTAGATTATAGGAGTAACATGTTTTTCCATCATCCATGACAACTCACTCATGATTTAGCTAATTTATGAGGTCCTTGAATGATTAGGAAAGTGCTTTAGCCACCTATGGGGGTTTATCATATTTACTAAGTCTCCTTTCTGAGCTAGCATGAGTTGTCTCCTATGCATTTAAAATTTAATTATGAGGGATGTACTATGTATTTAAACTATTATTCATCATGAATCAATGGAAGGATACACTCCAATATTCATCTCCTCTTCATGTGATTCAGTCTCTCTATCTTCTCTCTATTTTCCATGTGCATGCTTGTAAGAATTATCCTATAGCAAGATCTACTTCATGTGCTTATTCTTTGCATAAAGGATCCATTTATACATGGTATATGAGTACAAGGTTGTTAAATCTATACATAGTTGAGATATCTGTTCTCTCTATTAGAGTGCATCTAGTCTCTTATTCCTCTATGAAGAAGAGCTTGTATTAAGCTTACAAGAGTTTCTCCTAGTTTTATTTGCGCAGGTTGCAAAGAGTATCTCCTTGAGCACATCAACATCTCAGTATGGATTCTTCTTCAACTATGATCCCAAATCCCTTCAACTATAATGAATGGAAATCCAAAATTGGCATTCTATTGCGCAGTAAGGGACTTTATAGAGTTTCTATGGCTTAAGAAAATGGACCAAATTATGTTGTTGAGAAATATAAGTGGCATAATAGGTTGGATGAAACCTATGGATTTATTTTGCTCTCTTTTTACCATGATCTACTCTTTCATATATATGGTTTAAACACTCCAAACCGACAATGGATCAAACTTGAGTTTCTCTTTGGAGTTCAAGATGAGTTAAGAGAGCATCAGTTGGAGAATGAGTTATTCTCATTGAGTCCAAGAAATTTCGATTCCATTAAATGTGTATTTACCAAATTCAAGTCACTTGTTCTATTTATCAATCAATGTGGGATTGATACTAAAGAATATCAATTGATCATTTCCATTCTATCAAAATTGAGTCCTGAATACTCAGTTTTTGCATCTACTTTTCATGCTACTAGGCTTGTTATTTCTAATTGGAAAATTCCTTCTTTGAGTACATTCTTTGATTCATTAACAAAGGAGCAAGATAAATTGATCCAAATGGGTGCTCACATATATTCCAAGGGCAAGGATCATTCTCTCATAGTTAAAGGAAGAAATAATTCCAAATACAAAGAGAAGCAAATTGTGAAAAAGAAGAAGCCAAAGTCAGATCATGAAGATGAAAGTTCGAATCCCACTGATGAAGGTTCAATGAAGAAAGTAAAGAAGAAAGGAAGTAAATCCAAGTGTTCTTATTGAAACAAAATGATTTCATATTTATAATAAATGTTTCAAGAAGAATATGGACATCATGTCTCAGCTTCTTGACAAGAACAACATTAAAGTTCCAGATGAGCTAGAGAATCCCATTGATTCTTCATAACACTATCATAGTGCACAGTTCCAAGGTGATATAAACTATGCATTGAGTGCCAGAGTTAAATAATTTTCTCACATATCTAACATAGATTTATTTTTTGATATATTAGAATCATAAATATCAATTTATTTCTTTGATAATCCACCCATCAGTCTCCTCGATTCAACTCCTAATGATTGTGATTTTTCACTAGATCCTGACTTATCTTTAAGAAAATCTTCCTCGCTTCATTCAAGTGATAATAATTATGATTTAGTATAATTTTTGAAATATTGTATGCATGTCATGACACCATCCATACCGTATACCATACCTCTGAATACTCCTAATACTATACAAACCCCAAGTTCACTAGTTGATTCCTAATTGGTTTCTTATGCAATGTTACTTATATTTAATGGTTTCACGTATTGCCTATTTTTCATTGGTTGTTTATACATGAAATTAGTCATCATTGGAATTATATTACACATGTTTGGATATGTTCTAAACACTAATTATTTATATCTAAATTCCATCCATCATTCATATTTTTACATCCATCGGTTTTCCCCAGTTGCTCATACTTTTCCTAGTCTATCCCCATATCCTCATGGAGACACTAAAAATTTGGTATTTGATGTTCCATATGATAATATTTTTGATATATCAGAGTATTTTCAGCCTCATATCAGATATGGGAAGGTGCTACATCATATTGGAAGAAAGATATGTGATCCACATCACAATTTTGCAGCTATACAGGGAACTCATTATGTAACCGTTTGTCTTAATTTTTGTACTCTTTGGGAAGGTGTATGCATAGATATATTTTCCTTTTCAGATTGTGTTTGCATATCATATTTTCTTATCAGAAATAAGCATTCATATAATGATCCTACTTCATCAGATGATGAGATACAAGGAGTCTCTCTTCTTATTTCTTGCAGATTCTACACTCTAGCGCATGATCATGGAGTCTACAATTTCTTCATCAAAATATTTCACCAGAAGTAGTTCATTTCTCTCATTCAAGTGAATATAAAGACATAATTGAAGACATGTTTCAAATTTTGTGCCTTGTCCTTCCTTGAGGAAGTATTTTCCCCATGTGGTTTTGCCTCTTTTCTCAGCTTTTTTGGACATGAATAATTGTAAAGGGTGACCATAACCTTGTTATTGGGACCTACATAAAACTATATTAATCCATATGCATCTTATTATTTCATACATATCATCATAAATTCAAAATTAAATGGGGGTGTTGGGTTATTATAAACCCACTTCATACTTAGGATAAAATATTTAATCATTTCTGATTAATTTCCTACCCACTAGCCTAGATAGTTGGCATCCACTTGCACCACTTGGCCAATACTTGCCATATATACCCCAGGAGATCCTTTATCCTAATTCTGGTTAGATCCTACCAACTTGATTGACTTCCAGAATTAGTAATTGCGCTTCCTGCAGATTCTGTCTTTATACTACTTTATTCCATCTTTTCAGTGGATAAGATAAAGCTAGTCAACTAGGAAAATTCTATCTTCTGTTTCCAACCCATCCTCCATGAATTTTTGTCCAGATTTCAGGATTAGCATGTTTTTCCATCATGCAAAAAAACTCACTCATGCTTTAGCTAATTCGTGAGGTCCTTGACTAATTAGGAAAGTGCTTTAGATACCTACAAGGGTTTATCATATTTAGTAAGTCTGCTTTCTGAGCTAGCATGAGTTCTCCTATGAAAATTGAATTTACCTATGAGGGATGTACTATTTATGTACACTAATATTCATCATTAATAATGGAAGGATACACTCCAATATTCATCTCCTCTTCATGTGATTAAGTCTCTCTTTATTCTCTATATTTTCCTTGTGCATGCTTGTGAGAATTATCCTATAGCAAGGTCTACTTCTTGTGCTTCTTATTTGCATCAAGGCTCTATTTCTACTTGGTATTAGAGTGCAAGTTTTTTCAATTTCTACAAATTTGAGAAGCTATTTGTTCTCTCTATCATAGTGCATCCAGTCTCCTATTCCTCTCTAAAGAAAAGATTGTATTAAGCTTACAATATTTTCTCCTAGTTTTATTTGCGCAGGTTGCAGAGAGTATATCCTTGTTGGATATTTCCCTCTCTCTATACCTGGAACCAGGTCCAATCCCTTATAATAAAAAATAAAAAAACTATATATCGACTCGACGGAGTAGAGCTCATCCGAAAACACCTACGACACAGATGCCATCTCACCCGAGATATCTATGTTTTATGGGTAACTGTGAGAACCACGTTTCCACAGTTGTGTGGGAGGGTGTTTTAGTACCTTGGCTCCGTGCCAAGGATTCCAACAAAGATAGAGGATGTGGATTACTTGTATGCATAATATTTCAACACTAAGACGTGATCCCACCCTTATTTATGCGACTTAAGTAAATAAACAATGAACATACAACATAATCGTATTCATTAATATAATGCGACCGTCATACATTTATCATTTTTCAAATAAAATAATCAACTAGTCATTCAACACAATATTCACACATATATCTAATATAATTTAACATTCACACATATACACAACATATAACATGGAAACCAATCTGGGCGAAAACCACACGGTGCTCTTCATCTAGCATTAAGAAATAGATGCACCTTTTGTTTGTGCACAAAGCTGTAGACTCTATTCATGATATTCTCTTCTATATTTACATACTTTTCCTCCCTCTCATGCTCTTTGATATTCTCTCTTTCTCTTTTGACTCTACTCCTACTAGCGATCCACACACAGCCTGGATCGACTCAACCTTCCCTACTCGTCTGTGCACTTAGCTGCAAAACCTCTACTCTAATGCACTCAACGATCCAGAGTCATTAACTGGAATTCCTACCTCAAGTCTAGATCAAGCATATTACAAAGATTCTAGAGATTACTTAGATTCTATATTGGCTAACCCATCTACAACTTGGGTTCCTTCATTTATTTCCCATTTACAGACTCGATACAACTCCCATACATGTTTTTTACAGTCTCAATACTGACTCAATACAATTTCTAACATAATCATTATAGACTCCTTTCCTGTCGCTATCTCAACCGACTTAATATATTCATCCAACAGGCTGTATTTCATATTCTAGCAACACATAACGAGAGGCACTATCAACCTGACTTACAAAGATGCCTTCACGCGTGTGGTTTCCATCAGCTTCAGTCGACCTCATACCCACGATCGGTAAGGACTATTGCTTTCTTAGCATTATGCCTTAATGTCATTTTCTAAATGTTAAGCTATTTGCACGCCTGCTTTTGATGATATTCTTCCATTTCATCTCGTATCTTGTTCTATCCTTCTGTCGTGGAGTACTCATCTGGTGCAACTTTCTCTTCCATCACCTTCTCTTTGTCTTCTTCTTCTCTTTCACTTCTTCTATCGCAACATCCTTCCATTTTCCCTTTATGCTGCTTCCTCACTTGTAGCTCTTTCCTCTTCTCTTTTATGTTATTCTCCATACTTAGGTAGAATTCTACATGAATTTTGCCCTACTGTCCCTAGGCCCAACAGGCCCCCAACACTCACCTGTGGCTCTTCTTGAGCCACACAAACTATTGCTCCATGGACTGACTTGCGCTGATTTTGTTCTGAAAATACTCCATGATTTTCACCAGTTTCTCTGTCCTCATGCACACTTCTTCCTTTGTTTTTGCATGTGCTCCACCAGGTCGAAACTGACATGTTCCGGCATGAATCTTTTTATAGATGCCGCTGTGCACCTTCTGACATCTAGGATGAATTTATGTTCCTTATGTGTTTGCTACTTACCGTAGTCTTTATACTTCTGGTACTACTATCATTTTTCCTTCTTATCGGATGTATTTACCACTCAGAGGAGTAGGACAAAGGGGATGAGTGACTTATCGATATCATTGATTTTCCTTGTCGGCATTTATAGATTCAACTTCCAACCCATCCCTGGTTTTTCCTTCTTCACTTCAGAATATTCCTCGGCATTATCCATGAATGAGTATGCTACATCCAGGTAAGCCTCAGAGCTCGCGACAATCACTCATTCCAGCATCTAGTCAATGTTTCTCTTTGCTATAGTGCTGGTGAGATCTGTCATCCTCGATATGTAGTACCTCCCTCCATCAGGGTGTGCTAGTTCAAATCGTTTTTGGAATCGACATCACCTCTCATATTTTCAGCAGTTTACAGTGATGATGGCGATGACTCTGGCCTTTGTTTCTCCATCCATCAGTTTGAACATTCATTCAAACCAGCAGTTCCTAGCAATGGATACATGTAATGTGGAAATTAATTCCACAGTATTTTCCGGAGGCTTTGACAGGATTTGCTCCGGTCTTTGAATTTGTTCCACTGATTTTACATTTGTCCTCAACTCCTTTAAGATAGTATTGTTCTTACAGGTATCATAAGGTTTTATCATTGGGATATTTACCAAGATGGTTCGGGGACGGTT
This sequence comes from Pseudotsuga menziesii, assembly GCA_001517045.1. Classification (NCBI taxonomy): domain Eukaryota; kingdom Viridiplantae; phylum Streptophyta; class Pinopsida; order Pinales; family Pinaceae; genus Pseudotsuga; species Pseudotsuga menziesii. Next base: position 309,658 of record LPNX010560257.1, read on the forward strand.
TTGCATGGAGGCCTGAAACTGGGTTATTCTCTAAGCAACTCCTGGCCTTCAATGGAACATATCTAGCAACATTGCTCTTACTCAGAACAATCATTACATTTTCCTCGATAGGGCCCTCGAGGCCATTAGCACTAAAACTATTAGTAAGCATACTTATTCACAAGTTTTTGCTAACTCTGTGTCTTGTAAATAATACTGGTTGTGGCATTATATGGATTCTAGCTGGTAATCAGCCACTAGTAGAGGGTTCATTCCAGCAAGCAGTATTTTAAATATTCACACATTCCATCATCAAGTAGCACAATGACAACACGAACCATCACGTGGGTCATCGATCTGACTTCTTATGTGGAGGTGCCAGCTACGCCGCCCCTTTTTGCTGTGACATCATGATACTAATGGCGTAAGTGAACCTCAACTTCCCTTGATGTCTACTCAAATTTCCTTGCTGTATGGGGATTTAATAGTTGACAAATGTCACCTCAACAATCCTTTCAAATAAATGTGCCAATGCCCCATTGTTTATAGTGTCATACTTCCCTCACCACACCTCGTGTGAGAGCCACTCTTTTCTCTTCTCATATCTGTCCTAATTATCATATATATATATATATATATATATATATTTCCTATGCGACCTAGTCGCAGTTATCAAAACAAGGCTTCAACTAACTTCCATTGATGAGTCCCCTGACTTCCATGCAATCTAATTTTTCCATTTTCACTGCTCCACCATCAGTGATTTCCTTAACCACATATGGACCTAACCAATGTGTCTTCATCTTGCTTGGGTGCTTGAAAAATTTGCTGTCATACAGAATAACAAGGCCTCCAACTGAAAAATTACTTGTTCTTAATGTGTCTATCATGCCATACCTTCTTCCTTTGTTTTTCTACATTTTGGTGAAATCCTACAATGAAGCGTTCTTCTTCCAAATATATTAACTGAAGTAATATTTCTTCAACAACATCAACATCTGTCATATATGTGAGCGCTGCCACTCTTAAACTTGGTACAATATATTCCATAGGCATGATAGCTTCCTGTCCATATACTAACTTGAACGATGTCCAGCCTGTTAACTTCTTACATGTTGTGCGATATGCCCATAGTACTGTGGAAATTTTCTGGTCCCAATCATCCCTTCTTGTATTGAGACTTTGGTTTGCGCATTTTCCAGAATCTTGCTAAATGCTTCAATCACTCCATTTTCTTACGGGTGATATCGAGTTGTTCTTCTATGCTGTATTTGAAATTCACCAGTTAGTTCTTCAATCAATTGATTAACAAAATGTGTACCTTGATCGCTAATCAATATCTTTGTGCACCTGAAACTTGTTACAACATTTCAAATAAAAACGTTGCTCATGACACAACAATACAATCCTTGATGGGCGCAAATTCTGCCGATCGAGTTAGGTAATCCATTGCGGTGATAATATACCTATCTCCTATGCGCTTTCGTGCTGGACTAGTAGGTCCTACAAAGTCCACAATCCATTTATCAAATGCCTGTAAGGTGCATTGTGGTACTAGTGGAATTTCATGTCTTTTGGATGGATTTCTTGTTCTTTGGCAGACATCACAAATGCAGCAGTAATACCTAGTGTCTACATGCATTGTAGGCCACCATAACCCTGCCTGTAATGTCTTGGACACGGTCTCGTTTCTTGCATAGTGTCCTCCTATGATACCTGCATGTGCTTCACTTAAAATAATAGGTCTCTCATGTTCGAAAACACAACGTCGAATTATCTCAGTAGGGCCCGGTTTATACAAGTGGGAAACAATCAACTGGAAATATGCAGCTTGCATTACTAACTATTTCTTCTGTGCTGTTGTGAACTTAGTTGATGCAAAACTCATAGTTAGGAACTATATGATATCTTCATATTGATTGTCAAAGGCAGTTATCGCAAACAATTGTGCATTAGGGAGATTATCTTCCAGACTAGTAGGTTTTTCTCCACTCTCAATTCTTGATAGGCGGTATGGCCCCAAGTTTAATCGACCCAGTTTAACAATTATCTCAAAGTCAAATTCTTGGAAGAGGAGAGGCCATCAGAAGATCCCCCCCCCCCCACTAGCTTATTGACCAAATATTTCAATGCAGAATGGTNCAGTGTACATTTTGAAATGTCCCCCCGACAAGTAATGTCTGAATTTTTGCAATGCATAAACCATCGCAAGTCCTTGACTCTTTGTTGAAGTGTAATTGTTTTCTACAGTTGATAGCTTTCTGCTAGCAAAAGAAACGGGGTGATCAATCTCTCCTTCTATTGGTCGCACTAGTACCACTCCAAGCATAACAGAGGATGCATCGATATGAACATGGAATTATTTTTTCCAGTCTGGAAATACGAGTATGGGTGCAATGACCATCTTGCTTTTCAACTTATCTAGAATATATTGGCATTCATCTATCCACTAAAATTTAGTGTCTTTTTTCAACAATCTCTCCATTGGGTTAGTCACTTGTGCATATCCTTTGATGAAGTTTATGTAATATCACAAATGTCCTAGCATTGCTCTTAACTGTTTAACTATGGTAGGTGGTGGTAAGTCCAGTATGATGTCAATTTTAACTGGGTCAACCAAAATTACATCATGACATACCACATGGCCTAACAGAGCCCCAAAAGGCGCACAAACAATACACTTTCTCAATTTGAGATAAATTTGGTACCGACGACATCATTCCAACATGATTCTAAGACTTTCTATGTGATATTTTATAAGACCAAATACTGTCTAGTAAAAAAAGTAGAATCCAAGAAATTTATGTATAAAATCTTTAAATGCAACAACTGCAATTCTAGAAAATATTGTAGGCGCATTCTTGAGTCCAAAAGGCATTACTATTTGTTGGTAGCATCCCCACTCCATTACAAATGTAGTCTTGTATCGATCTTCTTTTACAATTATTACCTCATGGTAGACCGAGAATCCATCTGTAAATGAAGACATTTCTTGTCCTCTAACATTCTCCAATACTTCATCTGTAAATGGAGTTGGAAATGGATTGTGAAAATAGGAATCATTTAATTTCCTGAGATCAACACAAATCCTGACTTTTCCTAAGTTTTTCTTGACTTGTACTATGATCGGGCTAATCCATTCTGATCCTTCGATTGGTTCTATCACACTTGGCTCTAGCATTCGATCAAGTTCATATTTAACTTTCTCTTTGTAGCATGGGTTTAATATGTATGGCATCTGTTTGAACGGTTTTGCATTGGGCCTTAGGGGTATCTTCATTTCATCAAGGTCTCCAACTATTCCTTTTATTTCACAAAAAATTGTAGGGAATAAATCCTGAAATTCATGTAATAAGTCCGTGATCTTTCCCACAGTCTCTTCATCCTAGTAATATCCAATATTAGCAAACTTCGGATTTTCAACCGACCCAACATTTACTTTCTTAATCTTGAGTGGTTTTAGAAACTGGAAAGTGGTTATAGAAACTCCCTCTACTATACATATACCTTCTGACTTAGGTATATTTATCTCAATTGGATCATCATCATCCGATTCTTCCTTGAGATTGTAACACTGCATCCAATTGTGTATAGTCATGCTGCATTGATGGAAATTCGTGTCTGTGATCGATATTTCTTCAAATATCTTCTCCTTTATCACTTGTAACGCAACATCTACTATGGGGTGTTCACTTGTGAACTCAAATGTCTAGGTGAAGCTTAGATCTAAGCTTTCCCATTCAATATTTCCTTGTCACATCTCTTCTGATGTGTATCAACTTCTCGGTACCATTTCCAAAGTGTGGATGAATTGATGAACCCATTCTTGTCATGGATGTTCTTGCGAAATCCTTAAAAAATGCTCAATATGGTTCCTAGGATCTAGCAGTCCTGTATATTTATGATCAGGGAAATTGATCTCTTCCCCAAATTCGATCTCCATTAATCTCCTACATTGTGGCCATTCGGATATAGATTGTTTGTGTGTACCTCACCATCTAGCGGGCGTAGATTTCAGCACATAGTCCAAAGCAGGAAATCAATGTGATTCTATGACTTTTTCTTCAAATTATACCAAAAAAGATGCAAGGTTAGGTAATCCTTCATATGTAGGTAGCATGCTTGCTTTAGATCCTACCCTTTGGACAACTCTTGTGATTCTTTCATATATTCACATGGAGACTTCGTGTAACCTGTTCTGCCAATTTTCTAGATAATCGTCTGAGTCAGACGTGCATGAGCTTACACTCCGCCAACTCAGGTTTCCATCAGTTGTTGGGTTAATATAGTCATCCTTTGAAGAAATGATGTTGTACAACTGGTCTAGATAATTATCTTTCCCTTTCCCATGTATAGGCTCGACATATATCTATCCTTGAAGTGGATCAATTGGCACAACCACTCTTATTTCAGAATCATCGAAAGGAAAGATCCTTTTCTTGAAGTTTATAATAGTTTGGTTGTCTATTTCCCAATCAATTCCTAGAAGTGTAGGATATAGGTTTGTGTCATCAACAATGTCAATAACTTTGAAGTCGACATATGTTCTTAAGCCTTCGACTTCCACATGCACTTGAGTTAGTCTACCAATTGGTAGAACCTTCAACTGGTTTGCAAGCCTTAGTTGAATAGGAGACCAGTCCAGTCGCGTCTTATTCATGCGCTCCCATGTTTTTCTTGTCAATATATTGACATACAAGCCCAAATCTAATATGATATAATCCATATCATAATATCCTATCTGCGTAGTCATTCGTAGTTCTTGACCTGTCTTAAGTTTTCTCCCGATATGATTAAATATTTTTTTCAATTCGTAGTTCTTCTATGGTTTCTTCTATGAGTGCTGTCAGTTTCACAAAAACATCTTTATCACTGATTAGTGCTAAACAAATTTTGAAAAATTATTTAAGCTTACTAACCTTTTTCATTGGTGGCTTCCTGATTAGTTGTTCAAATCATTTTTACATAGCCCTAACTTGTCTAGATGTCGACAATTGATTGGTATCAACAAATTCTGGTTGCACCTTCAAGAATACTTCTTTCTCATGTTGGACATATAGAAGAGCTTTCTTTTGTGCCACAAGTCTCACCTGAGGTTTTCCTTGCTGTGTATTTTGGTCTGCTCCCATTGTAACACCTCCTCTTATAAATACAACAATGTGGGGTTGTCTTGGTTTGACAAAAATCATCTAAATATTCTGATTGGGATTCAGATTCTACACCAGGTTGGGGTTAATGATAGTTCTAGACTACCATTTTGCAATATGCTGTGGGAACTATTCAACAGTGTGATCAAATGCTTTAAAATATGTACAATTTTTCGTAGGACTTTGACAATATCAGGAAAATTTTCCTGGATGCACATAATTATAACATACGACTTGGCCTCTTTCTCAACCAAATAATCCTCCTTGTTTCTATCCCCGACCTCTAAAATTCCCACCCCCCTTTGCAGAGGGTATTGTTTTTGTTAAGGATATTGATTCTGTTGGTATTGCGGTTGAGGATATTGTTGTTGTTGATATTGAGCAGGATGATACTAAGGCTGCGCTCGTTCAACTGGAATTTGCTCATCATTTTTGGTTAAGTAGGTATCCATTGCCTTTTATTGTAGTAGTTGAAGTGATCTGCAACCTCTTTAATTATGACATCCTGATTTACAAAATTTACAATACAGACTAGAGAGTGTGCTTACAATCTTCTGTAAGTACGGACACTCCTCAGACTTGTGGCCCCTAGTGTGGCATATTCTACACCAAGGCATTCCTTGGGTATTTAATGGGTTCGGTACACCTACTGCGACATAGTTGATGAGCGCTGGGAAATTATATTTATGGTGTCCATTGGTTCTGCATCTTTTACACCATAGTTCTTCCTCAACTTCCTTTCCTCTTTTAATGTCCTGGAGGTGCACCGTAATATTGGACAGCTGTGATTGAATTTGCATCATTCCCGAGCCAGTGTCTCCAATAGATGAGGTTTCTAATTTCATTGCTATTTCAAGAGCCTTTATCTGCAACATGAGTTTTTGTTGCATCAACGAGGTTCGAATATGTGGCAATAAGGTGATGATAAACCATTCCTTATGTTGCACATCCAATATTTGGAAAATCACTTTGGCCATTAATGTATTAAATCTTTGGTCAAAGTCCCAAACAGATTATGTGTGTAGCTTATTAATCTCTTTGATTTCGGTGATGCACTATGATTCATACTTTGAATTTTTAAATTCATCTATCAAACCCAGTCAAATCTCATTGAGTGTTTTCAGGACAATTCCTGCTGGTACTATGGAAAATTTTATATACCAATCCAACGCATGACCTTGCAAAGTCATGATCATATGTTCTTTATTGATACTCTCATCCTAAATATGTAGTATAGTCCAATCAACTACACAAAGAAATCAATGATGTTCTGGGTCTTCCAACACATTTCCATTGAATGTTGGTATCTTAATGTCAGCTCCAACCATTGTATTTGCAGATGGTACAGTCGAAACAAAATTTGGACTAGTTGGACTTCCTTTTCCACTATTTACAGTGTTAGTTGTACTCATATTTACATAATTACTTGGAGACAGGTCTCATGATCTTACCTCTGGTACCATAGGCGAGTTGTAAGCACGTTCTTGTTCTGGAGCTTCGGTCGACTCTTCTGACTCTTTGTCTTCTTCTGAGATCGGATGATATTCCTCTTCTTCATCAAAATATCCTTCATCGAAGTATGATGCAAACTCATATCGTTCTTCTTCTAGATCTATGCTGCAACTCCCTCTTTCTAATAGATTTTTTTGTTGTTTACCGGACCTAAATCTTCTTCCGCTTCTTAAAAATCTTGGTTCTATTTCAGTTCCACTATCTCCTGGAAACATATTACTCTAGGGTTCTGCTGAGACATAGTCACTCCTTTCTATTCTGTCTTTTTTCATTCATAGAATTCCTTTTTCACATAAAATTATTTTTATCCATGTCTTTAAAGATGATAGGTATCTGCTGCGTGGTCCTTGAAATTTTTTTCACTCTGCCTCACTGTATGAGGTTATTTTGTCAACAACAAACTTAGTAATATATCCTTCTAGGATTCTGTCTACCCAAAAATACACAACCCTTGATATAGGGTTGCTTACTCTTTTTAGCCTCTCAATCAATTGAGGACTCCACTCTCTCGGTTCTCCTTCTTGAAATTTTCTTTGTTGGGTTTCCAACTTAGACAACCACTCATGGAAAACGATGGGAAACTTAGAAAAGAAAATATCATGAACGTCTAAATAAATGTACTGGGCCAAACACTCTGTTGGGGTCCACCAAGATCCTTCACTTTATTTTCATGCAAACTCTAACTATTTGAATTCCACCCAGTCTTGGATATCCAGTTTTGTGGGATGCCACAACATATCCCTTACCACAACAATTTAAGGTCCCTGCAATAGAACCATTTGTTTCCTTTTCCCTTCTCTATATCCCTAGACCTAGGTTAATTCCCTTCTGCTCAGCACAACAAAGCATGATATATTGGCCATATAGAGCAGAGCTCAACTGACAACACCTACGACACAGATGCCGTCTCACTCGAGATATCTCTGTTTTGTGGGTAAATGCCAGAACCATGTTTTCGCAGTTGTGTGGGAGGGTGTTTTAGTACCTTGGCTCTGCACCAAGGCTTCCAATGAATACTGGGGAGGTGGATTACTTGTATGCACATTACTTAAACACTAAGCCATGATCCCACCCTTCTTTATGCGACTTAAGTAAATAAACAATGAACATACAACATAATCGTATTAATTAATATAATGCGACCGTCATACATTTATCCTTTTGCAAACATAATAATCAACCAATCATTCAACACAATATTCACACATATATCTAAGCTACTTTAACATTCACACATATACACAACTTATAACATGGAAACCCATCCGAGCGAAAACCACAAGGTGCTATTCATCTGGAAAGAGGAAATAGATGCACCTTTTGTTAGTGCACAAAGATGTAGACTCTGTTCAAGATCTTCTCTCCTATCTTTACAAAATTTTCCTCCCTCTCATGCTCTTTGATCTTCTCTCTTTCTCTTCCTACTCTAATTCTACTAGCGATCTGCACACATCCTGGATCGAATCAACCTTCCTACTCATCTGCGCACTCAACTACAGAACCTCTACTCTGATGCAATCAACGATCCATAGTCATTAACCAGAATGCCTACCTCAAGTCTAGCTCAAGCATATTACCAAGAGTCTAGATATTACTTAAATACTCTATCAACTAACCCATCTACAACTTGGGTTCCTTATTTTATAGCCCCATTACAGACTTGATACAACTACCCTTAATTCTTGTTATAGTCTCAATAGAAACTTGATACAGACTCTCACAGACTCATTACAGACTCCTTTCTTGTCGCTATCTTAGCCTACTTACTATATCCAACCAACAAGCTGTCTTTCCTATTCTAGCAACACATAACGAGAGGCACTATCGACCCAAATTACAAATAATCCTTCACGTGTGTGGTTTCCACCAGCTTCAGCCGAGTTCATACCCATGATCGTTAAGGTTTTTCACTTTCTAAGCGTTATTCCTTACTGTCGTTTTCCAGCCATTACGCTATTTGCATGCGTGCTTCTGCTAATATTCTGCCATTTCATCTCGTATCTTGTTTTGTCCTTCTGTCATGCCTTACTCATCTAGTGTAACTTCCTCTTCTAGCGCATTCTCTTTTTATTCTTCTTCTCTTTCACTTCTTCCGTCGCATCATCCTTCCATTTTCCCTTTATGTTTCTTCCTCAGTCGTAGCTCCTTCCTCTTATCCTTTATGTTCTTCTCCACACTTAGGTAGAATTCTACATGAATTCTGCCCTACTTTCCCTATGCCCAACACCATTAAGCGCATCAAAACCTCAGTATGGATTATTGTTCAGCTATGACCCTAACTCCCTTCAACTATCATTAATGGAAATCTAAAATTGGCATTGTATTGCGCAGTAAGGGACTTTATAGAGTTTCTATGGCTTTAGAAAATGAACCAAACTTTGTTGTTGAGAAATCTAAGTGGCATAATAGGTTGGATGAAGCCTGTGGATTGCTTCCCCTCTCTTTTTCCCCTGATATACTCTTTCATTTAGATGTTTTGACCACTCCAAACCAATTATGGACCAAACTTGAGTCTCACTTTGGAGTTTGAGATGAGTTAAGAGCGCATCAGTTGGAGAATGAGTTATTCTCATTGAGTCCAAGCAGTTTCGATTCCATCGAACATTTATTTACCACATTCAAGTCACTTGTTCTATTTCTTAAGTAATGTGGGATTAATAAGAACGAATATCAATTTATCCTTTCCATTCTATCAAAATTGAGTCATGAATACTTAGTTTTTGTGTCTACTTTTCATGCTAACAGGCTTGCTATTTCTAATTGGAAAATGCCTTCTTTGAGTACATTATTTGATTCACTGAAAAAGGAGAAAGATGAATTGAACTAGATGGGTGTTCTTAGATCTTACAAGAGAAAGTATCATTCTCTCATAGTTCAAGGAATCAATAATACCAAATCCAAAGAGAAGCAAATTGTGAAAGAGAAGAAGCCAAAGTCAGATAATGAAGATGAAATTTCGAAGCCTATTGATGAAGGTTCAATGAATAAATTCAAGAAGAAAGGAAGTACATCAAAGTGTTCTTATTGCAGAAAAGGATTTCATATTAAGAAGAAATGTTTCAATAATAATATGGACACCATGTTTCATCTTCTTGAGAATCACAACATCTAAGTTCTAGATGAGCTAGAGAAGCCTACTGATTCTTCAGAGCACTATCATAGTGCACAATTCCAAGGTGATATAAACTATGCCTTCAGTGCCAAAGTTAAATCATTTCCTCACATATATAACATATATTTATTTTCTGATATATCAGAATAAATAAATAAATAGATTTCTTTCTTTCTTTGATAATCCACCTATCATTCTCCTATATTAAAGGCTCCCAATGCTTGTGATTTTTCACTTGATCCCGACTTGTCTTTAAGCAGATCTTCCTCACTTCATTCAGGTGATAATAATTTTTATTTAGAAGCATGTTTTTAGGATGATATTCATGTCATGAAACCATACATACCACCATCCATACCATATACTATACCTCTAAATACTCCTAAGGCTATACACACCAGAATTTCACTAGTTGATTCCTCATTGATTTCTTATGTAGTGTTACTTATATTTAATGGTTTCAAGTCTTGCCTATTTTTCACTACTTTATTATACATGGCCTTAGTCATTATTATATTATATTACACATGTTTGGATATGTTCTAAACACTTATGGTTTATATCTCAAGTCCATCCATCATTCAGATTTTTACACCCATCAGTTTTCCCCAGTTGCTCATACTTTTCCTAGTCTAGCCCTGTATCCTCATGGAGACACTAAACCTTTGGTATTTGTTGTTCCATATGATAATAATTATGATATATAATAGTATTTTCAGCCTCATATCAGATCTGGGAAGGTGCTACATTATATTGGAAGAAAGATATGTGACCTACATCAAAATTTTTGCAGTTATACAAGGAACTGATTATGTAACTGTTTCTCTTAATTTTTGTACTCTTTGGGAAGGAGTATGCACATATATATTCTCATTTTAATATTGTGTTTGAATATCAGAGTTTGTTAGTAGAAATAAGTATTCAAATAATGCACCTAATTCATCAGATGATGAGATACAAGGAGTCTCTCCTCTTCTTTCTTGTAGATTCTACAATCTAACACATGATCATGGAGTCTACAATTTCTTCATCAAAGTATTTCAACAAAAGAAGTTAATTCAGCTCATTCAAGTGAATATACATACATAATTGAAGACATGTTTCAAATTTTGTGCCTTGTCCTTTCTTGAGAGAGGATTTTCACCATGTGGTTTTGCCTCTTTTCTCAATTTTTCTGGACATGAATAATTGTAAAGGTGAGCATAAAATTGTTGTTGGGCCCTATATACACCTATATTCACCTATATGGATCCATATGCATCGTATTATTTAAAAAATATCATCATAAATTCAAACTTAAATGGGGGTGTTGGGATATTATAAACCCACTTCATACTTAGGATAAAATATTGAATAATTTCGGATCAATTTCCTACCCACTAGCCTTATAGTTGGCATCCACTTGCACCACTTGGTCAATACTTGTCATATATACCCCATGAGCGCATTTATCCTGATTTTGGTTAGATCTTTCCAACTTTATTGACTGCCAAAATTATTAATTGTGCCTTCCTGTATATTCTATCTTTATATTGCTTTATTCCAACTTTTCAGTGGATAAGATAAAGCTAGTCAACTAGGAAACTGTTATCTTTTGCTACCAACCCATCCTCCATGATTTTCTATCTAGATTCTAGGATTATCATGTTTTTCCATCATCCATCTCAACTAACTCATGATTTATCTAATTCATGAGGTCCTTGACTGATTAGGAAAGTGATTTAGCCACCTATGGGGGTTTATCATATTTAGTAAGTCTTATTTCTGAGCTAGCATGAGTTGTATTCTATGCAACTCGAATTTACCTATGAGGGATGTACAATTTATGTACACTATTATTCATCATTAATCAATGGAAGGATAAACTCCAATATTAATTTCTTCTTCATGTGATTCAGTTTCTCTATCTTCTCTCTATTTTCCTTGTGCATGCTTGTGAGAATTATCTTGTAGCAAGATCTACTTCATGTGCTTCTTCTTTGCATCAAGGCTCTATTTTTGCATGATACAAGAGCTGCAATTTCTATAGATATTATTGTTGGTTTTTTATTATGCACTTTTATTTATGACACCCGTTTACTGTCCAAATTCCGCATTTCTCCTCATTTCTTGAAATGTTGCCTAATCATGATATATTGGTTTCCAAGATGCATGATTGTTCTTTGTGAGAACTACTACATGTTTACTGCCACATGTTGTAATACAAGCTGCAATGAAGTTGTCCTTTCTTCAATGTGTCAAAAATGAGCCATGATTTTGGACAAGGGAAAAATCAATTTCAAATAGCATGAAAAGATTGGGATTTTGATAAGTAGATATATTCATCATAATCTCACTCAAAAAATACACTGTTATGATTCTTCCTAGAACAATTCAAACACAATCCCTAATAAAGAGGAGGGTTTCATGAATATGCAATAGGTAACAACCTATTAGGCTCAAAGAAGATGTCGCAAATATACGTGGTTCTTTTCCTTTCCTCTTTTTAATCATTTCATTAAAATATGGAAGTCATGGGTTCAAATAAATTTGTTGGAAAGCCATTGTTGTTGTCTAAAGGATTAACTCAACTTAGTGAGAATTTTTATGCAAAAACCCGTTCCAATGTTTAATCCATTGTAAGGAATGTTGTTTCTCAAAAGTTTCCAATGTTGGATCCATTGTAAGGAATGTTGTTTTCAAAAGTTCATGCAGATGTTTGTCATAGTTCCTAGAACATTGCGGCTCTTCTTTCATGATTGCTTTGTTGAGGTATGGGACATATATTAGTTCAAAGTATTGAATTTGAATTTTTGTTTGAAAATTAAATTGATTTTTTTTCTTTCATCTTCATAAAATATTAAAGTTAATATTAGCATTGTTATATGAGTTGATTTATGGTACTCACAAGATTGATTATTCAAATGATATGATTTTGCGGTTTTTAATACTCTAATTATCATGTAGGGATTTGGACATGAGTCTCGTTTAAGAATTTATCTCCCTAAACACTTTACCAATCTCAAACACCCACCTCTAGACCTCGCATTCTCCCACTCGCATTGTGTGTCTATGTTCCTAGCCACTGTACTCAAATGCCAACTCCCCTAAATAAGAGGACAATTGTCCCAAGATTTTATATGGGTTCCGTTAGCAATATATCATCATTGGTCAATAATAAAACCGATATATATTTAAGATAATAATAAAACCAAATGAATAATAAAAGCAAGGTGTTGAAATCACGGTTCAATAGTTGATACATAAAAACATAAAAGCAAGGTGTTGAAATCATGATTCAATAGTTTCTACGCTTCCAAATTTCAAAATGAACGTCTTAACAATGAACAATGGTGCCCCAAATTTCAAAGAAATATCTTAACAATGATGCCTTTAAATTTCAAAACAATCAGCAAACATTTAACAATGGTGCCTCCAAATTTTAAACAATCTCTTAACAATGATGCCTTTAAATTTCAAAACAATCTACAATCTTTTAGCAATGGCGCTAGCACGGGACATTGCCACCTCATGGATCTTGTTTGTGTTGTAAAGGTTGTAGGGTGTGAACACAAACTAATATTATCCAATAAACAAATCATTTAAATGGAATACACATTTTGCAAATTTTTACATTTAATTTATATCATTTCTTTATTGATTTTATGGTGTTGAGTTGCAAGTTGCATGAAATAACAGTAATATTAATAAATAAGATCATGAAGCGAAGAGAAAACTGTTGAATATTCAAGCAATAAAACTATCCAATTTTATATTAATATTCAAAAAACCCCTTAAGAGGGGAATAGTTTCAAAGCACGATAGAGATTAAACAAAAAAAAGTAAATACAAAATAATATGACACCTTCAAGATTCTAAGAACTCACTAGTCTTTCATTTAAGTAAGGAACCTTGTTTGGGGCATTTCTGAAACCAATGCAAACAAGTCCACAAGGTATAAATTAAACTTAGGAATTTACAAAACTACATGCAAACTATTACTAAGTAATCTAAGGGTGTAATAACCTCTGTCACCTCGGTGTTACTTTGATGGAACGAAGAATTAATTTGAGCACCATAGAATCTTTTTTCCTTGCTCCGATCACATTGTATCATCCCCCTCTCGATCAATCAGACCATCAGCGAGCATATTTCACAAACTAGGAATCCAATTCTTGACCAACTAATACCAACGTTGCAAAAACATAGACGTCCATAGGCTAAAGTTCCTAATCAATCCTTAATATCACTTATTAGGCCATTAAATTGGTCTAATAACAAAATTTGACGGTTATATTCCATCCTGACTCTCGAATTCCACTTTTCCAACATTTCCAGTGTTTCTGTCTGTTTCAGCTTCAGAAATAAAAAATTGGAACACATGGTGGTTCGTAACAGCCAATCCTAACATCCCAACTCTGACTTCCATACACCGGGAGTCAAAAGTCAGAACCACAAAATACTTCCTTCACCAAAAATTATCGACTTGACATGTTCAATGTTCCAACATCGGGAGTCGGAAGTTGGAACCACAAAATTGCATTTCAACCAACCACTCCCAACTTGCCGACTCTGAGAGTCGAAAGTTGGAACTACAGACAAGATACAATAATTCATTCATGATTTCTTGAGTCCGGCTTTTCCAACGTCGAGAGTTGGAAGTTGGTATCTCCACCTTATTTTCAAAAAAAATCCTCCCAACTTACTGACTCCGACGTTTCCTATGTCAGGAGTCAGAAGTCAGCACAGTAAGTTGGTTTCAACCAAAACACCCCCATCTTCCCAACTCTGACACTTTCAACATCGGAATTCAGAAGTCAAGGCCACCAACTTAAACCCTTCCACTACACTTATTATTTCGATTTCATTGCAAACCACCCAGTCAGGATTCATCATCGTGATATCGATGCATCGAATCCCATGCTCTGTTTATTACTTGACCAAATTTTCCATCTGAATCGATGCTATATGCTTAGTGTTTTTGAATCTACAACTTACCATTGTTCTTCCGAACTGCAAGCCTATCACTTAGCCTGCTTCCAATTCATGATTAAGGCACTTATCCAAGCATTCAATGGCCATTTTATATATGCATGGCACTTATAAATTACATGCACATGCAATCTAGATAATCACATCTACAAGCATAACAAAATATGAGCAAAATCCACACCTAAACTAGTATATTCATCTCATACATGAAAAAAATGACTTACTCATAGCATATATCTCATTTCAACAATGCACACTCTTTCCATAACATAATTCAATATATTATAACATTCCATGCAACAGAAAAAATAAGCAACCATCATATGGAATTACTAGGAATATAAGAAATGTGACACTCATCTTTTAACGAAAGTTGTCCAAGTAACTGGCTAAGCGAGTCTAATGTTTCACCCAACTATAGGTCTCTATCCAACCTATATTATTTCAACTAAGAGACCACCACCGAGATGGAATGGGTTATCCACTAAGGGTGTTTACACTTAGGCTCTCTCACAGTCCTATACACAACCACTCTGTCACGTCCCTTTCCGCCTTAGAGGAGAAACACGACCATAGTTCCACACATTTGATGAAAGAACAAAACCATTTCTACTACCTAACTGATGCAGGAGCATCCAACTCAAATTTCAATCTATTCAAGTCTGTGTACATTCTCTAACTTCCCAATAGCAGAGAATTTGATCCCGTCAGTGATCCATTCGACAATCTACGAAGAAAAATCTCAGACAAGATCAAATGACGGAGAAATATCATGACAGAAATCGATGGTGACAATCTGTTTCGCATCTAGAAATAGATCAACATATGAGAATCAACCCTTGAAAATCAACGGTGAAGAAGCTTGAGTTTGCGGAATCGAGGAAAATATGGAAATTGCGGTCCTGCATTCCGCATTCTGCATCCCGCATCTCGCATGTGGAATATACCATTGTGAAAATAATTAGTTGGGGAAATAGAGATCATGAAGCCACATCCCTCATCCCGCATCCCGCATCCCGCATCCCGCATGCGGAAAGGAGAGTTGCAGAGGGAAATCTACGGGGAATGGAATTTATGGAAGGGCATTTCTACATCCCGCATCCTGCATCCCACATCCCGCAAGTTGCGGAAATAAGAGTTGCAAAAGGAAAATTTAACCTGTAAACATAATTCTTGGACAAACCTGATCATTTAGGCCATCATCAATCTGACCATCTAAACCCTCATAAAAATGCATTGAACATAAAATGTTTACAGATTCCTAAAGCAATCTACAACGGAAGTAATACACATTCATTCAACACATTCATGTTGTTCATAACTCATAAAACAAGAAACATTCATCCTGTTCAAGCATTCCACATGTTCATGAATAATTTACAAAGCAAATACATTGCAGGGGTTAAATGCACAAGAACACTTATCTTAAGAAGGATATTTCCCGCAACTAGCTATGTCGCTACAACATTCAACCCAACCATAGGCCAATGTGCTCCTTAATATCTCAACATCACTGCCACCCTCGAGCTGGGCATGATTTCCACAAGGAACTAGGGAACAAAGACTCACACCCAACAAGGCTATACACCTACAGTCAAGCCAATAATCACATCCAAACATAGTCTTCCCAATAACATATGGGTTCTTGGACTTACTCAACCAAGCCAACAAAAAGATGCATTACACAACAAAAGACCAGTTCTGGGTATGGAAAAAACGTCATGGGAACCCAAAATTAAATATGGAAAATGGGGAAAACAACCCAAGTGACCCAAATCGTTCAGAAACATTGGATGACCTTCCAAAGGAAAAAACGACCTCTTTTCACACCCAAATTGTTCAGACCAAATGAAGAATCCCTACACATCAATTACAAGTTTTGGCATTGAAGGAAAACATCATGGAAGCCAAAACAATAATGGGAATCTGGGGACAACAATCCTATGAGCAAAATCCACTTCACAGAACGCTCAATAGCTTCACATCGGTGAAAACGACTCAACAACCACTCCGAAATCGTGGTTCCCTATTCAATCTGCTGGGCATTGTCAAAACGATTCTCCAGCCATGGGAGAATGAAAAAAAATGAAAAAACATGCTGGGAAAAAATAGGGGATCAAGGACTAAGAAGAAGAAAAACCAGCTGCGTGGGTGTCCCCTGTGAATGAAGGATGGATGATCAAAACGTCCCGCATATCCCCAAAACATGGGGGAAGATGAAAATGTGAATGCATGAGGGAATGTGCATACATTTTTGGGTGTTTTGTTTTGACACATGGATTTTCCCTAATGGCTCAAGTCTGAATAATTCCCCCTCCCTATTCCTTGTGAAATCATGCCCCCATCTCTTTAACGTTGCAGTACATAGCTAGTTGTGGTATTCTATTAATTTCATAATTACATGATATTCATAAATATATATACTGTGCTTGACTTAGCACCATAAACCATAGGCATCAACCTTGATCACCTATACATGAAAACATCAATCAATGGCAGGGCCTTGGACTTGAGCTCCTTGCCATGATTCCATACAATATTTACATTATGTACAATCAAAATACCATGGGGTCAAAACTAGGGTGTTACACACTCATGCTAATTCAACCACTTGTTGGGTTTATCAAACACAAATGCAGACTATAAAGGTGGAATCTAAGCCAATGGGATCTGTCACAAATTTGTAGGAATCTTAGTAGTCTTCAACCATCCCAAGCGCCCCCACCACCTCCACTCACAACCCAAGTAAGGTCCCCTTCTCTGCTACATGGTACCTTTGGAACCCCTTTTCTTGGTGTTGTCCTAGGTAGGTATTGATGGCACCGAGTACTAAACCACTAGAGAATCACGCATTTTCTCATTTCCACTTTCCAATGAATTCAACGCTCTCTCATTTGGCTTCCACTCAGGATACAAGGTTCTTACGTGATCACTACTAAGTATGCAATGTATGTATAATTTATTCAACATCGATTCCTCATGGATCCGAATAAAGAATAATGCACCATGCACTATAACACCTCGGTTTTGACCCCATTTGCATTAAATGTATATGATGTATATATTGTAATTAATTGTGGTGTGGAGCTAAAGGAAGAAGCCCCACCATCGGTTTAGTGTTTAATGTTCTGACGATTAAATCGTTGTCGATGGTATATCGTGATATTCGACACATTATAATTTTGGCATCATGTAATTATGCATTTTATTTAAAATGAACCCCAACCAGCTATGTCAATGCAACCATAATGAAAAGGGCATGATTTTTCCTAAGGATAAGGAGGGGGAATTATTAAACTTTGGGCCAATAGGGAAAAGCCAAGTGTCGGCTGTTAAACCCTTTTAGCTGTCACCCACCTTTTTGTCTTACTCACCTTTCCCTTGTCTCAATCAGTCAACTACCACATTAAAACCTCTGATGTTAGTTGGGCAGTTATTGCTGGGAAGTGGTGTGTGGCAGCACTGTCAGTCCTTGCCCACACGCACACTCCACCAGCAGACTCTTTCACCCTCACATGGGCATTCTTGCATTCTTTCCCATCCTCACGCAGAGACAGTTGTTTTCTTCTCCTCATGCATAGGTCTTGGAATTTTTACTCACGCAGAGAGCTAGGAGAGCGGCCTCATGGGAAAGATTTTGTTGTGTGTGTGAATTTCGTGGTTGGGGGATTTTACTGTATGTATTTCTCTTCATTATGGGTATGACCGTGTGAATTCACCTCCACGTTGGTTGTTTTTCCTTCCTCACGCAGCTGAGAAATTGATTGATGTTGGTTTCCCCATGATTTTGGTTTGCTGTGGGTTCATTTATGTTTTGGGTTGCTGTGGGTTCTTATTGAGTCGTTTTGGCCACAATAGGGCCAAGAACGACTCAGGAATCAAATTTCCTAGTCAGAGCTATGTATTACCCAAATTGTCACCTCGGTTGTTCTGTGGTGTTTGATTTTCTTCCCCAGAGCTGTGAATTGCTTATTTTGTTGTGTGTATGCAGTGGCTTGTCTTGGATTGTGTTGGAGTGGGAATGAAGGCTTGGTATGCTTGATAAACCCAGTGTGTTTGGGAGCCACATAGACAGAGCTAGAGGGATGGCTTTCTTCTCCATAACCCTTGAATAGCACTAGAAGGGAAGTCAGGGCCTGAGGGACCGTGTAGCAGAGAAATGACTGATTCCTTGTGTTGGGTGTGTGTGGGTGTCCTAGAAGTCAAGCTAGTTCTGGTGTAGGTGTCCTTAGATCTTCAGTGAGCCCACCAGCTTAGCATTCAAATTTTCCTAGTTCCCTGATGGCCTGATAAACCCAACTGTGTTGGCTTGGCTGATTTGTGTATCTTTGGCTATGTGCAATCCTGCTTAGTTCCTTATTCCTTGGGGAATCATGCCCAGATCGGGGGTGGTAGTGTTACTGAGAGATCAAGGAGTACACTAGCCTATGGTTGGGTGGAACGTTGCAGCGACGCAGCTGGCTGCGGGACAAGTTCTTCATAAGATAAGTATTCTTGTGTTCAATCTCTACAATCATATTTGATGTTTAATGAATTATGATGAACATGATGAATGCCTGAATGTATGTTTTGCTTCCGCTGTATGCTAAATAATTCTGCATCTCTACATGTTTTACTTCAAAGAATTTCCATTTTATGTATGTCAATGTTCAAGTGGCTAGTTTCCCGGATAGTTGATGGTATGGTAGCATCCTCTACGTCGGTTGGAGGGTCGGGGACATTACAGTGTGGTATCAGAGCACACATTGTAGCATGGGCCTCAATGGGCCACAAAGAATTAGTGATAGAGGCAAGTTATCCTCTACCCAACATGAAAAAAATGAGAAATCAGAGAAAATGATAGGAAAATTTCAAAAAAAATTTCTAAGTATGAAAATTATCGGATGGCTTACACTGAAGCCCATCTAATACGTCGGATGAATTAGCCAGAAGCTCATCCGATACACTGGATAACCTAGGTGAAAGTCCACCTAACAAGGAATAGGCGGAAAGAAAATTTCGAAAATTTGTCCAAGTTTGAAATTTGTCGGTGGTCTCGGCTGAGAGGAGCTGACAGTGTCGACTGGGTTGAGTCGAGACACAGCCGACAAGGAACCGGAGAAAAAAACCTGAAAATTTTTTCAAAAATTTTCGAAGTATCAAAATTGTCAGAAGGCGTTTGATGAAGCCAACTGATACATTGGCTTAGGTTAGCTGAAGGACTTCCGATGGTGCCGGCGGCAGAAAGAAAAAGAAAAGAAAGAAAAAATTTAATTTTTAAGTCTAGGAAATATTGGAAAAGTTTTTCGATGTCTCTCGAGAGAAGCTCTCCGAGGCATCCTGGAAGACGTTCACTGAAGCAGAGCTGAGGTGTCAGCAAGATCTCTTGAAGGAAGCCGAAGCGTCGAAAAAGGATAGATGATCGAGTAGCCGATGCGACGGGGGAAGAAAGAGGAAGATAAGAAGAAAAATTTGGAAATTTTTCTAAGTATAGGAAATCTCAGAAAAAAATAGAGGATCGATCAGCCAATGTGTGTCGGAAGCTAGAGGAAGATCGGTCTGAAACGTCAGAAGAAAATAGAGGATTGGTCAACTGATGTGTATCGGAAGCTAGAGGAAGATCGGTCCAAAACGTCGGAAGAAAATAGAGGATCGGTTAGCCGATGTGTATCGAAATATAGAGGAAGATTGGTCCGAAACATCAGAAAAAAATAGAGGATTGGTCAGCCGATGTGCGTCAGAAGGTAGAGGAAGAATGATCTGATGTGCTTCAGAAGACGAATGAAGATCGGTCCGCCGAGGTATCAGAAGTGTTGTCAACTAGTGATCGGATAGATTGGATGGCTAGTTGGGAAGAGATCCGATATGACAATTTTTTTTTTGAGTTTTCAGTGGGATTTTTAGCAGTTTTTCAGTGGATTACAGGGCCAAAAAGGGGAAAAATGCCAGCAATCTTATGCGCTAAATTGCGTGAAAATTAAAAATTTTACAAGCTCCCTTGACCCCCGTTGTCCCCCTGAGACAGTCGTTCTTTGAGGAAGAAAATTCTATGTTTTGGGAAAAGTTGTCATTTTATGATTTTCCAAGAGTAGGTAAGTAATTCTAATTTGTGTAAATGTTATGCAGCTAATAGTTGCGTTACTAACACATTTGCAGAATCATAGTCACCTTCAAGGGAAGTATTCCAGGTAGTGTGGTTTGGTAAAGTAAGTTGTGGTTCAGCCATGAGAACCCATGATGGATATGATGCTCGGGATTCCTACGAGTGTGCATGAGATGCCACAGGATAAAATGTCCAAGTTGGAAGTGATGACATAGAGTTTAATGGAAGCAGATTCCAAGAGACACCGCCAGATATTGTGGCCACCATGAGAAGCTTGATTAAATCCTAGGAAGAGTAGCATCAGTTGAATGCTACCATGTTGCAGAGTTTGACAGACTTGCAAAGAAAGATAGACTCTAGACAGGGTACAGTAAAACCAAAATGAAGTAAGAGCAGTACTGGAAGAAGAAGAAGGACTTCTAGTAGATCATCTGACTCCAAAGAATTCAGCGGAGATTCAAGCTCTTCTTCTCGTAAGGGAAATAGAAAGAAACACCATAGGGATCGCTCTCGGGATGAATTTTAGAAGGCTAAACCTCCTACATTTGACGATGAGGTAAATACTGGACAAGAGGTTGAATCTTGGCTTCTTGGGATAAAGAATTACTTCCAAGTTCAGGATTATTTAGGAAACATGAAGGCAAGGGTTGCCACATTCAATCTGAATGGAAGAGCATCCATTTGTTGGGAACACTTCAAGCAAGTAAAGAGGATTAGTGAAAGGAGACTTAAGTGGAAACAGTTCAAGAAGTATTTCAAGCAGAAATACCTCTATGACGGGTATTATGATGACAAGATTAAGGAGTTCCATGAGCTGAGATTGGGACAACAGACCATGGAAGAGTATGCAAATAAGTTCTTGGAATTGTTGAGGTATGTCCGGTACATCAAAGATGAGAAGGTGAAGATCCAACGTTTCCTAAGTGGATTGCCTCAGTCTTACAAAGATAGAATTGAATTTTATGAACCTAGAACTCTTGAAGAAGCAATAAGGAAGACTAAGTATTGCTATGAGCAAAGCAAAGGTAAACCTGATTACCATAAGGCATGGAAGGACAAGAAGAATGAGAAGTTTGACCAAAGAAAGAAAGGTTTCAAACCTTCTAGCTTCAGAAATCAGCAGAAGCAGCCATCCCAAGCTGTGAGTAAGCCAGTTGGAGTGATAGGAGAAAATCCTAAAGATCCACAACAGAATAGAGGACCACTCCAATGTTGGAAATGTGGAGGACCCCACATGCGCAGAAGTTGTCCACTCAAGAATGAGAGTGCAAGGCCAACTTATAACATTCAAGAAGCATACACAGTGGGTCAAGTAGTAAAGGCCGTCCCTAGGATTTATGTGGCACTGGAGGACTGCCAGGAAGATCACCAGTTAACTGTGGTTGAAGTTGTAGGTAATATTGTTGAGCAATCTGTTTCTATTTTGATTGACCCTGGTTCTACTCACAGTTAAATTACCCCTAGAGTAGTGGAGATTTGTGCTTTTAAGAAAGTAAAGCATAGAAAATCTTGGTTAGTTCAGCTAGCCACTGAAACTAAGAGAAAGGTTAGTGAAGTGGTAGAGAAATGTCCATTGGTCATGGATGGATTGGTCACATGTGTAGATCTAAATGTTCTACCACTTGGTTCCTATGATGTTCTCATTGGAATGGATTGGTTAGAATCTCACAAGGTAAAGCTTGACTATTACAATAACACTTTCGAATGCATGGATGAAGAAGGGAAACCAGTAGTGGTAAAAGGTATTCCAAAGGTGATTTCAGTAAGGCAAGTTTCAGCAATGCAGTTGAAGAAGTTCTGTAGGAAAGGTTTCCAGTTGTATGCAGCTCATATTTTGGAGGCAAGAGGGGATGAAAATCCTACGTTGGAGGACTATCAGGTGTTACAGGAATTCAAGGATGTGTTTCCTAAAGAGATTCCATGGCTTCCTTTAAACAGGGACATTGATTTCACAATTGAACTTGTGCCAGGAGCAGCACCAGTGTCCAAGACACCCTATAGAATGAGTATGCTAGAGATGCTAGAGTTGAAGATGCAACTGCAGGAGTTGTTGGAAAAGAAGTATATTAGGCCAAGCATGTCTCCTTGGGGAGCACTCGTTCTGTTTGTAAAGAAGAAAGATGGTACACTCAAGTTGTGTATTGATTATAGACAATTGAACAAGGTTACTGTGAATAATAAATACTCATTGCCTAGGATTGATGACCTCTTTGATCAAATGAGAGGAGCAAAGGTATTTCCCAAGATTAACTTGAGGTCTGGTTACCATAAGGTGAGAATCAAGGATGAAGACATTCATAAGACAACCTTCAGAACAAGGTATGGACATTATGAGTTTGTGGTGGTACCATTTGGTCTCACAAATGCACCCGCTACATTTATGTGCCTTATGAACAATGTCTTCAACAGGTATTTGGACAAGTTTGTTCTTGTTTTCCTTGTTGCCATTCTTATTTATTCTAAGAATGAGGAAGAGGATGGAGAGCATTTGAGATTGACATTGCAATTGCTCCGGGAGCATCAGTTGTATGCAAAGCCGAGCACGTGTGACTTCTATAGAGATAGAATTCAATATTTGGGTCACATTATCTCAAAAGAGGGTATCTCTGTGGACCCTAAAAAGATTTAAAGCCATTATGAATTGGCCTACTCCAAGAAATGTGACAGACGTAAGATATTTTATGGGACTTGCAGGATACTACAAGAGATTCATTGAAGGATTCTCCAAAGTTGCACATGCCATCACTTCTTTGAAAAAGAAGGAAATAAAGTTTGAATGGAAATCGAGGTGTGAAGAAAGCTTCCAGCAGTTGAAAAATATTCTCACCAGTGCACCAGTATTGAAAGTTGCAAAGCCAGAGAAAGATTTTGTGGTGTGTACCGATGCATGCGGACAAGGGCTTGGAGGAGTCCTTATGCAAGACAACCATGTGATATGTTACGAGTCAAGAAAGATGAAGGAGCATGAGAAGAACTATGCCACTCATGATCTAGAGCTTGTAGCCATAGTACATGCCCTCAAGATGTGGAGGCATTAATTGATGGGTAGAAGATTTGAACTAAGGACATACCATTATGGTTTGAAGTATCTATTTGATCAGCCTACTCTAGATGCTAGGAAAGCGAGATGGCTGGAGTTTTTATGTGATTTTGATTTTGAAATCAAGCACATAAAGGGAAAAGAGAATAAGGTAGCTAATGCACTCAACAGGAAGGTGCAGGAAATGCATGTGGCATCTCTTAATATTTGCCAATCATATTTGAGGTAGCAGATTGTTAATCATACTGCTGGAGATGAATTGTATGAGCTGGTAAAAGACAAATTGCAGCAGCAAAGTCTTGAGAATAGGTATGAGGGATATAAATTGGAAGAAGACGGACTTCTTACTTATAAAGGCAGAATTTGTATTCCAAATGTAGCAGAGTTGAGGAGAGTTATTATGGATGAAATCCATCAAGCTCTGTATTCTGGTCACCTAGGATACCAGAAGAAAATTGCTACCGCCAGAAAACAATACTTTTGGCCAGGAATGAAAAAGGACATGGCTGAACACATTTCAAGATGCATGGAATTTCAGCAGGTAAAGGTTGAGCATCAACACCCCGCAGGTTTGTTGCATCCTTTGCCAGTTCCAGAATGGAAATGGGAAGTTATTTCCATGGATTTTATTACAGGATTGCCAATGACTTGGAGACAACATGATTCCATCATCGTTGTGGTAGACAAGTTGAAAAATATAGCACATTTCATACTGGTGAAGTCTATGCATAAGACTGATGACATTGCAAAGATATTCATGAAGGAGATTTTCAAATTGCATGGATTTCCTAAGGCAATAGTCTCTGACAGAGATGTCAAGTTCACTTCCAATTTTTGGAAGGGATTGTTTGCAGATTTGGGTACAAAGCTAAACTTCAGCACTGCATACCATGCTCAGACAAATGGGCATATAGAGAGAGTTAATCAGGTGCTTGAAGATATGCTTCGCATGTATGTGATGGACAAACCAACCAAGTGGGAAGATTACTTACACTTGGTAGAGTTTGCTTATAACAATGGACAACATGCATCCTTGGGGATGAGTCCGTATGAGCTTTGTATGGAAGAAGGTGTAGGACACCAATGAATTGGGATAATCTAGTGAACAGGGTTGTGCTTGGTCCATAATTTATCAAGGAGATGGAGTAGGAGGTTGTAAAGATCAGGCCGAATCTGAAAGCAACACATGACAGACAGAAAAGCTATGCAGATAAGCATAGGGTGAACAGGGAGTTCAGTGTTGGGGATCATGTTTGCCTCAGAGTTAGGGCAAAGAAGAGTTCCTTGAAGCTTGGAAGTTGTGCCAATCTGTCACCAAGATATTGTGGGCCGTTTGAAGTGCTTGAAAGAATAGGGTGAGTTGCATATATACTTGCATTTCCTGCTAGCACTAGAGCTCATAATGTTTTTCATGTTTCTTTGCTTAAGAAATATGTACATGATCCTAACCATGTGATAAATTGGGATGTGATTCAGGTGGAACCTAAGGGAGAGTTCCAAATTGAGCCAATGTGCATCCTCAACAGGAAGGTCACAATGCTCCAGAATCGAGCCATAGGGCAGGTAAATGTGCAATGGGAGCACTATGGTCCTGAAGAGGCTACATGGGAGATGGAGGATGCCATGCGATTTGCACATCCATTTTTGTTCAATTCTGTGGAACACTGAGTCGATACCAGTGTAGCATTTTGCTCAATTTTGTAAAGCACTGAGGACAGTGCTATTGAAGGGGGAGGGGAATGTAACACCCTGGTTTTGACCCTGTTTACATTAAATGTATATGATGTATATATTGTAATTAATCGTGGTGTGGAGCTAAAAGCAAAAGCCCCACCATCAATTTAGCGTTTAATGTTCCGACGATTAGAATCATTGCCGATGTTATATCATGGTATCCGACACATTATAATTTTGGCATCATGTAATTATGCATTTAAATTAAAATGAACCCCAACCAGCTATGTCAATGCAACCATAATGAAAAGGGCATGATTTTTCCTAAGGATAAGGAGGGGGAATTATTAAAATTTGGGCCAATGGGGAAAATACAAGTGTCAGCTGTTAAACCCTTTTAGCTGTCACCCACCTTTTTGTCTTACTCACCTTTCCCTTGTCTTAATCAGTCAACTACCACATTAAAACCTCTGATGTTAGTTGGGAAATTATTGTTGGACAATGGTGTGTGGTAGGACTATAAGTCCTTGCCCACACACACACTCCACCAGCAGACTCTTTCAACCTCATGTGGGCATTCTTGCATTCTTTCCCATCCTCATGTAGAGACAGTCGTTTTCTTCTCCTCGTGCATAGGTCTTGGCATTTTTACTCACACAGAGAGCTGGGAGAGCAGCCTCATGGGCACGATTTTGCTGTGTGTGTGAATTTTGTGGTTGGGGGATTTTGCTGTGTGTATTTCTCTTCATTGTGGGTCTAACCGTGTGAATTCACCTCCACGTGGGTTGTTTTTCCTTCCTCACACAGCTGAGAAATCGATTGTCATTGGTTTCCCCACGATTTTGGTTTGTTGTGGGTTCATTTATGTTTTTGGGTTGCTGTGGGTTCTTATTGAGTCATTTTGGCCACGATAGGGCCAAGAATGACTCAGGAATTGAATTTCCCAGTCAGATCTGCGTATTACCCAAATTGTCACCTTGATTGTTTTGTGGTGTTTAATTTTCTTCCCCAGAGCTATGAATTGCTTATTTTGCTATGTGTATGCAGTTGTTGGTCTTGGATTGTGTTGGAGTGGGAATGAAGGCTTGGTATGCTTGATAAACCTATTGTGTTTGGGAGTCACATAGATAGAGATAGAGGGATGAATTTCTTCTCCACAACCCCTGAATAGCACTGGACAGGAAGTCAGGGCCTGAGGGACTGATTCCTTATGTTGGGTGTGTGTGGGTGTCTTAGAAGTCAGGCTAGTTTTGGTGTAGGTGTCCTTAGCTCTTCAGTGAGCCCACCAGCTTAGCATTCAACTTTTCCCAGCTCCTTGATGGCCTGATAAACCCAACTGTGTTGGCTTGGATGATTTGTGTATCTTTGGCTATGTGTGAGCCTACTTAGTTCCTTATTCCTTGGGGAATCATGCCCAACTTGGGAGTGGCAGTGTTACTGAGAGATCAAGGAGTACACTGGCCTATGGTTGGGTGGAATGTTACAGCGACGTAGCTGGTTGCAGGACA
The DNA here is from genome assembly GCA_001517045.1 of Pseudotsuga menziesii. Classification (NCBI taxonomy): domain Eukaryota; kingdom Viridiplantae; phylum Streptophyta; class Pinopsida; order Pinales; family Pinaceae; genus Pseudotsuga; species Pseudotsuga menziesii. The sequence goes on from LPNX010560257.1 coordinate 336,683, forward strand.
AGTTCTTCATAAGATAAAGTATTCTTGTGTTCAATCTCTACAATCATATTTGATGTTTAATGAATTATGATGAACATGATGAATTCCTGAATGTATGTTTTGCTTCTGCTGTATGCTGAATAATTATGCATCTGCATATTTTACTTCAAAGCATTTTAGTTTTTATGTATGTACATGTTCATGGGGCTAGTTGCCCGGATAGTTGATGGTATGGTAGTGTCCTCTACGTCAGTTGGAGGGTTGGGGATGTTACATGCACTGCCCAATTAAATTGAGGCTCTTACACATAGATCAAGAATAAAGGGGAAACACCATTCTCTACTCCAATTAGGTGGCTTTTCTTCACACATGGTTCATGCCAAAATTATAGAACATGCTCTCTGTTGTCCATTAAGTTATTTCCTCCCACTTGTAGGGTTATTGGTGTATGGTCTTAAGTTTCCATAGCAGACTTGACTATTTTTCTCATTAATTCAACTCATACCTAGCCATACCAACTCTAGACCTGACCCAATGCTCCATTAAATGTAGGAGCCAATTCTTCAACTACATTCTTACAACAGAGTTGAGAATGGAAAGGACACCTTCATGGGTTCCTAAGATGACACATGACAATTAGAGGATTGACTCTCCCATGCCCCCTCAGATATCCCTAGTGTATAAAACTCACAACCCCAATTCGATTTATAATCCTCCCTTGTCCAAACTGTCTATTAGATTATTTTTTTCTAACTTAGGAGTAATTTAGTTATTATTGGGTCCACTTGGCCTAATGGGTCCACATGTATAGTCACTAGAGTGTGGGGAACACTGATAGAGGCTAACTGGAACTGAATGCACCTTCATGCATTAGTTTAGGAACCTCTTAGACCAATCCCTACATTTTAGAAGCCACTGGGAGTTCCAGAACCAACCTCCTTCAGTTGTTGGTAGTTGGTGACTAGTCAAGCTTAGTTATTCTTCAGTTACATTCAGTTAGATATCCTCCAGTTTGGTTAGCTCCAGTTATGCATGGCTGCATGTGGGAAGGTGCCAATTCTCACCTACTTCTCACCTACCACTGCAATTTGACTGGTTTGATTGATTTTAACTGATTGAGAGACAAGATTAGACATCTGGAGTTAGCATGTTGAACTACGATTGTGATTTAGACACTGCTAAGTAGCCATGCAGTCAATATTTAGTTGGTAGATTTGAATTGATCTCTAATGATTCGAATTATCCTTTGTGTAACGCTGTTGTATACTCCTAGGATTAATGAAGTTTATACTATAATTATACTGAGCAATTATTGTATGTTTCCTATGCGTTTTGTTTTTTTTCAGTGGGTATTATTCATTCCTTTTCACTACAAATAATTAGGAATCTAATAACACTCATTGCTTGAATATCAATGGAATATTAATTCTAACATGGTATCAGAGCCATCTCAGGAAAGCTTCAAGTCTGTCTACTCTCCATTGTACACCAGAAGTAGCTAGGTTTCCACAGAAGTCTCGCAAAGAGTTCCTTGCTTCCTCTGAATTCATTCAAAGTGGCAGTGCAGGATTGATGAACCCTGAAAAAGTGTACATGTTGATAGGGAAGGCTTGATTATGACATAGTGCGATTGTTTTTTGGTTTTGCAGTAATCTTTTGTAGGTTCAACTTCATCTGGATTCGATATTATCAGTTCCTCTTCTTACTCCATCCACACGATATTCACAATGGAAATTGAAGATGATTTCATATATAAAGAGACGAGGTATCTATGAGGTATCTATTGGACTTGGTAAAGAGTCTTATGAAGATGAGAATGACTGGCTAAATGACAGTGATAGAGCTTTTGGAAGAATATGTCTGGCCTTTTCTGCAAGCTTGTGCTACCTTATTGATTCTGCTAAATACCCAAAGGATCTCTAAAAAGAATTGGATAGAACCATTGGAAAGCACAATGAGGATCATTATAACACTTTGGAGAGCACACTCATCACCACAATATTTATTTATTAAAAATTATCAGCCTCTATTCTCTCTAATGAACTTGTTCAAGATGAAGAAGAAGCAGAATCTTCCACACAGTCAATTAGAATTGAAGAAAGTCTGTTAGGAACCCATGTCAATCCTTCTCTTTACCGTGTTAGTATATTGTTGTTGGACGCATATGCTTTGTAAGTCATCCCATAGTAATTGTTGATCCATA
>LPNX010560257.1:341145-440480 GCA_001517045.1 Pseudotsuga menziesii
TCACGATCTATGTGTACTACACCTGTTCTAGCTATGCCCGATTTTTCCAAGCCCTTCACTATTGAGAGTGATGCTTGCGGCAATGGACTTGGTGCCGTTCTCCTTCAAGATGAACACCCCATTGCGTTCACTAGCAAATCCCTTTCCGGTAAGAATTTAGCTGCCTCTACATATGAGAAGGAAATGATGGCTATTTTGCATGCAGTACAAAAGTGGCGACCCTACCTCTTAGGGAATCATTTCTGCATCAAGATTGATCACCAGAGTCTAAAATATTTCCTAGAACAGTGTGTATCCTCCCCCGCACAATAGAAATGGGTTAGCAAACTCATGGGTTATGACTATGAGATCACTTATAAGAAGGGTAAGGAAAATATTGTGGCGAATGCCCTTTCTCGCACATTTGAAGAACAAGGTTCTCTTTCCGCGATTTCTATGCCTGTTCCAAATTGGTTGCAATCGGTTCAATAGGGTTATGTCAATGACTCTTCATTATCTCAACTCATCCAATGCTTGGACAACAACCCTTCTGCTGTCCCACATTACTCTTGGGATGGTGCTTCACTGAGATACAAGGGTTGTCTGGTGCTTCCCTAGAACACAGCTCTTCAACAAGCTATCTTCTATGAACTCCATGCTTCTCCATCAGCTGGGCACTCTGGTTTTCTCAAAATGTATGAACGGGCACGATGCAACTTCTTTTGGCAGGGCATGAAAAGGACAATTCAAGAGATGGTGGCTGAATGTGATACCTGCCAGCACAATAAGGGTGAAACAACACCCCTTCCGGGATTGCTCGAACCCTTTCCCATACCTACCCGGATATGGACAGATATTTCTATGGATTTCATTGAAGGGCTCCCTAAATCTGGAGGGAAGACTGTGATTTTGGTTGTGGTTGATCGCCTCTCCAAATATAGTCATTTTTGTGCTCTCAGCCATCCCTATACAGCCTCCTCCGTTGCTCAAATTTTCTTGGACCAGATCTTTCATCTTCATGGAATGCCTTCTTCCATTGTCTCGGATCGTGATGCGATTTTCACCAGTCATTTTTGGACAGAACTCTTTCACCACACTGGCACCAAACTGAAGATGAGTTCAGGTTATCACCCCCAAACGGATGGTTAGACTGAAATGATCAATAAATGCTTGGAAACTTATCTTTGTTGCTTCTCCTCTGAGCAACAACATCAGTGGGAAAAGTGGCTCCCTCTCACTGAATGGTGGTACAATACCTCTTACCACACTGCCTCTAAAATGACTCCATATGAAGCAATTTATGGTCAGGCACCGCCAGTTCTTCTTCCTTACACCCCCAGCAGTTCTCCAGTTCAGGCAGTTGATGCGGTCCTTCGAAACCACGATGAGGTTCTTCGCATTTTGCACGAAAATATTCACATGGCAAGAAATCGCATGAAGCAACAAGCTGATCAGCACCGTTCTGAGCGCACTTTTGAAGCCGGTGATATGGTTTTTCTTCGTATCCATCCTTACAAGCAATCCTCACTAAAACTCAAAGGGCGTCATAAGCTCGCTCCAAAGTTCTATGGGCCATATAGGATTCTTTAGCAGATTGGGTCTGTTGCTTATAAATTGGAACTTCCGCCTTCTTCCCACATTCATCCAGTATTTCATGTCTCTTGTCTGAAGAAAGTTCTTGGCACCAACATCAAAGGCCAAACTATTTTACCAGAACTGGATAATGAAGGATCCATCTTTTTGGAGCTGGAGGCTGTCCTCAATAAGCGCACTCATAAGCTTCGCTCTCGCTCTATCACAGAGGTCTTAATTCAATGGCCCAGAATGCAGCCCGAGGATGCTACGTGGGAACCACTCCTTCAGATTCAGCGCCAATTTCCACATCTAAAGCTTTGAGGACAAAGCTTTTTCTAAGGGGGAGGGGATGTTAGGAACCCATGTCAATCCTTCTCTTTACCGTGTTAGTATATTGTTGTTGGACGCATATGCTTTGTAAGTCATCCCATAGTAATTGTTGATCCATAGTTTGTGTTATTGTTGTTGGGCGCATATGCTTTGTAAGCCGCCTGTAGTATTTGTTGATCCATAGTTTATATTGGCCCATGGTTTTGACCCATAGTATTGGCTCCTATTTTTAGTATATAAGTGTGTGTTGAGGCCAAGGAAGGCACTGTGAAGTTATTTTGTATTGATCTTGCTCAAAGGAGGTTTCCCTCTCGAAGTGGCTTGTGATTAATATAAAAGTGATTTTGAATTCTGCTGCTATATCGTGTATTTTGATTAATTATTTGCTGCAGGGTCCTCACAAAGTCTCCTTAGAGTGACTCCTTCTCCTTCTGCTTTGGAAGTTTATGAGATCTATGGTATCTCATCTTCTCATATGTATGATATAGAATAAGAAATTCGAATCTCTTTTATTGAATAAAAACTCTCCTTCCATTCTATGCAAACATTCTCCAGTGATTCTTCTATTTTAAATTCTGTGCATAGTTTACCAGTGATTGCTTCAAAAAATGAAGAGGAATTTGATTTATCTCTCTCTGTAATGTTGCTGCTAGTGTGTAGATAAGTATTACTTTGGATATTTTGGAAATAATATCATATTTTAGGAGTAATACATTAACTCTTATTGATCTAGATCTTCAAGCAATTCCTACATGATTGCATGCACCAATATTCAGAACTTTGAAGAAGGAGAAAATTGTGCATCTACCGTCTCAGTGGAGTACAATATTGGATATGATATGAAAATATTTGTATCTGATATTATCTTATGTTATTTGGTTCAATTTTTAATTTTCAAGAGCTTCCATTCATGCTTTTAGCTGCTCTCATCAATTTTGGTGTGAAAAATCAAGCACTGCAAGTCTCTTTCGAAATTGTTGCTGGTGATTTGATGTCAGTATTCTCTTGTGATTTTGATGATATTATATTTTATGAATATTTGGATATTTTGGAAATAATATTATATTGTAGGAGTGTTCCATTCACTCTCATTCATCTAGAGATTCCAACAAATTCCTACATGATTGCATGCACCAATAAATTTTGAAGAAGGAGAAAATTATTTATCTACCATATCGGTGGAGCACACTCTTGGATATGATATGAAACTATTTGGATCTGATATTATCTTAATTGGATATGATATGACCTTATTTGGTTCAATTTTTAAGTTTCAAGAGCCTCTAGTAATGCTTGTAGTTGTTCTCATCAATTTTGGTGTGAAAAATCAAGTACCGCAATTCTCCTTCGAAATTGTTGCTGGTGATTTGATGTCAGTATTCTTTTATGAGTTTTATTATATTATATTTTATGGATATTTGGATATTTTGGAAATAATATCATATTTTAGGATTTATCCATTCACTCTCTTTGATCTTGAGCTTCCAACAAATTCCTACATGAATATTGGATGCACTAATATTTAGAATTTTGTTGAAAAAGGAGAAGATTGTGCATCTACCATTTCGGTGAAGAAATTGGATTTGTTCTACTCTATTGGATCTGATATGAACTTATTTGGATATTATATAATATTATTTGGTTCAGGTTTTAAGTTTCAATATCTTTCAGTAATGCTTGTATCTATTCTCATCAATTTTGGTGTGAAAAATCAAGTACCGCAAGTCTCCTTCAAAATTGTTGCTGGGGATTTGATGTCATTCCACACTTTTGGATATGATATGAATTTATTTGGATCTGATATGATCTTATTTGGATCTGATATGATCTTATTTGGATCTAATATTGTATTATTTGGTTCAATTTTTAAGCTCTAAGAGCCTTCAGTCGTGCTTATAGCTGGTCTCATCAATTTTGGTGTGGCAAATCAAGTACCACAAGTCTCCTTCAAACTTGTTGTTGGGGATTTGATGTTAGCTTCCTCTTATGAGTTTGATAATATTTTATTTTGTGAATAATTGGTTTTTATGAAACTATATCATATTATGGAGCTCACTCATTCTCTCTCCACAATCCCAGGGTTTCTCTACCTATATGTTTGATCACATGCTCATCTCCTCACAGAGCTAGCAAATATGTAGACATTCTACATTCGCTTGGACACTTGCTCCTAATACTTGGGGATGCTTTTATCTCAAACGGTTCAATTTTCAAGGATGAAATATATCAGTTGCTTGGGTGTTCCTCACATGGTTCAAATTCTCAAAAACCTTTGCTCTATCATTAGTTGATTTCAGTTTCTCTACATGGGTCCAGTTTTCATCTAGCAACTGTCGATATTTATGATTTTGTTGAGCATATACTTCTTCTTCCAGTGAGGAATATTCATCCAGACATAATAATTTATTTTATATTCAGAGGTTCACATGCACATATTCAGGATGCTGCTGCTTAGAAGAACCAAAATACTGCTTTGTTGTTGCATAGTGCTGAAAATTGCAGCAAAAGGTTTTGCAAGTTTGTAACTTATTTTTCGTGATTCACTGCTTATCTTGAGGGGGGGGTTTCCCATGAGGTTTTACCCTATTTCCTTGGTTTATTAAACAATATTTTTTATCTTTTAGATTGTATATGGGTGACTTTTGGCTTTGTTCCCATGGCCCATAGTTGTCCAAGTTAGGATTCAGGGGGCGTGTTAGGATTTATAATCCTCCCCTATCCAAACTGTCTATTAGATTATATTTTCCTAACTTAGGAGTAATTTAGTTATTATTGGGTCCACTAGAACCATTAGGTCCACTTTGTGGTGCAGGGGGTTATACCAAAACCAACCCAACCAGCACCTCCAAGTTCTTTAGGGTCCTACACTTGGAAGGATCACTAAATTTAGCTTAACTGCCAAATTCTATGCTAAAATTGTCCCCCCTCGCAATTTTGCCTATGTACCCTCCTTTCCGCAATTTCTCCTTCCCGCAACTCTGTTTCCACAACAGATTTTCTGTTGTTAGTTTGCGGGATGCAGGATCTCAAAACACCCAAAGTCGCGCTCTGCAACTTTCATTCCACAATAGCCTTCCCAAAATCGGGTTGCGGGATGCCAACTTCCCAAAGTTTCTCCCTCAAAACTTTCATTCCAAAATGGCCTTCCCAAAATTGGGTTGCGGGATGTAGGATGCCAACTTCCCAAAGATGCCCCCCTCAACTTTCCTCTTGTAAATCCTTTTCTGTAATCTTTCCCACCGTTAGATCTTTCCGTTGCAGCCTTCACCAAAACCATCAATTTTCATTTTTATGAAGATCGCCCAAACCTTGGAGGATCCATTATCTCCCTCACAAGTCCATTTGTGGATTCCTCATGGACCATCAGATCTACATCTGCGGATCCAATCTCCACCGTCTGTTTTCTGCAAAAACTCGTTAAGTCAGAAAACTTGTGTTCTGCGCGGATTTGTTCAAAGAATTGATCAATCCAGATTTCATCCTCTTAGATCCATTAGTATAGTTCTTATATGCATGCATCTACCCTATCCTTCAATGATTCCAACAAAATCCAACTCTTAAATGACCAATTGCAGATAAATCTACAAATATTCATGAAAACACCGAAATCGCTCTGCACAACTACACTGCTCAAATTAATGCATACATCTAGACTAACAACACTCATAACACATGGCTAACTCATATTAGGGAAATAAAATCAAATACACACAACTATTGGCCCACTTTCAGCCTCCTCAAATATTTACAAGTCGGTACAGACACAGGTCTAGTTGCCTCTCTGCAAAACACAATTTTCTTCTGAAAGATGGAACCCTTGCAACCTCTACAACCTAGCTATTTAATCTACTCTGCTACACCTCTACTGAGTTGGTCCGGTAACAAATTTACAAAGCATGATGTAAAAATGTCTCTGCCTAAACAAATGGTTCAGTGGCTGATCTCCACGCAGGGAGTCATGACTCGCTATTATTCCTACAGCTCTAACAACCTATGACTAAGCAAAATAACTCATCACTATCTAGAATATTCATAAAACATATGTTATTTACAATGTAATAGTCTAGGGACTATTAAATAAAAATGTGTAGACCCCTTCCTAGGCCTGATCTAGCATTGAACTTGAAATTTGAAATGGAGAGCAGGATTCTCCTGCATCAGAATCCCTAGGAAAAAGAAATATGACCTCCAGGCCATAGTCTTCCAGCTACAATATACCTGGATCCCAAATTTTATTTTGTAGTTACTGTTGTTCATTAATCCTGTAATGAACTTCCCAGTATTCCATAGTCATCCAAATAAATGCCTGTACCTCATCATTACTGTTTCTCTTACATCTCTACGTGAGATGCCATATCTCATCTATCTCCTCATCCAGCCTGCTTCTTTGCTGAAACATCTTTGTCTGGATGCCCTTATCCTCTACTAATTCCACTTGTTCAGAAGTATAGAGAACTTCCAAATCTTTCTCCCTCTGCTGTACAATAGGTTCACTGCTACTACTCCCCTCATCATCTTCATCCCAATATTGAACTCCCATATTTCCCTTCAAGACAATTTCTTCCTTTGCATTTTCCTTTAGCCAATGAAAGGAAATTGATTTCCCCCAAGCAATTCTTCTTCCTAATCCACCATTCTTCCTAATCCACTTGCATAATACCTACAATAAAGTCAACAAATAGATATGTAAAACATAGACACTCCATATGTCCATAGTTTTACCTTGACCTTCACTCTCTTCAAACTGTTGGACAATATTCAACATTTGTCCCTCTGTGTCAACTGTGCAACCTGCAATTAAACACATATTGTCAGTTTGAAAAACATAAGGTACTTCAGCCTCAACTGATGCCTTCTCTTCCATTCTTCCATGCTGATTTTTTTCAGTGAAACAACCTTTGAAATACTCAACGAGCTTCTCATAAACATCCTAATTCTCCTCTATATACTGATATGAACACCTTGCCATGTCCAAGAGTTTAATAACAAACTCTGTATCAAGATCCTCTTTCTCTTCTTCAAGGTACACACCATGCTCAGGTTCACACATCACGTGAAATTCCTCATGCTCAGCTACCATGAGCCTTTCCTCTTTCTTCACCCAAACAATATGCTTGTGCTTGAGATCCCTAGAACATAACCTCTTTATAATCCATTGCACCTTCTTCTTCAACCTCCATACATAATACTTACCTCCTGTAGCTTCCTCATGCAACAGTTTAGTCACCTTACCAAGCCTTTTATTCAGCTCAACAACCTCTCTGTCAAATTTGCTTTGACTCATTTTATTGACACCATTTGCTCTAGAATCACCCCTTTTTCTATTTTGGCTTCCTCTTGAACCCTTTAGATGACTTTCAGTAGCCACCTTCCATACCACCTCCATGAGATTTCCCATACTCATGATGAACTGCAAACAATCCTACCCTCTTAACACCTCATCAAGATTCCTCCTACTTGACTATTGGAATTTTCTTGGTTCTCACAAAGAACTTTTGAGAACTCCCTATGCTCTCTATAGGCTTCATATTTGCATTCTTTTCCTACAACACTCTGCTGTGAGGGTTCCCATACCACAACGTCCTTCTCAACTCCTCTGGTCAAAAATCAACATTCTGTCCTCATCCTGCAAATTAATATTGCAAGCCTCCTCTCCATAGTGTGCAAATATTTGTGCACTTGATCTGATACCAAAAATGGTGCAGTGGGTTAGAACAAAACCAAGCCAACCAGTACCTCCAGGATCTTCAGGGTCCTACACGTGGCAGGATCACCAAATTTAGCTTAACCACCAAATTCTATGCTAAAATTGCCCCCCCCGCTAAATTTAGATCTTTTCGTTGCGGCCTTCACCACAACCGTCGATTTTAATTTTTATGCAGATCACCCAAACCTTGTTGGATCCATTATCTCCCTTGCAACTATGGTTTTGGATTCCTCATGGACCATCAAATCTACATCCGCTGATCCAATCTCCACCATCCATTTTCTGTAAAAACCCGTTAAGTCAGAAAACTTGTGTTCTACACGAATTTGATCAAAGAATTGATCAATCCAAATTTCATCCTCTTCGATCCATTAGTATAGTCCTCCTATGCATGGATCTACCCTATCCTTCAACGATTCCAACAAAATCCAACTCTTAAACCAACAATTGTAGATAAATCTAGAAATATTCATGGAAACGTTGAAATCGCTCTGCACAACTACACTGCTCAAATTAATGCATACATCTAGACCAACAACAATCAGAACACATGGATAAATCCTATTAGGGAAATAAAATAAAATACACACAACTCTTGGTCCACTTTCAACCTCCTCAAATATTTACAAGTCGGTACAGACAAAAATCTGGCCGCCTCTCTGCAAAACGCAGTTTTCTTCTGAAAGATGGAACCCTTGCAACCTCTAGAACCTAGTTATTTAATCTAATCTACTACCCCTCTACTGAGTTAGTCCTGTAGAAAATTTACAAAGCATGAAGTAAAAACGTCTCTGTCTAAACAAACGGTTGAGCGACTGATCTCCATGCAGGGAGTCACGACTTGCTATTATTCCTACAATGCTAACAGCCTATGACTAAGCATAATGACTCATCACTATCTAGTATATTCATAAAAAATAGGTTATTTACAATGTAATAGTCTAGGGACTATTAAATCAAAATGTGTAGACCCCTTCCTAGGCCTGATCTATCATTGAACTTGGAATTTGAAATGGAGAGCAAGACAACATCTGTTTATATTTCTGATTAAGTTGAGCATATCCTTCTTCTTCCAACGAGGAATATTCCTCTAGACATAATAATTTAGTTTGGATTCATAGGTTCACATGCACAGATTCAGGATGATGCTGCATAGAATAACCATAATATTGCTTTGTGGTTGCATAGTGCTACAAATTGCAACAAAAGATTTTGCAAGTTTTTAACTTGTTTTTCTTGATTCACTGCTTATCTCGAGGGGGATTTTTCCCATGAGGTTTTCCCCTATTTCCTTGGTTTATTAAGCAACATTTTTTTTATTATTTTAGATTGTATATGGGTGACTTTTGGCCTTGTTTCCAGGGCCCATAGTTGTCCAAGTTAGGATTCAGGGGGGTGTTAGGATTTATAATCCTCCATTGTCCAAACTGTCTATTAGATTATATTTTCCTAACTTAGGAGTCATTTAGTTATTATTGGATCCACTAGTACCATTGGGTCCACTTGGCCTAATGGGGCCACATGTACCGGTCACTAGAGTGTGGGGAAAAACTATAGAGGCTAACTAGAACTGACTGCACCTTCATGCATCAATTTAGGCACCTCCTAGACCAATCCGCACATTTTAGGATCCATTGGGAGTGTCGGCACTAAACTCCTTCAATTGTTGGCAGTTGGTGACTAGTCAAGCTTAGTTATGCTTTAGTTACATTCAGTTATATATCCTCCAATTCAGTTAACGCCAGTTATCCATGTATGCATGTGGGAAGGTGTCAGTTCTCACCTACTTCTCACCTACCACTGCAGTTAGACTGGTTTGATTGATTGTAACTGATTGAGATACTAGATTAGACACATGGAGTTAGCCTGTTGAACTCCGATAGTGATTTACGCACTTCTAGTTAGCCATGCAGTTAGTCTTGAGTTGGTAGATTCGAATTCATCTCTCATGATTTGAATTCTCCTTTGTGTAACACTGTTGTATACTGATAGGATTAATGAAGTTTATACTGTAATTATATTGAGAAATTATTGTTTGTTTCCTGTGCGATTTGTTTTGTTCAGTGGGTATTATTCATTCCTTTTCACCGCAAATAATTAAGAATATAATAGAAATCATTGCTTGAATATCAATGGCATATTTATTCTAATATGGTATCAGAGGCATCTCAGGAAAGCTTCAATTCTGTCTACTCTCCATTGTACACTAGAAGCAGATGGGCTTCCACAGAAGTCCCACAAAGAGTGCCTTGTTTCCTCTGAATTCATTTAGAGTGGTGGTGCGAGTGTGACAGACCCTGAAAAAGTGTACATGTCGAGAGTGAAGGCTTGATTCTGACATAGTGCAAATTATTTTTGGTTTTGTAGTAATATTTTGCAGTTTCAACTTCATATGGATTCGATATTACCAGTTCCTCTTCTTAATCCATCCACACAATATTCAGAATGGAAATTGAAGATGATTTCATATCTAAAGAGACAAGGTCTCTATGAGGTATCTACTGGAATTGGTAAAGAGTCTTATGAATATGAGAATGAATGGATAAATTACGGAGATAGATCTTTTGGAATAATATGTCTGGCCTCTTCTCCAAGCTTGCGCTACCTTATTGATTCTGTTGAATACCCAAAGGATCTTTGGAAAGAATTGGATAGAACCTTTGGAAATCACAATGAGGATCATTATATCACTTTGGAGAGCACACACAACACCACAATAGTTCTTTATTCAAAATTATTGGCCTCTATTCTCTCCAATGAAGTTGTTCAATATGAAGAAGAAGCAAAATCTTCCACACAGTCAATTCGAATTGAAGAAAGTCTCCTTGGAGTGACTCTTTCTCTTGCTGCTCCGAAACTTTATGAGATATCAGATATCCCATATTCTCATATGGATGATCCAGAATAAGATATCCAAATATATTTTATTGAATAAAAAATCTCCTTCCATTCTATGCAAACATTCTTGAACGATTCTTCTATTTTAAATTATGTGCATAGTTTACCAGTGTTTGCTTCAGAAAATGAAGAGAAATTTGATTTCTCTCTCTCTCTAATGTTGTTGTTGGTGTGCAGATAAGTAATAATTTGGATATTTTGGAAATAATATTATATTTTAAGAGTGATCCATTTACTCTTATTGATCTAGAGCTTCCAACAAATTCCTACATGATTGCATGCATCAATACTTAGAATTTTGAGGAAGGAGAAAATTGTGCATCTACCATCTCGGTGGAGCACACTCTTGGATCTGATATGATATTATTTGGATCTGATATGATATTATTTTGTTCAATTTTTAAGTTTCAAGAGCTTCCATTCATGCTTGTAGCTGCTCTCATCAATTTTGGTGTGAAAAATCAAGCATCGCAAGTCTCTTTCGAAATTGTTGTTGGTGATTTGATGTCAGTATTCTATCATGAGTTTGCTTATATTATATTTTATGAATATTTGGATATTTTGGAAATAATATCAGATTGTATGAATGATCCATTCACTCTCATTTATCTATATCTTCCAGCAAATTCCTACATGATTGCATGCACCAATACTCATAATTTTGAAGAAAGAGAAAATTGTGCATCTACCATATCGGTGGAGCACACTATTGTATATGATATGAACCTATTTGGATATGATATGATATTATTTGTATCTGATATGATGTTATTTGGTTCAATTTTTAAGTTTCAAGAGCTTCCAATAATGCTTGTAGCTATTCTCATCAATTTTGGTGTGAAAAATCAAGTACCGCAATTCTCCTTCGAAATTGTTGCTAGTGATTTGATGTCAGTATTATTTTATGAGTTTGATGATATTATATTTTATGGATATTTGGATATTTTGGAAATAATTTCAGATTTTAGTGTTGATCCATTAAATATCTTTGATCTTGAGCTTCCAGTAAATTCCTACATGATTGCATGCACCAATATTTAGAATTATGTTGAAAAAGGAGAAGATTGTGCATCTACCATTTCAGTGAAGCACTTGGATTTGTTCTACTCTCTTGGATCTGATATGAACTTATTTGGATATGATATGATATTATTTGGTTCAGGTTTAAGTTTCAAGAGATTTCAATAATGCTTGTAGTTGTTCTCATCAATTTTGATGTGAAAAATCAAGTACCGCAAGTCTCCTTCAAAATTGTTGTTGGGGATTTGATGTCATTCCACACTTTTGGATATGATATGAAATTATCTGGATCTTATATGATATTATATAGATCTGATATGATATTATTTGGTTCAAGTTTTAATTTCCAAGAGCCTTCAGTCATGCTTGTAGCTGGTCTCATAAATTTTGGTGTGACAAATTAAGTACCGCAAGTCTCCTTCAAACTTGCTGCTGGGAGGAGTTTGTATCAATAAAAAATATAGTACGGTAAATTTGTGACAAAGTTAGGGAGTTTATATCAATAAAAATACCTTGTAAGCAAGTTGTTTCTACCAAATAAACTATTTCATCTCAAAATGGATGAAAACGACACAGTGACAGAGCATCTGAATGTCTACAATACTCTGGTAAGTGAGATGGCCTTTGTTGGAATTAAAATGGATAAAGAAGATAAATGTATTAAATTATTATGTTCTTTGTCAGATTCCTGAGAAAAACTAATTGTCACAATAAGTAGTGCTAGTCAAGCGACCTTAAAGTTTGATGAAATAGTATCATCCCTGCTATCAAAAGAGATGAGGCGAAAAACCATGGATACACATAGCATGGATTCCTTGTCTGTGAGACGTCATACCCAAGAGAAAACAAAATAATGGATCTGGTGGGAGATCTAAATCCCCAAGAAAAGGTATAAGGAAGTGTTGGAAATGTGGTAAAGTTGGGCACTATAAAAAGGATTGTAGATCTAAGAATGTTGAGAAAGAAAAGGGATCTGAAGATACCCCTTCCACATAAGAGAATACCTACTGATAAAAAGGAGGGGATGTGTACCTATATTCCATGGGTAATCATTCAAAACCTGATATATCATTTATTGAATCAGGTGCATCATCTCATATGACCCCTCATAGGGAGTGGTTCTATGAATATGAAAAGTACAATGGAGGAGATGTGTACGATTCTTAACCAACCAATATCATTGGAGGTGGTACATTCAATTTGAAACTCAAGGACAGAAGGATTATAAATCTACATGGAGTGCTACACATTCCAAATCTAGCGAGAAACTTGATATATGTCAAAAAAATGGATTTTACAGGTGTAAATACTATGTGTGGAGATGGTGGTTGCAAAATGGTTTGAGGTTTAATGTTATTGATGAGGGGAGTATGGTATGGAACTCTGTGCAAACTATTGGGAAGCACCATGATCGATTAATGTAATTGTTCTATTGTGCCTAAGGAAGGAAGTAAATATGACAGAACCCTGACTACATCATGAGGAAATACAATACTATGGCATCAAGAGGAAAGATAATACTATGGCATCAAAGATTGGTGCGTATCAGAGAAAAGGGACTTTGAGAATTACAAGGTAATGGTATGGTTGAAGGTATGAGTGATTTCACTCTATATTTTGATTTATGTGAACATTGCATATATGGAAAACATAATCGAGTAATATTTTCATCCAGTGCTACAAGAGGAAAGGGAATTTTAGAGTTAATACACAATGATGTGTTTGGACCCGTGCATGTTGCATAATTAGGTAGATTTGTGTATTATGTTTCATTTATAGATGATTTATCATAGAAAACATGGATTTATTTCCTTCGAAAGAAATCTGAAGTATTTGCTAAGTTTAAATAATTTAAGGATCTTATAGAGAATTAGTTAGAAAATAAAATAAAGGTGTTGAGGATAGACAATGGTGGAGATTTATGCGGGAATGAATTTGAAAAATTCTATAAGAAGTGTGATATAGAAAGGCAGAATACTGCCCCATACACACCTCAACAAAATGGAGTTGCCAAAAGGATGACTAGGATGCATATGGAAAAGGCAAGAAGCATGCTAAGTAGTGTTGGGATATGAAAATAATTCTTGGTAGAGGTGGTGGAGACAGCATGTTACTTGGTAAATCAATCACCCACATCATCCTTAGTTGAAAAAAATACACAAGTGGTATGGACTAGTAAGATACCCTCTATTAAGCATCTGGAAGTTTTTGGTTGTGATGCTTATGCACATGTTCCAAAGGAGAAAAGTAGCAAGTTGGATAACAAAGCTAAAAATTTTAGCTTTATTTCCTATAAATATGGTATGAACAGTTATAAGCTTTGGAATCCTGTAACTAAGAATATTGTTTATAGTCGAGATGTTGTGTTTAGAAAGGTCAAAGAAGTCCCCAAGTAGAAGGTGAATCCAATGGAAAAGGAACCAGATAAAATAGATTTTGAGTTAGAAGGTGAAGAATCTGACTCAAGAAAAGAAACTGAATAAGAAGAAGAAGAACATCATACCCTAGTTTTGAGGAGATCATCTTGAGAAAGAAGGCAACCAGAAATGTATTCCCTCCTGATTTTCACTATCATTTTGATTTGTCTATTACTGATGATGATCCTAGAAATGTGAAGGAAGTTGTTGATTCAAAGGATAGTGATCTCTGGAAGAAGGCCATGGTTGAATAAATAGATTCCTTGGAAAAAATGAAGTCTAGGATCTAGTTTAATTACCAACTGGATGAAAAATCGTTGGAAGAAAATGGTTCTTTAAAAAGAATTTGAATACAGAAGGTAAAGTGGAGAAGTAAAAATCCTGCTTGGTAGCAAAGGGATATTCTTAGGTAGAGGGGATTGAGTTTGGTGAAATATTTTATCTAGTTGAAAAATTAACTTGTATTAGATTTCTTCTTGCTATTTTTGCTGCTTTTAGTCATGAAGTAGAGAAAATGGATGTGAATACAATGTTCTTACATGGGTATCTAGAAGAATAAATCTACATGAAATGACAAAAAGCATTCACAGTAAAGGGGAAGAAAGAGCTGGTACGAAAACTAAAGAAGTCCCTTTATGGTTTAAAAGAATATCCAAGAATGTGGTACCAAAAGTTTGATACATATATACTTGCATTGGGGTTTTTGAGAAGCATGGATGATCATTATGTATACTCCAAACATATTGGTGATCACTACAATAACATAGTATTGTATGTTGATGACATGTTGTTGATTGGAAACAACAAAGATGTTTTAAAGGAGGTTAAGTCTCATCTATCCTCCAAATTTGACATGAAGGATCTCGGTGTTGAAAACTTAATTTTGGGAATGGAGATAAGAAGAAATTGTACAAACATGAAGATATGGTTAATGTTGGAGTCATTCACCCAACTTACACACTATCCTAAGTTTAATTGAATTAATTGGCATCATATGAGCACACTATGACATCAACATGAGCACACCCACGCCTTCCTTCAATCAAGGAGGCCAACTAATCCTTCTCCTTCAATCGAGGAGGCTAACTGGGCTTCCTCCTTCAAACAGGGAGCAATTCTGGGGTGATCCGAGTGTCATAAGTGCACCTAACTTCTAACTGCTTGTTGTTTCACCTAACAATCAGTTAAGCTGAGTTGTAAAGGCACCTCTATCATGCAATTGTTTATTTTGGGCTGATTGGGATGAACTAGAGTTAGCTAATGCCCCTCCAACTGCTTCTGTTGACTAGTATCACTTTAGTTAGCTTCATCGAAGCTACTTGGAGTTAGTGATGCCCTACCACCTACTATTTGGCATGCAGTGACATGTGTTTGAGTTACATTCAGTTCATCTATTGCACTATGATTCAGTTAGGACTTAGTGTGAGTCAATCATGGCTAGATTAGTGGTTAACTAGGTGTGTCTAGTGTTGCTGACATTCAGTTAAGCTACACCCATCCATGCAATTCAAATGAACTCCTTGTGATTTTGAATTGGTTTGGAATTCATGCATTCTACATGACATTGTATTGTATTACTCATTTTATTATTTATTATGCAGAGCTGCAACCTCCTATTTTAGTACCGTTGCATCATTTCATGTCTAATTTGTCTTGAATCACTTGTGAGTTTGAACTTTGTCCCAACATTGTTGTGACATAATTAATATGGTATCAGAGCTCATGGTGGGATGAATCTCATTCTTCAAGAAAAAAATGATTTTTGCCGTATTCGGCATGCAAAATTGAGCAAAAGCTCAAATTCCAGCACTACACCAAAAGACGAAGGTTTACCACTTAATACCCTAAGAAAAGGAATTGTTGATCAAGCTTTCTTAATCAATTATGCTGGGTGTGATGAAAACCTAAAATGTGCAGGATGTCTGACCTTACGGTGACTTTATTGTGTTGATTGCAGGTTCTTACAGGTTCTTGACTGCATTTGCTACAATAGCTCCATGGATTCTTCTATGGATCCTCTCACCTCCTTCAATTACCACCAATGGAAGGAGGATATGGAGATTCAGCTCCATTCAAGAGGGCTCTATCGGGTCACAATGAACACATAATTAGAGCCTAATTCTGTTGCAGAGAAGATAAAATACTGGAATAAGCTAGATGAGGCTTATGGTTTCTTGTGCTTGTCTATCTCCAAGGATCTTATTTTCCACATCTTGGGATTGAAGACTTCGAATGAGATTTGGGATCATCTCGCTACCTTGTTTGATAAAGACGATCATCTTTGGATCTATCATCTTGAGAACGTGTTGATCTCCCTGAATCCAAGCAGCTTCGAATCCATGAATGAAATTTTCACAAAATTCAAACATTTGGTGCTCCAACTAAAGCAGTGAAAGGTGGAGAAGGAAGATAACCATCTCATCCTAGCTATCCTCTCCAAACTTGGTCCGGACTATTTGGTCTTTGTTTCAACATTCAACATGGGGAAGTTAACAACCCCAAACTAGAAAATTCCTTCTCTTGATGCCTTCATCAAAACCCTTACAAATGAGCATGACAAGCTTGTTCAGATGGGGATCCTCAGATCCTCAAAATATCAAGCTCTATTTGATTCGGGGTCAAAAGATTCAAAGGGAAAAGGGAAGAAGAAGAATTCAAAGGCTAAATTTTATGCTCCAAATCCTAAAGAAAAGAACCAACAAGAAGAGCTTTCCAGCTCAAAGAAACACAAGAACAAGGGAAACCAAGGAAAGGAGAAATTCAAGTGTTCCTACTACAGGAAGGGCTTCCACCCTGAACATGCTTGCATGAAGAATAAACTTGATGAGTTGACCTCTCTTCTCTAGAGAAACACCTTCAATATTCCAGAGAGAATTCGTAAGAAAGATAACCAAGATCAGGATTTCTAGCAAGAAAGAGGTCATGTTACGTTATAATATCAACGGACCAATTCCCATCACATCCATGAGTGGATATCGGTATGTACTCACCTTCATAGATGATTTATCTAGATACACCTAGGTGTTTTTCATTAAGAAAAAATATAAAGTTTAGAGAAATTCATTGAATTGAAAGCACTGGTTAAGAATGCCTCTCGGAGAAAGATAAAATATCTGAGATCTGATAATGGAGGGGAATATATCAGTTCTGAGTTTCTAAAGATATGTTCTGACAGTGGGATCAAGATCCAACATTCCATTCCCTACACTCCTCAGCAAAATGGTGTATTGGAAAGGAAAACCGCTCTCTCAAGGAGATGAGCACATGCATGCTGGAGGCAAAAGGATTGGCTACAAATTTGTGGAATGAGGCCATGAATGTTGCTGCACACATTCAGAATAGATTAACTCACTCCTCCATTAAATATAAGACAAATTTTGAATCCTATTTTGGACACAAGCCGGATGTGTCAAATTTCAGGGTGTTTGGGTCCACTGCATGGGCCCGGGTTCCATCTGACAGAAGGAAATATTTGCAACCGAAAAGTGTTGAATGTTTGTTTATTGGATATCCATAAGAATCCAAGGGATTCAAGCTGCTGAATATCAAAACAAAACAAATTTTCATCGAAATAAGTGTTCGGTTTGATGAGTCTTTGCAAGAGGTAGATCTAGTTGAAGAAAATTTTGTTGATTTTCCCTCCTATTCTGCTCACAATTTGGGTGATAAAAGTGGGAGTGATGACTCTGATTTTGCAAAAAAGATATCTTATATCAGTGAGTAATAAATATCATATTCAGAATCATATTCTGAAGTGCAAAAAAATCTTCCAACTTGGGACAAGAAGACACTTTCTTCCGTCGGGGAAAACATTGGAAATCCTGCAGATCCAAGAAGAACCCGGTCTGAATTTCAAAGAGTAGGTGTTGCGCTCTCTTTCCATGATGATTTACTGTACAAGACCTATTATTTAATGATTGCTTCAGATTATAAGTCTTACTACCATGCTTGGAAATATCCTAGATGGAAATCTGCCATGGATGAAGAGTTTAATTCTCTTTGGAAAAATGCTACTTGGGAGCTAGTTTCTCTTCCACCCGGGAGGAAATTAGTTCAATGTAAGTGGGTGTTTCAGAAAAAGGTTTCTGAAGATGGAAAAAACTGAAAGTATAAGGACAGGTGGGTTGCAAAAGGGTTCTCCTATGTCTAAGGTGTGGACTACCATGAGACCTTTGCACCAGTGGAAAAGATGGACTCCATCCGCCTAGTTTTGGCCATTGCGACATCCAAGCACTGGGAGGTGCATCATATGGATGTCAAGAGTGATTTTTTACATGGAGATATTCATGAGTATATATAAATGAAGCAGCTCAAGGGATACATTTCAGATCCTACTTTGGTTTGCAAATTGTAGAAGTCATTATACGGGTTGAAACATATCCTAAGATCATGGCATGCCAAGATGGATGCCTTTATGCTTTCACAAAACTTCCAAAGGTGTAAGTCTGATACGAATGTATATCTACAGTAGTATGATGGTAATTTACTTATAATTGTTTTATATGTTGATGATATCTTGATTACTGGCAGCACACTTGCTTCCATTTCATTCACTAAAACTGCCCTTCATGATGCATTTGAGATGAGCGATTTGGGCCTGCTGAAACAATTTTTGGGGCTCAAAATTGCACAAAATTTTGATGGGATAATGGTAAATCAGTATAAATACATTTCAGACCTGTTATTAAATTTTAACATAGCTGAATGTAAGTCTGCACCATTCCCTTTCCTCTCAGGAATCGACCTTGAAGAGGGAAAAACACTCCACCCATGGATTGCACTATCTACCGCAAGCTGATTGGTAGCTTGCTTTACTTGAAACATTCTCAGCATGATATTTTTTATGCTGCTAATGCTGTATCAAGATACATGCAGCAACCTCATGAGATCCATTGGAAGGCTGCCAAGAGGATCCTCCAGTATATTCAGGGCACCAAGACCTACACCATTCACTATGATGCAAACTCTGAGCTAGAGTTGGTTGGTTATACAGATTCAGATTGGGCAAGGGATTCTATAGATCGGAAGTCCACTTATGGGTATGTATTTATGTTTGGTGGTGGCCCCATTTCCTGGTCCAGAAAAAAGCCTCTAGTGCATTGTCTTCAGCAGAGGCCGAGTACAGGGGAGCAATGAATGCTTGCATCCAAGTTGTTTGCTTGCAATGCATTCTTTCAGAGTTTGAGATTGGTAGTAATTTGTCCATAGCCATATTTTGTGAAAATAAAAGTACTATAAATATCTCCATAGATCCAGTAACCAGGAAGAGGACCAAACATATAGAGATTCACATGCACTACATCAGGGAGTTGGTGCATGACAGGACCATAGTTCTGCAATATTGCCCTACAGATGAGCAGATTGCAGATATCTTCACCAAGAGATTTACAGAGAAAAATTTCACTTACCTCCATTCACTGTTGGGGGTGAGTTCATCAAGGCAATCAGATGCTTCTTCAATGTTCAGCTTGAGGGGGAGGGGGTTTCCCACTGGGTTTTCCCTCTTGCCTCACTTAGATTTATTTTTAGCATTGTTAGAGTTACATTTTTTGTACAAGGTGACCTATGGACTTTGTTGCCGAGGCCCTAGCATTTCATGCATTTTATTTTACTCCTCCTGAGTATAGCTTAAGGGGGGGTGTTGGATTCATTTACCCAACTTACACACTTATTTGGTCAATTTTGGCCTATTTACCCACTATCCTAAGTTTAATTGACTTAATTGGCATCAAATGAGGACACTATGACATAAACATGAGTACACCCATGCCTTCCTTCAATCAAGGAGGCCAACTAAGCCTTCTCCTTCAATCTGGGAGGCTAACTGGGCTTCCTCCTTCAAACAAGGAGAAATTTTAGTGTGATCTGAGTGTCATAAGTGCACCTAATTGCTAACTGATTATTGTTTCACCTAAAAATCAGCTAAGCTGAGTTGTAAAGGCACCTCCATCATGAAATTGTCTATTTTGGGATGATTGGGATGAAATGGAGTTAGCTAATGCGCCTCCAACTACCTCTGTTGACCAATATCACTTCATTTAACTTCATCGGAGCTACTTGGAGTTAGTGATGCGCTACCACCTACTATTTGGCATGCAGTGACACATGTCTGAGTTACATTCAGTTAGACTCATTCATCTATTGCACTCTGATTCAGTTAGGACTCAGTGTGAGTCAATCACGGCTAGATTAATTATTAACTAAGTGTGTCTAGTGTTGCTAACATTCAATTAAGCTACACCCATCCATGCAATTTGAATGGACTCCTTGTGAATTCGAATTGGCTTAGCATTCATGCATTCTTCATGACATTGTATTGTATTACTCATTCTATTATTGATTATACAAAGCTACAACCTCCTATTGCAGTACCATTGCATCATTTCATGTCTAATTTGTCTTGAATCACTTGTGAGTTTGAACTTTGTCCCAAGATTGCTGTGACATAATTAATAGTTAAATCAAAGAAAATATGTTGAGATAGTACTACAGAGATTTAAAGGAAAGTAAAGTAAGTCGGTCAAGGGCCCTATTCTCGTAGGTATAAATTTATATGTAGACCAGTCTCCCAATACACAGGAGGAGGAAGAAGATACGTCACGAGTTCCATATGTTAGTGTAGTTGGTAGTTTGATGTATGCAATGGTTTGTACTAGACCAGGCATTGCTCATGCAATGGGATTTTTTAGCAGATATATGTCAAATCGAGGGAAATAACATTGGATTACTGTAAATAGGGTCTTCATATAATTGTGAGGAAACACATATTATGCATTATGCTATCAAGAAAGACGTGAACCAAATAAAGTAATAGATGTACATGGATTTGTTGATGCAAAGTGGGTTGGAGATCTTGATCACATAAGTTCTAAAAGTGGGTATGTGTTTAACCTATTTGGAGGAGTTATCAATTGGATGAGCAAGAGACATGTTGTAGTTTTACTCTCAACTATAGAAGTTGAATACATGGAAGCCACTCATGTAAGAAAAGAAGCAGTATGGTTGCAGAGACCGTGTTCAAGTGTTGGGTTTGTAAAGAAATTTGTAAGGTTAGATTGCAATATCCAAAGTGCAAACTTCTTGGAAAAGAACCCTACTTATCATGCTAAGGCAAAGCATATTGATGTGCAATATCACTTTGTGAGAGATATGGTTGAAGACAAGAAGGTGCTGCAGGAAAAGGTTGACACTTTGAAGAATGTTACAGGCTCATTAAGAAATTATGTTAGTACATAGAAGTTCTCTTGGTGTAGAGAATCTATGGGAATTGATTTCCTGAACCTGTAATGCTATGAGTACATGACTCATTGTTATGCAAATAAAACAACAAGTGGGAGAAAGTTGGGTATGTGTTATAATATTTGCATGTATGAGGGGGAGAGGTGTTCTTGTTAGTGGTGCCCCTAATGACCGATATGCATTACAATCCCCTCTTCCTTAAAACAACACCATCCTCGGTGTTATCAAAATTGAAGAAAAATGGATATGCCTCTCCTATGGCATCCTCCAACTCCTAGCTAGCCTCATCTGTTTCAAGGTGCTTCCAAAATTCAAGGAACTTTTATTTGTCTTAACTATAAAGTAAACATGATCTCTAAATCTAAATTCCTTATGCACCCTTTTCAAATATGAATAACTATTCTTCCTATCATGTGCCGCCTTTAAATGTTGCTTGATCTTTCCTACTCCTTACTCCATCTACTGGAGCATATTTGGATCAAGCACTACCCTTCTTCCTGAAATATACCAACTCATTGGAGTTCTACATCCCTTACCACACGATGCCTCAAATGGGCTCATTCATAGTGGTGATTGATGTCCATTGTTGTAAGAAAATTATACAAAGTGTGAGTAATATTTCCACCTGGATGGATTGTTCATCACATCTATTCTTAACATGTCTTCCATGACTTGATTCACTCTTTCAATATTACCATCTATTAGAGGATGATACGTTGTGCTAAAATTCAATTGAGTCCCCAACTCTTGAAACAATCCTTTCCAAACATTTGATCTGAACTTTGCATCTCTGTCTGAAATTATTGCCTCAGGTAACCCATGCAATCTGAACACTTCTTTCATGAAAACACTTTTTATGTTTCTTTCTTTGTGAGTAGACTTGACTAGGATAAAATGAGTTTCCTTTGACAACTTGTCCACCACAACCATGATGGAATGACGTTGCCTTACTGTCATTGGAAAACCTATTATGAAGTCCATACAAATCACTTCCCACTTCCATTCTGGAATGGGTAAAGGCTGCAATAGTCTCGTTAAATGTTTATGTTTTGGATTGACCTGCTGGCACTATTGAAACCTAGAGATATATTATGCTATATCCTTCTTCGTGCCATGACAAAAATACTTCTTCATCACAACTGTTATGGTATTTTGGTATCCTGGATGTCCTAAGTATGGATTCTGTTGCATTTAATCCATGGTTATTCTCTTTATATCTACATAATTGGGAATGTACATCCTTCCTTTGTAACCAATCAAACCATCCTCTTTGAGATGATAACCTATTCACATTCCATCTAGATATCATTGCTTCAATTTTTCCTTTGCTAGAGATAGGATTCATCCTTGCTTTTTGCTTCAAGGACTTTTGTTTTTAGTTCCACTTCACATATGATTAAAGTTGTTGCATGAAACTTTCTACTAAGGGAATGAACAACCTTTTTCTCCTTTTCTTTCACATGCTTAATTTCAAAATCAAAATTCATACAGGAACTCCAACCACCTAGATTTCCTGGCATTTTAGTTTGGCTGATCAAATAAATATTTTAAACTCATATGGTATGTTTTGAGTTTAAATATCCTTCCCAATAGGTAATGTCTTCAAATCTTGAGTGCATGCACTATGGTGACCAGTTCCAAGTCATGGGCCACATAATTTCTCTAGTGTCCATTTAATTTTATTGATTCATTATAAATCATGAGTCCTTCCTACATAAGCACACCGCCCAACCCTTCAAAAAATGCATATGAAAACACCACAAACTACTTGAATGGGTGAGCGATATTTAAAATAGGGGCATGAGTAAGCAAGTGCTTCAATAACTAAAATTTAGTTGCACACTTCTCGTACCACACAAACTTCACATTGTTTCTCTGCAGCGATGTGATTGGATGGGCAATTTTAGAAAATCCCTTAATGAATCTTCTGTAATACCCTGCAAGGCTCATAAAGGATCTAATTTCTACAACATTCTTTGGAGTAGGAAAATTGGTTATGGCTTCAACCTTCTAAGGGTTCAATACAATTCCTTCTTTTGAAATAGTGTGGCCCAAATATTGTACCCTGTGCTGATAAAAATTGCACTTGCTCAACTTGGAATGTATTTTATGCTCTATAAGAACTGTGGCACCATTCTCAAGTGTTCATCATGCTCTTCTTCGTTCCTGGAGTACACAAGAATATCATCTAAAAATATCAACACATACTTGTACAAATACTTGTTGAAGATGATCATGTTCATGAGGCACATAAATGTGGTGGGTGCATTAGTGAGACCAAATGGAACCAGTATGAACTCATAATGTCCATATATTGTGTTGAATGCAGTTGTGTGGATTTTTTCTTCCTTTATCCCCACCTGATGATAACATGAACTCAAATCAATTTTGGAAAACAATATGGCTCCCTTCATTTTATCAAACAAGTCATAAAACCTGAGCGAGTGGTACTTGTTCTTGTTTGTCACTTTATTGATATGCCTATAATCAATAAACAACCTCAAAGTTCCAGCTTTCTTTCTAAAAAATGACATTAGTGCTCCCCAAGGAGAGATGTTGGGTATGATATATATCTTATCCATCAATTCATGTAGCTGAATATTCAATTCTATCAGTTCTAGAGTGCTCACTGCTCATCCTATAAGTATCTTTAGATTCTAGTGCTACTCGTGGGATGAGGATAATGGTGAATTTAATGTCCCTTCCCAGTGGAAGTCCCAGAATTTCATATGGAAATACATCTTGAAACTCTTACAACAACTAGTAGTCTTCCTTCTCGAGGCCTTTGTATTCTAAGAATATGATCCATGGATTGCATCTAGATGGAAACCCTTTTTTCACAACTTCCTTTATTACAAGGCTGAAATATTCCTGACTGATACCTTCTTGGGAATCCTTTTCACCACTCGTGTCCTTCCTTCTTCATCAATGCATTCAATAACTTTTGCATAACAGTCCACCTTAACTCTATTCCTTTCCAACCAATCCATGCTAATGGGGGAATTGTAAGATCCTAATGGTAATACATTCAGATTTACTTTGGTGAGGATTCCATTAAAATATATGGGGCTCTCTATCACCACTTCACTTACCTTCCTCTTTATACCAGTGACTAATTGGACTAGCCAAGGCTTAGCATGATGCAATTTTCTAAGAAAACAATTTTAAACCACTTTTGAATGAATATAACCATGGGTAGATCATTGATCTATCAAAACAAAAATAGATTGCATAGAAATCTTACCTAAAACTTCCACCGCTACTAACTTATGGTCTACTTGGTAATTTTCCAGCACTACATAAATTACAGGAGTTGCTCTGGTCATATCTTCTATTGTAACTAATTATTCCAGATTTTGCAACCATCGATAGTTCCTCTGCACGTGGTGTCCTCCACAACCCCAGCACTGAAGTGATCCTCTTTCTGTTGGTACCATTGGATTGCTTCCACCTCTTACTTGCTTCCATGGCTGAAAGTTTCCTTGTTGATTTATAAATGGGGGTTTGAATCCACCTTTCCTTTGTTCAAATATTCCCTTTTGCTTCCATTTCCATGCTAGGTTAACCTTTGAATTTCCTTTTCTCTGCTCATATCAATGCATGGGAGGGTTAACAAATTAAATCCTCTCTTTGAAATTTTGAGGCAGACTTCCAAGGAAGCTTCATATTTTGACTTTTTCATTCTTTATGTAACCCACATACCTCAACAATTCTAGAAATTTGTGGACATTCTCTTCCATGGTTTTGATCCCAAATTTATCTCATGGAACTCTTTCCTCTTGTTGTTATAATACCTATACGATAAGTATTTTTCCTTGAAGTACCTTTGGAATCGTTCCCAGCTGATCCTCCTCTCCTTAATTCTTTTTTCTTGCATGAGGTGCTTCCACCAAATCAAATTCCATCCATTGAGGTTTGTACATAACGATTTTTTCCTTTTAATTCTCTAAGTAGTCATGAATATGGAAATATTTCCTCATTCCAAGAATCCTTGCTTCTTCTTCCTGGCTTGTCTCATTTTCTTCGTCAAATGTGGTAGGTCTTACAGTTCTAACTTCCTCTTGTAGAATTCTTCTAGAATTTTTTTTTGTTGTCAAACCTACAGAAAGTGCACCTTGGATTACTTTGAGAGTCACACAAACTTCTAGAAGAAGATCACAATAAATATTCCCCATGTGCTATGCTTATTTTCCTTGGACTCAATGTCCTCTTCCTTGAGTGGACTCTAGACCACCTCTCTACAATTCCTTGACCCACATCGCTTGGATTAGATCCAAGATTGGATCATTGTTGAATCAAAATAAGGATTTGAATAAATATGGTAGCATTGATTTGGTTTTGCTCCTCCTGGGATTTAATCAACTTCTCTTTGAAACTTCTCATTGTCTCGACAAGTTCTGGGGAGTAATCTGATCTCTTCTCCCATTATATTGTATCTCCTCACTTCCTTCCTACACATTATTCCCAAGGATGTCCTCATCATGATACGAGGGGTCCTGGGCTTCATTCATAGTTATAATCACTCTTAAAACTATTTTCTTCTATTGGTTTTCCTCTACTACAGATATTCAAAGTTGTCAACTACAAACACTATGTATTTACAAAATAATTATTAGGGACATTAATAACACATAAAATTATACACATTTACCATTTTTATAAATAAATCAGTCTCATGGTATATTTTATAGGTTTATTAATTTCCTTTGGTTCTCATATCCCATTCATGCATTTCGAGAAATACCATTATGGGAAATTTTATCAAATTGAAAGCATATGCACTATTGTGCAACTCTGATTTTCTTGCTCCAAACATTGATATGCCCAAACAAACCTAGCACTGCAATTATTTGCTCTGATACCACTTGTAAAGTCCTCAGTCACTTCAGTGTTACATTGAGGAAACTAGAAACTCATTCAGGTGCCACATACTCTTTTTTTTCCTTTCTCCGATCTCATTGTATCATGCCCCTCTTGGTCAATCATACCATCGAAGAGAACATTTCACAAAATGGGCATCCAATTCTTGACCAACTTATACCAACAATGTAGAAATGTAGACGTACATGGGATAGCATTCCTAATCAATCTTTAATCTCACTTATCCTTTTATTAACTTGGTATAATTACCAAATCTGATGGTTGCAATCCATCCCAACTGCAAACTACACAATCATGACTGTCCAATTCCAGTTTTTCAACATTTTCCAATGTTTCTGACTGTTATGAATTCAGAAATTGGAAATAAAAACACACAATGGTTCGTAACATCCAATCCTAACTTATCAACTTCGACTTTCGTACGTTAAGATTAAAAAATCAGAACCACAAAACAATTCCAAACCTTCCCGACTTCCTAACTCCGATGTTGCAATATTGGGAGTGGGAAGTCGAAACCACAAAACAACATTCAACTAACCACTCCCGACTTTCCAACTATGACATTTTCAACATCAGGATTTTGAAGTTGGAACTACAAACAAGTTACAATAATTCATTCCCCACTTCTCGACTCCGATGTTTCCGACGTCGGGAGTCGAAAATCAGGATATCCACCCAATTTTCAACAAAAATCCTCCCAAATTTTTGAATTCGATTCTTTTGATGTTGGGAGTCAGAAGTTTTCATGGTAATTTTTTTTTCAACCAAAACACCCCGAATTCCCGATTCTAACACTTGTGACGTCGAAAGTTGAAATTCGAGGACACCAACTTAAACCCTTTCACTTCACTTTTGATTTCAATTTCTTTTCTAACCACCCAGTTGGGAGTGGACATCACAATGTTGGAACGTCAACACCCACGCTCTGTTCAACAGTCAACCAATTTTTCCATCAGAATTAAGGCCATCGAATCAATGATTTAGGCACTACAACTAACCATTGTTATTATGATTTGCACGCCTATCACTTATCCTGCATCCAATTAATGTTTGAGGAACTTATCCAAGCCTTTGATGACCCTATTAAATCTACATGAGACTTACAAATTACATGTAGATGCAATCTAGATAATCACAGTTGCAATCCTAACAAAATACGAGCACAATCTATGCCTAAATTAGTATATTTATCACAAATATGAAAAACAATGACTTACTCACACCATATATCTCATTTCAACAATGCACAGTAATTCAATAACATAATTCAAGTTATCATAACATTCCGTGCAATATAAAAAATAAGAAACCATCATATGGAATCACTAAGAATATAAGCAATCTGGTACTTATGTTTTAATGGAAGTTGTCCAAGCAACTAGATAAGTGAATCCAATGTTCCACCCAACCATAGGTATTTTCCATCCTATATTATTTTATCTAAGATACCACCCCTGAGCTATCTTTGGTTATCCATAAAGGAGATTTACACTCAGTCTTTCTCACATCCCTATACACAGCCACTCATGCTAAGACAACCACTTGTTGGGTTTATCAAACACACAGGGAGACTAGAAGGGTGGAAACTAATCCAATGGGATATGTCATAGAGATACATGAATCTTAGTAGAATTAATCCATTAAGAGAACCCCCACCACCTACACTCATAACCCATGTAAGGTCCCCTTCTCTTCTACACACTTCCTAAGGAGTCCCTTCCCTCAACGTTGTCCTAGGAAGGTACGTCTCATCTCGACTACTGTCACAGATCTTGTAGTCTCCTCGATTGATTAATCTTGTATAGGATGGCAGAGGGGAAAATCAACTAAATTCGTTACATACATAAACCCTAACCCCCAAAGGATCGATGGTTGTCACATGTGTTAGGACTTCCTTCGCTTTATGCCACCAGAGAATCCCAAGTGACAATGGGGGAGACCCATACCTATCCTGAAAGGGAAAACCTAGAGAAAACACCATATCAAAATCCCAACGAAGAATACGTAAGGTGAGTGCTCGAAACCCTAGAGTCAGAGGATAAGCCACAAATTAAGGAATAATTGAGTAAGGGTGGTTAAATATGTTGGAAATGTTACTCAAATAAGATGGCACGATGAATTATAGAACTCAAGACCCTGGGGGGATATAAACAGATAAATAAGAAATTAAGTGTGTCGGTTAAAATGATCAAACCAGGGACCTTGGGGGGATATAAATAGATGAATAAGAAATTCCAAAGATAAGGTTGATATTGACAATCAAGGCTTCTCACATAGTGACTTGGATGAAGAATTAAGCAATTTAAAAGATCCAAGTGAAACTGGAAAAGAGACAAACAGAGAAACTAGTTGTCAAACTAAGAGAGGTGTTACCCCCTTAAGTGACCAGTTCCTGCATATGGGTAATGGAGTCCAATGCTAATGCCTAGGATGGAGACTAGGTTTTGAGGGATGGCCGAAAAAACCATATCGCCAAATTTGCAGATTCCCAGTGCAAATTGATCTGGTGGTTTTCCCTACTTCTAAAGAGCATTTTTTTAGTGAAAGCAATGATGGCCAATGCATGATAAAATCAAAGGATGGATAAATTACCTAAGAAATGTACATAAATCATGTTGATTACCTCCTTGATGATGAATGAAACCTTCCTCCCGATAAAATAATATTTATGAGCAAGCTTTTGATGAAGTCTTGCTTCTGTCAGTGACCCTAGCACCCCTGTTGTACCTGTCACACCAAAGAATTCAATCAGTATGAAAGATAAATGATAAATGAAAGCTAAAGAACATATAAGGAAAATTAATCATAAATAATTTGTAACTACCTGATAACCAACATCGACTTTCAGCGATAGAGTGAGACCCTCCACCAATGCACCTCTCTCATAATTGCCTCCTTCAACCTACAGATAAATGGGTACAAGGAAAGGTACAAATGTTGAAATACTGAGAAGGGGGTGAATCAATATTTGTAGAATTATAAAATTTTAACCAAAATAAGGTTGTTAATCACCAATGATAGCATATCATCAATGTACACAAAAATAATAAGATGCACAATACACAATATTTTTGACGTGGAAACCCAAGTCCCATGGGTAAAACGACAAAATCCTTTTTAAAATAAATTTGACCCAGCATCAACTGGGGTAAACAAATTTAATACAACTTTACCAACAACAAATCCTAGGATTCGTGAGCTACAACTGACAAGCTGCTACAACAACTTAACTCACAATATTGTGAGCCCTAGCACCACCCTACCACCCTGAAGAAAAAGACTGTTGAACCTATGGACCTGTCAAACACCAAACCCTAAAATTTATACTGTAAATAACCTCTGCTCTCTTATCACTTCCAAATCATCACTGTATATATCACTTCCACACACTACTCATGTACATCCTTGTACACCTCATCTTACACAATCACTGAAGTAGTTCTTCTATTCTTTTACTGAACATCAAGCATGCATCGTCTTGTATCATCATCATAGGTATGCATAATTTTCATAGGGTATGCATCCTCATCATCAAATATCCAATATCATCATCTCAGTTTGCACTGTGTATGCATCATCAATATCAATTATAAATCATAGTGCATAGGAGAGCATCATCACACTATGGTATGCATGTAGATCATATTGTATAGGAGTGCATCAACATCATAGAGTGTACATCATCATCACATGCGTTATCATCATAAAGGGTTTCATATCATAGCATAAAGGTATGAAACATCATCATCATATCCTCCATAATGACTTCAAATATATATACCAATATAGAGGCTTACATACTAATATTAAAGATGAACTCTATCCATGAGAGACATGTTCCATCACAAGAGAAACCCAAACGCATTAACCATACCTTTTCAAAGATCAAAATATTAAGAAATAATAGAAAAAATAAAATAAACTCTAGATCATTTCACCACATATAACTCGTAACAATATTTCCAACGAACCAAGAATTTTGTAATTATGATTCCATATGTGAAATTTATGCCAATTTTAGTGAAGATGCCCAAAAATTTATCCTCCACAAAGTTTCGTACTTTTCTCCAAGAGTTGTCAAATACCAAAGAGAGACTCGATTGATGAAAAAATGAAATGTTTGATATTCTATTTATATAGGTTGTGGACAAAAGTTAGTACCTCAAACTGGGTCAACATGCAATTCAAAATTACAATAATTAAATTCTCTTTTGTTTGGTCGGCTGACCAAAAAAGGTGGGGTACACCAACTTCAAAAATTCATCTCTTCAACCGTAGGGAGTTAGAAGATGTTCCACATATCAACTAAAATGGATTGACGAGGACTATCTCCCTATGATGGGGTTATTTTCAAATTCTTGGTATAATACCCTTAAATTCTTCAATTTGTTTAGGACTTGAAAGATTCCACACATACATGTGCCTAATACCATGTTACCTTCTACATAAGTTCCAAGGCCAAAGGATTCAATGGACGTAATCAAAGGCATGATGGATTCAATGGTATTCAAATCCACATAATTAACATCAACAAGGAGGAGGTCTCCACCATATACTCATCATATCAAGGATATCAAGGACCCCAACACCACCAAGGTGTGGGGGTGCCTAGAATTCTCCTAGTACCATGACCTCACAAATGACCACATAATGGGTCATTTGGACTCTTTGAAGTTCTATACTTCTTCAACCCACCAATGACTCTTTCTAGGGAACTAGGGCATAGGCTTTGGTACTGGGGAATCCAAAAAAAAACTGGGAACCATAGAAAAAATTTAGGGGAACAAAAATGCTCTAAATGGTTTACAGGGATATTGGCATTGTCCCAGGGGCTCCAAGGGATTAATACTTGGGATTGGACAAGGTAAAAAAGTCTCCTTTGACATTGACGAACTTCTAACCATAAAGGGCTTCTCAAGGGGCACCAAGACACACCGACACACACCTGTTGACACCATTTACAATTTAGTCAACAATCTCCCCCTTTGTCATTAATGCCAACTTCAAATCTCCCTCTTTGAGAAGCCTTCCTTTACCTTCCTTGTTCAACTTTTTCTCCCCCTTTGGAATCAATGGAAAAGGGTAATCCTTGTATCTTATACCGTTTTTATCAGAGAAATACTTTTGATTGCTGATAATATGTTCTAGAATCTTGGATTTGTTTTCATAACTCTTGTCAATATATTTCATCTATAATTTTGTCTTCAGAGATACTATCTTAGCCTCACAATTTTCTTTTCCTTCACACTTTCCATCAACTATTCAATAAGAGAGTATTTGATTCTTTTGGCTTCTTCCATTTTAACCTTTAAGTCAACAATGATTTGTTCAAACCTTTGTGCCTCTTCCTTAAGTACCATATTCTCCTTCCTGACTCTCTTTAGGTATTTTATGGTGCTTATAAGCTCTGCTAAAATATGTACTTCACCTTCAACTTTGGATCCTACATCACCATTAGGATCCTCATTTGAGTTTATTTACATAAAGAGTACATTATCTGGTTCTCCATAATCATTAGAGTCACTGCTATTGTCATTTTCGGAGTCACCAATGGATGAGTTGTTGTCCCTTTTTGTATAGAGACTTTTCTTCTTTGTAAGCTTCCCTATGTTCTTGTAATTATTGTACTTATCATAGGGTTTGAAGTTGTCATCTTCATCATTATCTGATCTCTTTGCATACGGACATTTAGAATCAAAATGACCTATCTTTCCACATGAAAAACATTTAAGAGGTAACTTACCTTTGTATTTCCCAGTACCTCTCTTCAATTTTCAAACAAAGTTAGTTATTTCTTCATCATCATATTCATCACTTCTTGGCTTGTCCTTGGTTGATTTTTTCTCCTCAAATTGTTTGGAGGAGACCTTGAATGATGCTTCCTTTCTTGATGTGTCTTCGTCTTCAATTCTCATTTCGTAAGCCACAAGAGTCCCATGCAGCTGATCTACTGTCATAATATTTAGATCTATTCTTTCTTCTAGGGCACAGATCTTGGGGTTGAACCTTTTGGGAAGAGTTCTTAGAACTTTTCGAACAACTATGGAATCCTCAAATTCTTCTCCCAAACCTCTAATGGTATTCACAAGTTGATCAACTCGAAGAATATAGATTGCTATATCTTCGTCTTCATTCATCCTTACCTGTTCAAATTGTCCTATGCATGTTTAAAGTTTGGCTTCCTTGACTTTGTTATCTCCTTCATATGTGGTTTGGAGTTTGTCCCACATTTTCCAGAGGGGAAGTCCATCACTTTGTTGAATACACAATCATTCATTTATAACACCTAGAAGGTCATTTCTATCCTTTGAGTTGTTGTTGTATTGAGCCAACTCTTTTTCATTTGTTGGTACGGTTGTGGTACCTTGTATCCATTCTCTATACTTTGCCATATTTCTATTCCTTGGGATTCTATGAATACTCTCATCTTATGCTCTAGAATGCACAATTTCTCCCATCAAACAAGGGTGTTCCAGTTTTGCTTTATTTAGTAAACTTTCCCATGACTGCCTTCCAGCGGTTAGACTATTTTGGAGGAACCTATTCTGATACCAATTGTTGAAATACTGAGAGGGGTGTGAATCAATATTTGCACAATTATAAAATTTTAATAAAAATCAATTTGCTAATCACCAATCATAGCATATCATAAATGTACACAAAAACAATAATATGCACAATATACATTATTTTTTACGTGGAAACCCAAGTCCCAGGGGTAAAACCACGAAATATTATTTAAAATGAATTTGACCCAGCAACAACTGGGGTAAACAAATTTAATACAACTTTATTAGCTACAACTAGAAGGGGCTACAACCCTTAGGCTTCGTCAACTACAACTAACAAGCTACTACAACAACTTGACTCACGATATTGTGAGCCTTAGAACCACCCTACCACCCTGAAGAAAAATACTGTTGAACCTGTGGACCTGTCAAACACCAAACCTTGAACTTTATGCTGCTAATAACCTTTGCTCTCTTATCATTTCCAAATCATGAATGTATATATCACTTCCACACATTGCTCATGTACATCCTTGTACACCTCGTCTTACACAATCACTGAAGTAGTTCTAATATTTTGTTACTGAACATCATGCATTGATCCGTAGGACCTCAAATTTAGTGCATTAAAAGTTTGTTGGAAAAGAATGCGATCAACAGGTTAATTAATGGAACAACATTTAAATGCTCAAAACAGGAATGAAAAACAAGACTGATAAACAGATGCCAAGCAGAAAAAAAAGAACCAGAATCACAAATAGAAGTTGATAACGGAGTTCACCCCCTCCACTGGGCTACGTCTTTGGGTCCCCCTCCAATGGGAACCGATCCAATTAATGGCTTTAAAAAATGGTACAAATGATTCTAGACTCTGCAATCCAATTTCAGTAGTATGGACAAAATTCTGCAAGACCTCTTCTCTAGACTAATACAAATTGGCCTTCAAAAACAAAGAACAGCCAGCTAAATAGAGAAAATAGTCGACTCTTTACAATCATAGCAACTGGACATTAATAGTAAAGTCTTCAAGACCTCCTCTTTGAAATTTATAAAACTGGACTTCAACAGTCAAAAGAAGCCAAGTATAACTAAGAATGGTCAACTTCAAAAGGAACAACATAAGCTCTCTCCAAGCTTCTCATTACCGAGAAAATAGTTGCCCCCCCCCTACTCTCAACGAACTGAGTCTCCTTTATTACTCATCTTTTCCGTTACAAATGAGCCAAAACACTCAAAGAAATGCGACTGTTCATATTCCAGGAAACGCGACATCAAGGCTGTTCATATTCCAGGAAACGCGGCATCAAGGCTATTCATATGCCTTTCGTCATTATTCCAGCTGTGGCATAACTGCCAAGAAAATCTTGCCAACTGTTACGAATAAGCTGTGAGCATCATGAAATATCCTGCCATGCCAAGGATCTGACCTCCGGAACCATACGTAACTGAAATTCTGGAAGTTTTAGTCAACCATGCTTCGTCGTTGCGGAAGAGGATAAGCAACGGGCTCCGACGGTCTCAATCGACTGTCGGCTGGTTTTCGAGTCGAAGGCTTTAGTCATTTTGGTTTCCGCAGTTGCGGATGGCATCCCACTTCTTTTTCTGATTTCGTCGAGTTATTTCATTGATCTTTTAAGTTTTGGGCTTCCGTCATTGCAGCTGCCGGAAGCATTTTTCTTCCGATCAAGCTAGTGGCGGTCGTTGCGGACTGCTTATCGCTCCGACTTCCGATCTGTTCCGAACGTCTTTAAGCTTCTGCCGTTGTGGAAGGGAGAAGCCTTTTATCTATCTGTCGTTGCAGCTCCCAAATCACTCCGACATCCATGAAGCTTCCGCCGTTGCGGCTCCCAAATTGCTCTGACGTCCGTGAAGCTTCCGTCGTTGCGGCTGTCGAATCGTTCCGACTTCCGATCCGTTAGATCGTCCGTTAAGCTTCCGCCGTTGAAGAAGGGAGATGCTTCTGACCTCCGACGCGTTAAGATTTGCTTCTCGGTTATCCCGCGAATAAATTAGTGGTTTTGTCATCCGATGTTGCGGACAGAGATGTGCTTCTGACTTCCGATGTCACGGAAGGAGATCTCCTTCGATCTATGTATTTTTGCGTCCGATTTTTCACCCGCGGCTTCTTTGAACCATGTACCATATTGGATCTTTACAGAGGAATAATCCACCGGATCAATCCTCCCCATTGGAGAGCTTTTGGACCACCAAAAGCCTGAATTATTCTGCAAGTAAGTGAGGGTATAACTCCCTCACTTTACCAATCTCCATCCATCTTGCCTTGCTAGGATGC
Organism: Pseudotsuga menziesii; assembly: GCA_001517045.1. NCBI lineage: Eukaryota > Viridiplantae > Streptophyta > Pinopsida > Pinales > Pinaceae > Pseudotsuga > Pseudotsuga menziesii. The sequence goes on from LPNX010560257.1 coordinate 375,994, forward strand.
ACCCCCTTCAGCCCCACTCGAAGGTACTCAGCATTCCCCCTTCGTGAAGTCCTTACATTTCTGTCAAGAGTAGCATCATCCTGCAACTCTCTCATATATTCAAGTGCCAAATCATCTATTGAAGGAATCTATATGTTAATTTCCTCTTCCATGATCATAGGAGGTTCATACAGTTTAAGATTCTCAACATTGATAACTGAATAAATTTGCATGTATGGAGGTAAATTCAAGCGAAAAGCATTAGTACCGATTTTTTCCAAGATCTCAAAAGGACCATACCTAATAGGTTTAAGCTTTTTAACTTCACCTTTCATCCTTTCTTTGGTGATATGTAACCAAACTCTGTCACCTACCTGAAATTGATGATCAACTCGATGCTTGTCATGCCTAGCTTTGTACTTTCCCTGGCTCTTCTCCAACTGTTCTTGAACTGCCTGCTGCACTGCTTGGATTCTCTGAATGAACTTTAAAGCTTTATCTGCATCATGATGTCCATCCACTGCATCTTTGCCAAAAGAGAAGTCCATCGGTGTTTTTGGCAGATAACCAAAACAAGTTTCAAAAGGAGATCTTTTCATGGAAGAATGAATTGCATGATTATAAGCATGCTGTATATACTGCAACTACTCATCCCAAAGTTTAGGATGCTTACTACAATATCCTCTGAGCAGCTGAACCACTGTTCTATTCACTACCTCTGTTTTCCCATCGGTCTGTGGATGAAAAGCTGTACTTTTCTTCAGTTTAGTGTCCATAAGTTCCCATAAAGTTGACCAGAATCTTCCCAAGAACCGGGAATCTCGATCAGATATTATAGACATGGGCAGCCCAAAATGTACCCAAACATTTTGAAAGAATAAAAGATTTGTTTGTTCAGTAGTGATCTGCTTGTTACATGGCATTAAGATACACATTTTGCTGAACCTATCCACAACAACATATAGGTAATCATGCCCTTTTCTAGACATAGGTAGTCCCCCTACAAAGTCCATAGAAATACTTTCCCAAGGACTGAAGAAACTCGAAGAGGAGTGTACAAACCCAATTTCCTATTGCTAGGCTTACTTGTTGCACACATAACACAACCCCTTATATATTTAGCTACAGTTTCTTGCATCTGAGGCCAATAACAGTGATTCTACAATACAAACAATGTTTTACTTACACCAAAATGTCCTGCAATCAATGAACTATGTGCTTCTCAAATCACATGCATTCTTTCTTTCTCTGGAATACAAAGTCTACCGAGATGATACAAGAGTTGATTATGCACATAATAGTTCTCTTCCTATTTACCATGTATCAGTGATGCATATACTTCCTTAAAATCTTTATCTTCTGCATACTGTTCAATATAACTTTCATGTGTCAATGAACTGTTCTGAAGAATGATTGAAGCATTCATAGGTGGCCTTGATAACATGTCTGCTACTTTGTTATGAATTCCCTTTTTGTACTTAATTACGAGATGAAACTGTTGTAAGAACCCCATCCATCTTAAATGCCTACTTTGTTGTATTTTAGTTTGAGATTGTAAATATTGAAGTGGCTGATGATCAGTATGTATGACTGTCTCTTTTCCCATGATATAATGTTTCCACTTCTTCACACTCTGTACTAAAGCATACAATTCTTTGTCATAGGTCAGATAGTTACTTACCGCAGTAGGGAATGTTTCTGAATGGTAACAGACTGGCTTCCTTCCTTGCATCAAAACTGCTCCCATGGCAAATCCTCTGGCATCGGTTTCGATCTCAAATGGCTGCTACAAATCTGCCAATGTCAGAACTGGTGCTGTGCTAATCTTTTCCTTCAAAGTGTCGAAGGCTTTCTGATGCTTGCCTCCCCACTGGAAAATTTCTTTAATGCTTGTCAACGCATGTAATGGAGCAGCAATGGAATAAAACCCAGAAATGAATTTCCTCCAATATTGAACCACACCCAGAAAACTTCTGATTTCAGTAATGGTGTTAGGCCGTGGCCAGTTTACAATGACAACAACCTTGGCTAGGTCCACTCGCAGGTGGCCGCCACCAATAATATGGCCTAGATATACTAAAGAAGTTTTAGCAAATTCACATTTAGACATTTTTACATAAAGCTTTTCCTTTCTCAGTACATCTAATTTTTTTTTCACATGTACAACATGCTCTTCCTAGGTGTTGCTAAACACAAGGATATCATACACAATTATAAAATCATCAATGAATGAACGAAAGACATCATTCATGACCCGCATGAAAGTAGCAGGTGCGTTACAGAGCCCAAAAGGCATCACAGGCCATTCATACAAACCCTATTTCATTTTAAAAGTTGTTTTCCAACCATCATGCTCAACAACACAGATTTGATGATACCCACTACGCAGATCCAATTTTGTAAAGTAAGTTGCATGTTTCAACTGATCAAGCAAATCATCAATATGAGGAAGATGATACCTGTTTTTAATGGTGATTTTGTTAAGGGCCCTATAGTCAATGCACATTCTCCAAGACCCATCCTTCTTCGGAACCAAGACTATAGGAGAGCCACAAGGAGAAGTGCTGGGCCAGATGACCCCCTTCTCAATCAGCTCCTGAACCTGCTTCTTGATTTCTTCATTCTGCATTACAGGCATCCGGTACATGGCTATGTTCGGGAGTGGCACATCCTGCTGCAAATGTATCTCATGTTGAATCTCTCTCTTCGGTGGTAACCCCTTCGGATCTTGAAACAAATCATCATACTCAGAAATGATGTCAATCAGTTTAGATTTATGCTTAGGGTCACATTCTTCAAAAGATTTAGAGACTTCATCATTTTTCATCTTAACCATCATCAACACAAAGTTCTTACTAGCATTTACCAACCTCTTCATTTGTCCTGCAGAGACTATTGCTAGATTGGTTTTTATCTTATGTGCTCATACAATATATTCCATACCTTCTTTAAAAAGATGATACTTATTCTGCTCTCTATAAAAGACTGATTTCTGGTCATACAAATATGGACTCCCAAGTACAATTCCACAAATGACAAGTGGCACTACATCTAGTTTTACCTCATCCCTAAACTTTTCAGTAATTGCAAATTTTAATACACATTTCCTTGTAACTTGCAATCGTGTATCATTAGTAACCCAACCTAGAGGATAGGGATTTTCATGAGGCACAGTAACTAAATGCAATTTTTTAACCACTTCTTCTGATATCAGATTTACTTGTGAACCACTATCAAACAATGTAATCTTTGTGTAATTTGCAATGACACGAACATGAAACAGTGCACTTCTATCTTTATCATTTTGCTTAGAATTAGATGGCAGACTTGTACTTGCACTAGAACTTGGTTGTGCATCAATGGGAAGTGAGATACTTTTATCCTTACCTTGGATTCCGACAGCTGTAACCTTTGTTTCATCACCTGAGTCGGATCCCAAGTCTTGAATAACTGCTGCAGTAGCTTTTTCTTTTCCTTTGTCTTTGTTTCCTCTGTACTTCTTTGGCCTTAACTCCGGATGAATTTTCCAACACTTAGAGACATCATGTCCCTTCTGACAATGCGAAGACGTAGGCTTTTCACCCTCTTTCTTAACAATAGCCATCTTCTTTTTCCCCTTTTCTTTACCTTTTGATTTGCTGTCAAATTTAAATGACTTCTTCACAAAAGTATCATTAGCATGCTTACCCATGGCTTCTAAATGGGTAGCTTGAGCACATACATCATCCAAATTACTGGGATTAAACATCAACAAGGTATGTTTCAAATAAGAATGCATGCCGCCAATATAGTTAAGAAGAGTTTCCTGTGTATCTAATGAAACATTCAATGCAATAGCCCTCTTTCTGAATTAATGAGTATAATCTTGAATGCTTTGTCCTTTAGCTTGTCTAAACATTTGCCAATTCATGGTTAATTGCTGCATGTGACCTAAAGGATAAAATTGCTTCCTCAATACTTCAATGAATTCATTCCAAACTGAAATAATTTACCATTCTTTCGAAGATCTTGCTGAATCTTGCTCTCCCACCAAGTAAGAGCCATTCCACTCATTCTCAAAGTGGCCAATTGGATCCTGGAAGGGTCATCATTAATGCCTTGCATCCTGCAATATACTTCAAGTTGCTTGATCCAATTGTCTAATTTTTCAGCATCTACATCTCCATTATAAATAGGTAATTCAAATTTTACATCCAATTTGAAATAAGGCATATTAGGACTTGCATTATGAGAAGAATAAAAAGTATGGTTAGTTTCAGGAGGATCACCATCACCTCCTACTCCTTTACCCTTTTCTTCCGGCTTCACTTCTGCATCTCTGGATGAAGATCCTTCTTCTTTCTTCTTCCTTTCTGCTCACTCATCGAGTAGAATTTCCATCATGGCTTTCATGCTCATAAAAGCCTCTAGAAACTCAGTTTCAGAAATGATAGGTTTTTCCCGTTTAGTATGTCCTTCTTCTTCCCCTCGTGGAGAAGACATGGTTCTTGAGAATGTTCTCCTGGAGCCAATCTCAGGATCTCCTTCAACTAATTCTCCTTCACCAAGCTTTAACCTGGACCTGGTAAGCATTCACAAACTTGCACAACAGTCAACCAGCTCTGATACCAAAATATGATCCGTAGGACCTCAACTTTAGTGCATTAAAAGTTTGTTGGAAAAGAATGCAATCAACAGGTTAATTAATGGAACATCATTTAAATGCTCAGAATAGGAATGAAAAACAAGACTGATAAACAGATGCCAAGTAGAAAACACAGAACCAGAATCACAAATAGAAGTTGATAACGGATTTCACCCCCTCCACTGGGCTACGTCTCCGGGTCCCCCTCCAATGGGAACCGATCCAATTAATGGCTTTAAAAAATGGTACAAATGGTTCTGGACTCTGCAATCCAATTTCAGCAGTATGGACAAAAGTATGCAAGACCTATTCTCTGGAATAATACAAATTGGCCTTCAAAAACAAAGAACAACCAGCTAAACAGAGAAAACAGTCGACTCTTTACAATCACAGCAACTGGACATTAACAGTAAAGTATTCAAGACCTCCTCTTTGAAAGTTACAAAACTGGACTTCAACAGTCAAAAGAAGCCAAGTATAACTGAGAATGGTTGACTTCAAAAGGAACAACATAATGCTCTCTCCAAGCTTCTCATTACCGAGAAAACAGTTTCCCCCCCTGCTCTCAACGAACTGAGTCTCCTTTATTACTCATCTTTTCCATTACAAATGAGCCAAAACGCTCAAAGAAATGCGGCTGTTCATATTCCAGGAAATGCAGCATCAAGGCTGTTCATATGCCTTTCGTCATTATTCTAGTTGTGGCATAACTGCCAAGAAAAGCTTGCCAACTGTTATGAATAAGCTGTGAGCATCATGAAATATCCTGCCATGCCAAGGATCTAACCTCCGGAACCATACGTAACTGAACTTTCGGAAGTTTTAGTCAACCGTGCTTCGTCGTTGCGGAAGAGGATAAGCAACGGGCTCCGACAGTCTCAATCGGCTGTCGGCTGGTTTTCGAGTCGAAGGCTTTAGTCATTTTGGTTTCCACAGTTGCAGATGGCACACCACTTCTTTTTTCGATTCCGTCGAGTTATTTCGCCGATCTTTTAAGTTTTGGGCTTTCGTTGTTGCGGTTGCCGAAAGCATTTTTCTTTCGATCAAGCTAGTGGCCGTCGTTACGGACTGCTTATCGCTCCGACTTCCGATCCGTTCCGAACGTCTTTAAGCTTCCACCATTGCGCAAGGGAGAAGCCTTTTATCTATCTGCCGTTACGGCTCCCAAATCGCTCCGACGTCCATGAAGCTTCCGTCGTTGCGGCTGCCGAATCGTTCCGACTTCCAATCCATCCGATCGTCCGTTAAGCTTCCGCCATTGCGGAAGGGAAATGCTTTCGACCTCCGACGTGTTAATATTTTCTTCCCGGTTATCCCATGGATAAATTAGTGGTTTTGTCATCCGATGTTGTGGACGGAGATGTGCTTCTAACTTCCGATGTCGCGGAAGGAGATCTCCTTCGATCTGTGTATTTTTGGGTCCGATTTTTCACCCATGGCTTCTTTGAACCATGTACCATATTGGATCTTTACAGAGGAATAATCCGCCAGATCATGCATGCATCGTCATGCATCATAATCATAGGTATGCATCATTGTCATAGTGTATGCATCCTCACCATCAAATATACATCATCATCATCTCAGTGTGCACCGTGTATGCATCATCAACATCAAGTATACATCATAGGGCATAGGAGGGCATGATCACACCATGGTATGCATGTACATCATATTGTATAGGAGTGCATCAACATTATAGAGTGTACATCATCATCACATGCATTATCATCATAAAAGGTATCATGTCATAGCATAAAGGTATGAAACATCATCATCATAGCCTCCATAATGACTTCAAATATATATACCAATATAGAGGCTCACATACTAAGATCAAAGATGAACTCTAACCAAGAGAGACATGTGTCATCACAAGAGAAACCCAAAAGCATGAACCATACCTTTTTGAAGTTCAAAATATGAAGAAACAATAGAAGAACCAAAATAAACTCTAGATCATGTCATCACATATCCCTTGTAACAAGATTTCCAACGAGCCAAGAATTTTTTAATTATGATTATGTATGAGAAAGTTATGCCAATTTTAGTGAAGATGCCCAAACATTTCTCCTCCACAAAGTTTCACACTTTTCTACAAGAGTTGAGAAATACCAAAGAGAGACTTGATTTATGAACAAATGAAATGTTTGATATTCTATTTATATAGTTTTTGGAGGAAAATTAGTACCTCAAACTAGGCCGATATGTAATTCAAAAGTACAAATAATTAAATTCTCTTTTGTTTGGTTAGCTGAGCCAAAAAGGTGGGGTACACCAATTTCAAAACTTCATATCTCTTCAACTGTAAGGAGTTAGAAGATGATCCACATATCAACGGAAATGGATTGACGAGGATATATCCCTATGATGGGGTTATTTGCAAATTCTTGGTATAATACCCTTAAATTCTTCAATTTGTTTAGGACTTCAAAGATTCCATACATAAAGGTGCCAAAGACCATGTTACCTTATGCATAAGCTCTAAGGTCAAAGGATTCAAGAGACATCATCAAAGGGATGAGGGATTAAATGGTATTCACATACACATAATTAACATCAATAAGGATGAGGTCTCCAACATATACTCATCATATCAAGGGTATCAAGGACCCCAACACCACCAAGGTGTGGGGGTTCCTAGACTTCTCTTAGGTACCATGACCTCACAAATGACCACATAATGGGTTATTTGGAATCTTTGAAGTTGTATACTTCTTCAACACACCAAGGAATATTTCTAGGTTACTAGGGCATAGGTTGTGGTACTGGGGAATCTAAAGAAACAACTTGGGAACCATAGAAACAACTTAGGGGAACTTAAATTCTCTAAAGGATGTACATGGCTTTTGGTATTTTTCCAAGGGCTCTAAGGGATTCAGACTTGGGCTTGGACAAGGTCAAAAGGTCTCCTTTGCAATTGAAAAACTTCTAACCCTGAAGGGATCCTCAAGGATCACCAAGACACACCGACACACACTTGTTTACATTAATGACAACTTAGTCAACAAAAAATCTATGTTGGATTGATCTTAGTGTAGAAGAAAAACAATGCCAGTCATCATCGCATTCATTCATCAAGCAAGAAACAAGTGTAGTCCCATAGAAAATCTATTTATTCAATATTTCGGTGTCAATGCTCATGGATTACAATGGAGGGATCACCTCTCTTAAATATATTAAGAGTGTGTCCAATTTTTACCTAACTATCATCCTACGGTTGATATTAAGACATCATCAACGGTGGAGATCACAACAATGCAAATCAACACATGGATCAAGTTGACAACTTCAAAAGGGCACACTTTTTCTCAAGGACACCTCCATAATGTGGAAAACATAATATAACATAAGATACATCATTATAATACATCAAGGGGGTCACTAGCGGCTTAATTCACCCTAGGCCCCATTACAACCTCATAACATATGATATAATAGTGTAACACATGAATTAGCCAAGTTGAGGGGCACCCCTTGGGGGAAGTCCTCATTGGCTGAGCCAAAATAAAATAATTCAGTGAGAATTGATTCATATCTGGATATAGAAGCCAAGAAACTCCCACAATTCGCTCTAGTTTGCAAAACAAGCACAAATTAGCTGAAAAGACTGAAATTGCATTCACACGTGAAGTTAATAGTCGATATTATTAACACTGTCTAACATGTAAATATGTTTATAATAGATATATATTACATTTGGGAAAAATTATGAGGCTTAGGAATCCATTTGGGAGTGCACATGTGTCATAACTAGATTTGACCTCCATACCCCCTAGGTGGACCAATTAGCTCTGATCGAATCACCCCAAACGGTCATGAAACCTGGTGTGAACATTGGTGTGGCATGATGGAGCATAAATGAGTCTATGACAGGAGTGGGTGAGCAAATAGAGGTGTGGGAGTGGCTCAAGGTGAACAATAAATGCACAAGAAGGGCCAAAATGGTCTAAAAACATCACTAGCGCCTGTAGTCAACTTAAAATCCACAAAAAGAGGAAGGGGAGCACTCCAAGAGAAAAAAGGGTCATTAATGAGGGAAAACATGTTCCAGGTTAAACAAGATAGAGCTCTGGTGTGTGTGTGGGAATGGGACAAAATAACAAGTTAACTTGCTAGACCAATTTCCCTAAGTCTAAAGCATAGATATCAAGGCATAAAAGCAAATGAAATAGTCTAAGGTATAAAGTAAGGTAATAAAGATGGATTATTGTTATAACACCCCCCATTAAGCTTGAATTAATACAACTTAACCAAAAATATCATGGAGGCCTTGGCAACAAAGGCTCAAGTCACCTCATACAACAGAAAATTTTATTTGTCCATAAAAACAAGGAAAAGAGGAAAACCACATGGAAACAAAACCTCTCCTAAAAAATGGGGGGCCAAAAATATGAAGGTGAATGGAAGCGACAACCATATATCATTCAGTCCAATTAGTGATCTCAATTAAGCGAATGTATTCTGTATGAAGCACTTGGTGAAATTATCAACAATTTGCTCAATAGAAGGGAAATACTACAAGGATATCACTCGATCATGCACCAAGCCCTGAATGTAGTGCATGTGTATCTCTATGTGATTGGTCCTATGTCTCTATACTAGATCTATGAAAATATTTATTGGACTTTTATTGTCACACCAAATGACAGTGGGTGAACCAGGTGCAACACCAAGTTCCTAAAGAATGCCTTGCAACCACACACATTGTGAAGCTGCATTCACTGCTTCTCTGTACTTGGCCTCAGCTAAAGAAAGGGAGATAATGTGTTTCTTATTACTTTACCAGAATATGATACCATTTAAAATCATGAAAAGAATTAAGTGGACTTTCTGTCATTGGGATTGCCAGCCCAATCAAAATCATAAAATCCTACTAGTTCGAGTGGAGAACTAGCAGCATAGTGTACCCTGAAGTTCTTGGTGCCTTGTACATACTGAAGGATCCTCTTGTATGCCTTCCAATGGATCTCATGAGGCTGATGCATATATATATCTACACCACCTATATAATATGCTAATTCAGGTCTAGAATGAGTAAGATACAACAAACTCCCAACTAGATGTCTGTACAATGAGCAATCTACCAATGGAGAGTCACCAACTTCACCTAGTTTGATACCAGAAAGGAATGGGAAGTTTGATGCCTTACATTCAGCCATATTGAAATTCAATAAAAATTCTGAAGAATACTTTTTTTGTCTAACCTTGATCCATGTTTCATATTGTACAATTTCCAAACCAAGAAATTGTTTCAACAAGCCTAGATCAGTCATTGAAAATTCAATGTGCAAAGATGCTTTAATTAACCCAACTTATTTGGTGCAGCTACATGTAATCAAAATTTCATCAACATAAAGTACAATTACCTGCAATAAATCACCAATATGCTTCAAATAAACATTAGGATTATACTTGCATCTAACAAATCCAAGTGAAAGGAGAAATTTGTCCATCTTGGCATACCAAGCCCTTGGGGCTTGCTTGAGGCCATAGAGTGACTTCTTTAAAATGCATAAAATGGAAGGATACTATTGGAAAAATTAATTTTGATGCATATATATCTCTTCCTGTAGCTCACCATGAATAAATTCACTTTTGACACCCATGTGGTGAACCTCCCAGCGCTTACTAGTAGCAATGGCTAAAACTATCCTAATACAATCCATCTTTGCAACCGATGCAAATGTTTCTGTATAGTCCAATCCTTGGAATTGAGAGGATCCATTGGAAACTAATATGGCCTTATATGTAATATCATACCCATTAGAATCAACTTTGGTCCTATAGACTCACTTACATTGCACAAGCTTCCTCTTGGGAGGCAAAGGAACCAATTCTCGAGCCTCATTTTCCTGTAGAGAGTTGAACTCTTCTTGCATAGATGATTTCCATATTGGGTCATAATATGGTTCCTGATATTATTGTGTATCTTATCCAACCATCATATATAAATTCTTATCAATACTCAATTCATTTGCAAAATAAGCACTTTGTAATTGTGATCTAGTCTTCCTAGGATCTAGAGGATTTCCTGCTAAATCCCCAGCAACTTCTATGGTTTTCTCTGCCCACTTGGGCTTTGAGGTTGATTAATGTTTATAAAAATCATATTCAGCCATCTCAGTATCAGAAATATAATAAATATCATAAATGGAATCATCACTTACATCATCTTGGTGTTGGGGAGAAGGGCATTCCCCCGGTGCTAGTTCAAAATCTGAAATAATTTCTTCTTCAAATTGCACACTTCTTTCTATGAAAGTATTATGTGTGGAAAAAAGAGCTTGTAGCCCTTTTATATTCTCCATATCTCACCATGATGCAATCCTTTGTGTCTGCAAGGCCTTTCTCTTTTCTGAAGGAATTCGAGCCCATGCCCTTAACCCAAAAATCCTGAAATCTGAAATATTTGGATTGTGACCAAACCAAGCCTCATATGGTGTTTTTCCACTCACTGATTTGTGAAGAGACCTGTTTTGAATGTATGCATCACAATTAATGGCTTCATCCCATAGCTTAGGACTCAAACCCGTAGCCTCAATCATACAAGTATCCATCTCCTTGAGCGCCCTTTTTTTACTTTCTACCACACCATTATGTTGTGGTGTGTAGGGGACCAAATGCTCATGCATTTGGATGCCAAATTATTCACACAGGTGCTGAAAATTCTTGTTCACATACTCCTTACCATTATCAATATGAAATATTTTTATCTTGTTCCTAGTTTGATTCTCAACCAGGGCCTTTCAAATCTTTAGAGTCTCAAATACTTCAGATTTGAGCTTAAGGAAATAGACCCATAAAAACCTTGAGAAATCATCTATGAAAGTGAGAACATACCTTGATCCTCCATAGGAGGGAGTTGGAAGAGTACCAATGAGATCTAAATGCACCAACCTAAGCACTTGTGTATCTCTCCTTACCTTCCCTTTCTCATAGCTACGCTCTAGATGCTTTCCCACCACACAACCAATGCATGCACCATTGGAGGTCTTGATAGGAGGAAGCCCTTCCACCATCCCATCCTTGTTCAATTCCTAGAGGTATTTGTAGTTCATTTGGAAAAGTATCTCATGCCACAACTTTCTAGTTTCATTGGCATGATACATAAGCGCTTGCTCACTGGAGTTTGGAAGATATTTGGAAAATTTGTACATCCTAGCTTGGTGATCAACATACCCCAATGCCACCACTTTGTTGGAGGATATTTCAGCTATCTCAACCTAATTTGGAGTAAATGTTACTTTCTTTGATTCTCTAGTATGTGTCATTTGGTACACTAACAGCAGGTTCACTGCCAAGTTTGGTACAAATAGAACATTGTTAAAATATCCATCTTCAAGATCAATCCTGCCAACTCCCTTGTCCTGGATCTATGAATCATCACCCATTTGAACAGTTGGGCCACTTTCTGAATACATGGATGTGAATAAATCTCCGACAGAGGCCATGTGACTTGATGCTCCCAAATCAATGATGAAGGTGGAAAATTTTGAAGAACCAGTAACCAACGCATGGAACCTCTCTTTGTTGTCAGAAACTGAACTTCCATCCTTCTTGCTTGTGCCCTCTCAAAGGTATGTTATTCTTGTCCAACAGTTGTTCCATCATATCTATGGTTTTTTTCATGCATGCACTCTCTGGATGCCACCCTTTGTGACAGTAGGTGAAGTTTGGTATTCTCCTTGCCCTCCTTGTCCTTGTCCTTGCAAGGATTCGAACCCCCATCAAGAATTTTGGATATGTCTTATTTCTTCTTATCTGGGTATTTCAAATATTTGGCTTTCTTCTTGCCTTTGCATGAATTCAAAACACCTGCATCAAGAGATTGGTATTTTCTTGCTTTGATGGTGCCCATATGCACTAGATTATCTTGCTCTTGGGTCAAAGACTCCATGAATCTTGCTAGTGATGGCATTTGCCAATTTTGAGTTGTGAGCTTGCTTAAGTGAAATGTGCTGATAAAAATGGAATGCTGAGGCCCTAGATTCGAAAGAATAGACAGTATGAGTAGCTCGTCTTTCTTCTCAATGCCACACTGCTTGATTTGAAGCACCAAAGACTTGAATTTTGTGAAGAAATATTGGATGGTCTCATAATGCGTTGGGCTCAAGGAGATGAGCTCATTTTCGAGCTAGTGACCCCTCATCTCATTAGTCTTCAAAGAGCTTCGATACCGAGACAAACTTCATTTGGAGTAGCTAGAATTTCAACATGATACAAGAGTTCTCTCAAAATTTTGAGACAAAGCATTCGAAATGCTTCATCAAGTCTATTGCAAAATTTTGCAAAATTTATCTATTGCAAAATTTTGTTCGACCTCTATCCCCATGGTGACCCTATAGATACCCTTGGAACTCATATGGATAACCATCTAGACCTTCCATTCGAAGTAATTGAATAGTGTTAGCAATACATAAGTTTGCTCCATCTCTGCTTGCGCTAGTGGTGAAAATTGTTGAATGTACTTTCAATCAAAACTCACAAATTTCTCTGGAGAATTACTCTAATAGAAAATAAATCATTCTAAAATTTATTTGCAGCTTCAATCGACTATGATACCATGTGAGAATTGATTCACGTCCGAATCTAGAAGCCAAGAACCTCTCACAATTCACTCTAGTTTGCAAAACAAGCACAACTTAGCTGAAAAGATTGAAATTGTATTCACACATGAAGTCAATAGTGGATATTATTAACACTGTCTAACATGTAAATATGTTTAGAAAATATATATATTACATTTGGGAAAAATAGTGAGGCTTAGGAACCCATTTGGGAGTGCACATGTGTCATAATTAGATTTGACCTCCACCCCCTAGGTGGACCAATTATCTCTTGAATCACCCCAAACAGTCACGAAACCTTGTGTGAACGTTGGTGTGGAATGCTAGATAATAACCGAGTCTATGACATGTGTGGGTGAGAAAACAGAGGTGTGGGAGTGGCTCAAGGTCAACAATAAATGCACAAGAAGGGCCAAAATGGTCTAAAACATCACTAACGTTCCTAGTCAACCCAAAATCCACAAAAAGAGGAAGTGGAGCGCTCCAAGAGAACAAGGGTCATTAATGAGGGCACAAATGATCCAGGTTAACCAAGATAGAGTGCTCATGAGTGTGTGAATGGGCCAACATAACCAATTAACTTGCTGGACCAATTTTCCTAAGTATAAACCATAGATATCAAGGCATAAAAGAAAATGAAATATTCTAATGTCTAAACTAAGGTACTAAGGATGGATTATTGTTCTAAAAAATTCAGAAAACAATGCTAATTGAAACTATTGAAGATGTCTAGGGAGCCAAACTACATCATCTTACAAATTTACAAACCATTTCCTTGACCCAGTTGGCCAAATCAATTTTTTTAGTGAATTCCCTAGTTCAATTTCTGGTGGTACATCCTCTAAAACTGATAAAAGTCATCATAACTCTATCTAGGATGATAACTAGGGAAAATTAACTGCACTAGATGATCCAGAGACACAAAATAAAGGTATACGTGACTACTCATACCCCTTGGAACACTGCAATGCTCTAGGAGAACCAAAATCACTGCCATCTATAATAAAATTTGATCATTTGGTCAATAATAAAGTGATAATAATAATTGATCAAGAGATCTAGGGCCAAATTCTCAAAATTGAAACCGCAGTATTGGTCCTGGGCATGTCTGAAAAAAATATAAGCCATGTTGTTTTTTGAGTCATTTCCTTGGGAATTGTGTTTTTCTTGGTCAACTAGTTTGACAAAGTCAAAGTACCCAAACTGGAGGTGAGATACTGTACCCATATGATCCTACATGCATCTAGGGTAAGAAATGCTCCAATGGTGTATACCAAAACTAAGCTTAAATCATGTTATTCACAATCATGGTGATAATAATAATAAATAGTAAGATATACCTGTACCTTTGAAAAATATTGGAATCTTTTAGAAGTATGTTTGTTCATGTCATAATTACATAGCTTAAATGGTGTGCTATTGCTGATTAAATATGGAAAACAAGGCTACAGCAAAGGGAAATGACTTCTAACTGACTTTGACTATGTGATCTCTCTGAATGATAACCAATATACTCAACCAAAGTTACATATGCATGAAAGATAACAATAGGGGTGGTGGTGTCTCACAAGTGGATAAAGTACTTGGGTTTGTTTCCTTCAGGCTCTAGCAAGATTCCTTTTCATCATTTTCACAATACAAGTCAACCTACAAAGGCAGGTGCCCTGGAAGCCTTCTGATCTCTAGTATTGAAAAAGACATAACCTTTGCAGGATAGTCTCACCATGTTTCCCTGTGGGGGAAAATAAGTTGAACACTATACAAAGAGTGAGGTCTCATCCTTTGAACATTGACCTTTTTCAATACTTTCATATTTCATATAAGATAGTAGCCATCCTACAATATCAGGTTCCCTAGAAAGCCTTCTGGGCTCCAGTAAATGACTAAGGCCTAGCCTTGCTTCCAGCGAGCAATCCATAGCCCCGACGGGTTTGCCTCTCCCTGCTTACCCTGTGGAGGGAAGATGAGACTTACAATATACAAAGAATGAGTGCTCAACCCCTTGACTACTTACTACTTTTTAAACATTTACTTTGCATCACTTAGATATAGCTTTTATGCGTTCTGATACTTTAGCGTTTAACAACACTGTTTGAAGGAACACTTGTTTTGAGGAATAAAGGAGAGCTACCCAATGAACCCAGCCACACTAGCTAATACGCATACTTCATAGTTAGAGACACAAAATAACATGGATTCTATCATGCACAGAGGTCAATATGGGGAAAAGATCGTCAATCTCACAATTCTCAATCAATCCAAGTCATGGGATAAAATTTGAGAACAGATGAGCTGGATGGACGAAAACAAATGATACATGAAACCAACATAGCACTACGGTCTACTATTTATATAGGCATGGAATGAGCAACAATATTCAACATCAAGTCCTTTGATTAGTCTTAGCACAAGTTCAACAATTACAGTACATATATAAGCATAGGTCACCATGATCATCCTAACAAGACAAGCCTAGGTGTTTAATATACATCACAAAGAAAAAAAACAATCCAAGGAAACATATACCTGATCTCACCATATATAAATGTCTCTATCTGATAAGGCCCCTCTGTAACTGTGTGTACCATATATGCTCTGCTACTCCACTCAAATGATCTAGGTCATCACTGAAATCATCTCAATGGACTAATAAATCTTAGACACGGAAAGGAAACTTTGTTGAACAAGGATATGAAATGGCTGAGGCTGTAATGATCCATGCTAAAACCCCATGTGAAAAATAGTTGAGAAGAATAAAGAGATCAATATGTATGTTGCATCATGTTAGCCCACTGCAAATGTATATGTGATAACACTTGGCTCCAATTGGGATAAGTTATATAATGAAGAGAGTTCTTGAGAAACTCAGAGATCTCTGGTCTGCAGCACCATCAACAACAAATAATCCAGCACTCCAGCTTTCTGCTTCCTCTCTAGGTGTTACCTGTTTCTGCACATAGGGAAGCAAGAAATACCAGAGCAACATGAATGGGAAAAATATACGCGTAAAAATAAAATGATAGAATTAAATGCTGGAAAGTAAATTCTACTCTAAACAACTTCAAATAGAAATAGACTACATAAAGACTCATAAGACTCGGGACACATGCAAAACATAAAAGACTCAACTACTGCTTAGAGAGATTATTCATTCCTACCTACCTTATTCTAACCAATCATACAAGTGCTAAGTAAAATCATAGATCCAATGCAACCACTTGCTGAATGGATCAATTGATATTTCTTTACAGTTAATGATACAACAAGTCAGAGGCAGTTTGGAAGTAATGTGAAAAGGAATTGAATCCATTTTGACTTGTTGCGTGAGAATGAGAGAAAGAAATTTTGACTTGGGCGATCGAATTTATAAGACCATTTCCAATACATGTTGTTACAACTCAGAATTGCACCCAAGGTTGCAGAAAGGAGGACCCCGAGGTAACATCAGAACCACTTTAGGAAAGGGAGCTGGCTTCCCCGTTTCCAAAGAGGGATCTCTCACAAGATATTTATCAAGGCCAGATATAGTGCCACGGAATGGAATTCAGATATTGGTGGTTGAAACAAGGTAGTATGTATTGGGCTATGGAGTCACAATTACCAAGAAACACAAGAGCAGTTTGCATAGGAAATGTTTGCAAGAGAAAGCTAGTACCTCGGCTACAATCGATATGTTTTTGGTCTGGTGCAAAGGGAAGAACAATGACATCCCATCAATGCAGAGCACCGAAAAGATGAATTCTAAATCAAATTTGGAAGAAACATTTGGTGAATGTCTAAAAAAATAGTGAAAGCATAAAAATATGAATTCTGAACTATTATACACTATTCAAAGACATGAATAAAACATAGCGGAAAGAATAAAAGGAAAAACATACACGTAAAGAAAGAATATTACAGACTGTAATTGATAAATACACATCAATTCTTGCATTCAAAGGCCGACATTCGGCTCTGTAACTTGTATTAAAGCTGATCAAAATTACATAAACAAAAATATTACGGGTTCCAACCCTTTTGTCCTCTGCCGAGGATAACCTTATAGTGTTTTGGGCCCCTGAGACCAACCTTGAAACGGGGCCAAAATCAGTTACAAATTCAGAAACAAACTTATAACAAACTGTAGTGTGGCATTTTCTCCATGATTTACACAAAATAGAAATTTATGGGGGTAAAACGCATGTTGGGCTTATATGAGCGGTGCATCTTCAGAATCCAGGTTTGTTTGATCACCTCACACATGTATCTTGAATTCTAGTCACTGCTTAGGCACGTCCTCATTGGTGCAACTTATATTTAGTCTTGCCATAGTTTTCAATCACATTCCAATAGTTATCAGTTGGAATTTCCAAATCTATCATTTCTTCTGTCAATACACTAAGTTCCACGTTCTCAGGGTAGGAAGGTGTTGGTAATTTGACACACGCAGCTCTGAAATCAAACAGTGATTCGAATTCTCTAGATAACTTATCGATCATAGTTTTACCTGAAAGTGACTGTTGTACCATATCATCAAATTACCTATGATCTTGACTACAATTGATTAACCTAACATGATATTATTTCTGGAACAAAATTGGTCCATTCTCTTCCCAGAAGAAGGGAAGTCCCCTTTTGAACAAAGGAGAAAAAAGTAGAACAAATTCTTTAACTTGATTGTGCATAAAATTCCACTTTGCTTTGACCGCCTTCAAATGGCCATGTTTATTTACCACTCTCCTTGCCCATGTGATGACCAAAACTATGTCTTGGATATTTCCCTGTCTGATGTCTTCTTCAATCAAATTGTTTAGGAAATTGATTGCATTATCGGTTGTATCCATGGGCCTTTTATTCAAGTCCTATTTTTGTATCTGAACATACTTTTTGGCTGTCTGTGGTACTGTATTTATCTCAAATAAAATCCAAATATGGTCATGGCTTGGCGGCTTCTTTTATCATCACATCGCAGATAAGGTGATTTTCCCCTTGTAGGGTCGCTTGGCCTGAAACTTGCTTTGCCAATTTGTTGTTCTTTTCCACCAATTCTTTACAATGGTCTTCCAATGCCTTTATCGCTTTTTCCTTGTTTTTAACCATATCTACCAAATTCCTATTTTTTTTCTCAAACTAGTGGTTTTAGAGTCTTAATACTCACTTGAGACACGACTTGAGCAAGGGAGTCTGCACCAGATATATCAGAGGATGGAATCACTGACACTTGATGTTCTTGATCCTTTTCCTTTAGTTCTTTCAATTCTTTTTCCAACTCTGCCTACTTTGCTCCAAAATTCCTTTCCTTTTCGACCCAAAGATCTGTATCTTTCTCCCATTGTTTGTATTTTTTTTCATACTTAAGAAATATAGCCTTGCAATTGACCAGTTCGGTGTTTAAGGCTTCCTTTTCTTTGTCAATTTTAGTCAGCTCAGAGGTCTGCATGAGCCTGGTGGCTGGGATATCTAACTTCCTTTTTAACAATTGAATTGTACTCTCCTTATGCTTTAGTAATTTTTGTGTAGCAACATCTTTATCCTCCTATTTGTCATCAACCAATAGATCTACCTGAAGCTTCTTTATCTAGGCTTGGTGAGCCCTATTCTCTATTTTCTCCTTTTGGAGTAGGTCTTCAACCATTTTCTTGCCAGATTGTAATTTACATATTTGCAGTGTAGCCTGGAGCATATCAGTATAAATGATATCACCTATTTCTCTATGTAAGTGAATTACATCAGTTTTAGGAACCTTCTTTGGATCCACCCTCATCTTGACTAGTTTGTTTCCTATGATTACAACAAAGGTCAATGTGCATCTTCCTTGATCTCTGATAGTCACTAGGGAAGTATCACGACCAGACAACTTTTTCACTCTATCACACATCTTCAATTTTTCATAAAAATAATTTTCATCGGCATCTTTATAAATGTCCAATTGTTCGAGTACACAGGGTACTCTGAAAAGACCGAACACCAAGAGAAGCCACTCACACAAATAGATCATAGATCAACACACCGATGTTTTGATGTGGTTAAAACCCTCGAGAGGCAAACAGTCCACGGCCCCAACCAAATAAGTACTTGGAGAAATTAATTATGCAAAATAAATAAAGTTACTGTTGAGTTCTAGAAATTCACAGGCAACAATAGCAAGGGATTCTCCCCAGTCAATGTTCCCAACTAGCCCGTGACTGTTTGGTGTAGGGAATCCGTCCGGTTTGCGGTATGGCTACCGTAGGTCAAGTAACAAAAGGGGTTTACCGGTTGCAGCTCGGTCCACCATATGTTTTTGTATTTTTTGACTTAATGTATGATATGCACGTGCATAATTAACAATGCAGGGTGATAAAGATGCAAAGAGTAGTCACAATGTGATGCGCAGGTTCTTACCTCTCGTCTTAGAACTCACAAGCATATAAAGCATATATGCATGAAAATAAATACTAACTAAACTATCTCTAAAAAGTGGGTTATTAATTCATGAGTAATGCATCCTTATCCATGTGTTATGGCAAATCACAGATAGCTGTTCTTACACCAAACATATAAACATGAATAAAAATACACATGATAAGATAGCTCATCAACAGTTAAAACTCCCATTACTCATAGTGGAAAAACATCATAAATGTGCTGAAGAACATTCAGACAAGAACATAGGTTCAGGAAGTTAGAACGCTCTTATAGCTAATGAGACACAGTTGAAAATGAAATAGTTCACATTCAACATTGCTCATTTAATCACATTGATACATTCCACATAGCACTTTCTCCAACAGGCAAAACTTGCAGTCTTTGGTTTGTAAAACGAAATAGTTCCTCTTACAAGCAATAGTTTACAAGTTTTTGAGAGGGGAAAAGCCCCCGTAAGTTCTAAATTTCAGATATTTAAACTACAACAACAGATCGTTTGGGATGCCCCCCAAAACGTGTGACCTTTCGGTCCCTCCTGGCGTTTCCTATCCTCAATTTATTTTTTTCTGTACACATTCATGATCTGACTATTAATAGACAGATCTTTCAGGTCTGTGCCTTTGTCGCTATTCATTTTGTCTTTTCCTTCGCTTGTCCTCCTTGCGACCCTTCCAGTTTCAGTTTGATCTTTGTCAAAACTGTCCAGCTATGCCTTCGCGCCGTGGTCACCTCCATAGTCCCTTGAGTCCACCTGCGATTAATCAATGTGCATCACTTGTTGGGATTGCATTTTAAAATGAAATGTTAAAATATATCAATCAAACGGCTGCTCAACAAGAAATATCATGCGTTGCATTACTACTAACATGGCGGGGTAGACTTATCCACAGTTGCATAGGTGGGCTTTAACAGGCGATGGGCGCTGCGAAACACTTAAGCACGTCGGAGTCGGAAGAGTTAAAACCTAAGCTGCGGGCAGGAAAACTTCAAATCAGAAGTCAAAAAGACAACGACATTGGAAGCCAAGTGCTTCGCACAGCCACAACGACGGAAAAGGAAGAGACTACGGACATTGCGACCTGCATCAGCGGCGGAGCGCTTTTCGCTTCGGGTGGCTAGTCGATTTGGGAGCCGCAACGGCGGAAGAAAAAAGGTTATAAACATGCGACTAGAAGGCCGACATGCATCGGCGGGCGGGGCGCTTACACATCGGGTGCTTAGCCGATTTGGGAGCCACAATGGCGGAAAAGGAAGAGACTACGGACATGCAACCTGCATCAGTGGTGGAGCGCTTTTCACTTCGGGTGCTTAGCCGATTTGGGAGCCGCAACGGTGGAAGAGAAACAGACAATAGCCTCTGGTCACATAAAATTTCCAAGTGTTTTAAAAACTTTAAAATTCGGCAACGATTGAAACTGTTTCACCTCCGAAACAACGCTTTTTCAAACACCTGGTCCGATTCATCTTCAACTTAGCAAAAACAAACTCTAAAATCTGCGACCCATAACAATTCCAAACACGAGCAATTTCTGAAAACCAAGATGAAATGTAATCTTAAAGAAATTATCCAAAATTAAAGCATGACCCAAAAATTCAAGGATCCAAACGATTAAAAACAATGCTAAATCATGAGGGGGGGACCAAAATTTAAGAAATTTGGGGAAAAACAGTTGCAGCTGCAATAGTTACAAATGAGCTTCTCATAATCGATCAACTAGCCAAGGACCCTCCATTCTCTTTAAATAGAGATCATAGACCAATCGGGTGTTAAGCCACGGATCAAGGGTAGGTATGATCTAAGAGAAGTTGAACCCTCAGATCACTCTATGTCTAGAACATATCGTCACACCGTCGGATTAGAATATTTACAAATGCATACTAATGCATACTAAAGAAACAAACTTTACCTAATGGATATATTACACAAGTTGATCTTAACTAACTCCTAAGTGTCTAAATATCCTAACATCCCCCCTTAAGAACAACTTGGGATAGGATTGAAGGATTTACAAAAGTGACACTATTAGGAGAAGGAAGGAGGAATTAGAGCCTATCCCCCCTTAATGACACATTCCTGAACTCCTAACATAGATTGAAGTTTAGAAAAATTCACTTCTGTAAGAGACTCGGTGAATATGTATACAACTTGATCATTTATAGGGCAATAGAGCACTTCAAGAACACAATCATGAACAAGGTTTTTGATGAGGCTCATATGTAGCTCAATGTGTTTGTTGCATTGATGTAGAACTAGATCTTTGGAAATCTTGATGGAACTTTGATTTTCACACCAAAGTGGAGTAGGTTGTTGCTGCTTGAATCCAAACTTTGATAGGATCTGACAAAGCCATAAAGCTTCTTGACTAGCATTAACTACGGCTTGATATTCTGCTTCTACTAAATAAAGAGCAAGAGCTTGTTGTTTCTTACAAGCCCAAGTGATAGGTCCAGATCCCATACTGAAAACATAACCTGCAGTAGACTTTTGATCATCAGGATCACTGGCCCAATTTGAATCAGTGAAACCAACCAACAAAGGTGTCCCCTCTGTACTGTAATGAATCCCAAACTGAATTCTACCTCGAATATATCAAAGTATTATTTTTGCTTCTTTCTAGTGACTTTCATGAGGTATTTTCATATAACAGGAAACACAACCAATGACCAAGGAAAGGTCAGGACAGGAATGAGTCAAGTATAAGAGACTACCAACAAGCTGATGATACAAGGTGGCATCTACTTCAGGGAAAGTACAAGTGGTATAAAGTTTGACTCTAGACTGGAAGGGATAAGGGGATGGTTTACAATCTTCCATGTGAAAGTGACGAAGAAGGTAAAAAGCATACTTATACTGGGAAAGAAAGATTCCTTCTATGGTTTGCAAGACTTGGAGAACAAGAAAATAATGCAAATGTCCTAAGTCTGACATTTCAAAATTTTGCTTAAGAATGGATTTCACATGGTGTTATCAACCCAAATGGCACTTCTCCATCTGAGTGCTGACATTCTTTATGTTGGTACACAAAAGGACATATTAGGATTGAATTTTTCCAAAACACTATAGATGGCATGACTTGGGATGCATTTACCCTTAAACTAGCTTGCTATATAATTTTTCTAAGTGTTGAGTTGCATACACGACTATCTCCATTGCAACTCACATACTATACAGGACTATCTGCATTGCAACCCGCGTACATTAGCGTACACGGGTTTCCTTTGAGCAACTCGCGTGTCATACGCGGGTTGCCTATATCAATAGTTGCGTACACCTTAGTTCGAACTTAAAAAATATAAAATGTGATTAATTGATATTATTTAGGCCCTAATCATTAACTATCCCAACTGTTTTAGCCACCCCAACCTTTGAAATCACTCTATTTCCCAAAGTATAAATAGAGGCCTTGGGGAGGGTATTAATCAATCTAGATTTGAGAGCAAAGTTATGTTGGTGGTATATCTTCAGAAGTCTTGGAGCAGTAGAACTCAGAGTCCTTTGGTTGCAGAGGATTCCTTGTCTCAGAAGCTGGGTTGTACTCTTATCTCATTCACTGATTGTTAATAAAGAGAATTCTTCTTCCAACATTATATTGAGTCTATTTCATTTATCATGGTTAATGAATATATTTGATTATGTATTTTATATATTGTTTATCTAATCTCTTATATATACATGCATGAGATATTACTTGGAGAATTTTCTCTTTACAGGTGAAAGAGGTGCATCCCTGGAAGCTTTGGAGAGAAAAGGAGTGGGAGAAGATCAAGATTGGATCAACCGTCGGTAATCGGGTAAGTCAATAATTTCTTCCTATTCCCTTTCTATTCTCTCGTAAAGCTAATTGTTTGTAAGGTTAGTAGTAAGTTGGTAACCCCAGACCCTAGTTTACAAGGGTGCTTAATCCTGAACAATAGAACTAGAGACTCTGTTGGGAAGTCCAGCCTACTGTGGGTTAGCCCTGTAGATACTTTCCTAGTCTTTGCTCCGATTCAGTGTATGGTTTTATATAAGTTGGATTTGATTTGTAGTAGTTTTTTAGAGACCTTTATTATTTTTTTCTTTTTGAAAAAAATTTGTTGTGTACGCGGGTTGCTGTGCTACACAGTTTCCTACAACAACTTGTATACACGGGTTTCTATACTGGACAGTCGCATACAGTACGCGGGTTGTTCTATTATACAGTCACGTACATCTTTTAGCAGCATATTTTTAGGTAGGGTTGCTTGTCCCTATCTTATTTGGATTATTCTCTAATTTGGGGTCTTCTAGTGCTGGAATTTTGTTGTAGGTCTGAAAGTCCTATGCACCATACTTTGTGCTTTTCAGTAAGCCCTCGATTTTTTATTTTTTGAGTCTTCTTTCTTTTAGAAATTTGAAGTGGATTATCTTGTTTGGGTGATAGGTTCAGTGCTGTGTATCTGAATCAGTGATCAAGATTTTAGATACCTTGTACTCTGTACTACTTTCAAGTAGTTTCAGTTTGTCACTTTCCCTTTAGTGATTTCAGTGGATTTCATTCATTGTTTCTTCCCAAGCTAGGTGTCTGCCAAGTCTCCTCCTTAGGTGGTTGATTTTGGTTCTTACAAGTCTGCTATACTTCATATTGCTTGCTTTATGGTCTGATTATTCAAGCATACTCAAGATTTTTTTGCATTTAGGTGCATAGTAATTTTTGAAGAGTTTGAAAAGTGAAAAAAAAACATTGGAAACATTTGCATATCATAGTTTTATTTTCAGTATTTTCGAATAAAATCCCAAAAATTACAAAAAAATAAGTCTTAGTATTCTCTTACTTAGTTGTAATTTCATTAGTTCATATCTACAAAAAGAAAAAGAAGCTTGATTTAAGTAGTTATAATTTGTTTTGGAATTCATTTTATACACCTTTTTACTTTTCTTATCGACTCTATAATATCATAGGCATTCACGCCACTTACCCTCTGACTAAGAACAACCCTTAAAATGAACGCTATAATTTAAAATTTATTAGTAAGTTTTGTTTTATAGGGTCATACACCTACAAGCTTAGGATAGACTTGTGGGATAGGAAGTGTAAACTCCCCACAAGTACTTAAATTTAGAAATAGTTGGCCAATCAATAGGTAAATCCTTCTCTGTGTTGATAGTATTTGGGAAGCTCCTCTCAAACGGGAGTTAAACACGAGGCCGCATGGAGGCTTGGACTGAGGAGATAACCCTCTGATTCCTTGTCAAAATGTAGAACAAGGTTTTTACACATATGGGGATTCTTTCTTAGACATAGTTTCAAGATTTGCTACCCTGCCCATGCGTACAAATCAAGCTTGTGACTGTCCCCCCAGCCTATTGATATGACTAAGGTAGCCTTTAGTCTCTTTGACATCTAGGGTTTATACACAGGTAAACCAGAAGGCTATTTCCGGTTCACCTTGGACGGGCTTGGAAGGTAACCCTTCTTGAAAGTGTAGGAGGGTGGTGGGTGATTCCTCCGCTTGTGCCTAAGAACCTCTTCAAGGACGCCAAGAAACTATCTCTCAGCTTTCTTCGGGAAAGAATATCTTATATCCCTTGTGATTGTTGAGACTTTAGGAAATTTTGTAGTGATTGCTCTGTGGTTTTTCTATGTTTTAGCCGACCTTAGGGTGTGAAGAGTAAAATTTACAATCGTGGAGGACAAATCTGTCAGAAGTCCACGAAGGTTGCAAAACCTTCCTCCACTTATCACATTGGAACCTCCACCTCTCCCTCAAAGGCGGAGATTAGACACAGATGGCTCTTTCGAACCGATAGGAGTTAGTGAAGTTTCGGGTGAACCAAAACTTAGGGAAAACCATTTTAATTTAACTACAGTTGAGATAGAAGACTTGCAAGCTGACGAGTTTGCAAGGAAATTTAATTCACCTCTAACTGACTTAAACAATCCTGTGCTCGTTCAGGTTCGTCCTTTCAATTCACCTGTGATTGGTGTCTCTCTGAGCAGACTAATGTCTACTGTAGGAGAAAGTTCTTCTACTTCCACCTCAGCCACTATGGCTGAAGGGGTGCCACCTCCCCCAGTAGGTGCCCCTAGAACAAGTATACCTACTACACCATTAACTCCAGCTAGCTGGGTGGTTCAACCACCGGCTCCCACAAGTTTAGTAGGTACTTCTGGTGGTATGGTCACTGGGATTCCTAGTGTACCTTCAGTTCCTACTTCCTTCATACACACTGCTCAGAGTGGTCCTATAGGATCCTCGGCTTTTGTCCAGGGTTTTCCTTGGAATGGGGGGCACATTCCCCCATCCACTCCATACATAGGTCCAACACCCGCATATGTAGGGGTGCAGTTCGAAAACCCTAATCCTTATGGTCAAGGTTTTCAAACTCCGATTTCAGCTCCTTTCACGAGCTCTCCTTTTTCGCTTTTCAGCGGAGGGATACCTACTCCTATATTCCAAACCCCAGCTTTGATTGGGGCAGCTAGAACCTCATACACTGCACCACACATAAACAATCCGCTGGCTTATGGATGGAATCCTTTCCAAAGCAGCCCAACCACTTCGTAACCGGAAGCAGGGGGAAAACCCACCTTCACATACGGGAACATGGGGGCAAGTCCCTCTAAGTCCCATCTTCACATACGGGTACTTTCAATGCTCTGGTTAGACCTAAGCTCCCTTTCCTGGCAACGTTGAATTTGCCATATTTGTCGAAACTAATGAATGAACCGGTGAGACATAACTCCTATTGGCCACCTGTTCCTACCAAGCTACCCTCGAATATTCCAAAATTGGAAGGCAAAGTTGGTGATGATCCAGGAGCTCATGTCACCACTTTCCATTTGTGGTGCTCTTCCAACTCATTGAATGATGATACAGTTCGGTTGAGGATGTTCCAAAGAACTCTAACTAGTACTGCAACAAAATGCTATATTGAACTGCCTTCTGTTGTGTTTGACCATTTTTGGGACTTGGCTAATGTATTCCTTAGTCACTTCCAACTTCCTATCTTATATGATTTCGGGACAGACTTGTTGTCTACCTTTTGGTAGGACAAGGCCACTCATATTTTGGATCACATCCAAGAGTGGAGAAGATGGAAGAGCCTTATCAAAGCCACTATTACTCCCAGGTTTTTATTAGAATGGTTCCTTAAATCCCTATTGCCATATATATCTAAGGATGTATCTACTTTGGGAGTGACCAATGAGGAAGAAGCTATCCTCAAGGCCCAGCAACTAGATTTGATATATTCTCATTCTGGGATTTTATATGAAATCATCCCTGATGCACCGAGGCCAATGCACAATGTAGAGAAACCTAAGCCTAGACCCCATGCCGATGGTCTAGTTGGTTCTGTGAAATATCCCACTGTAGAGTCTTTGGCTAAACAACTCCATGAGTTGTCTGTCAAACATTCTACGACGGAGGCAGCAAAGACTGCCCCCTCACCCCAGAATGCAAATGTTTTTGCACAATCCTCTCAGAAAGGCAATCAGTAGCCTGATGGGAAAAAGAAGAAAGGGAAAAAAGGTGAGGGCAACCAAAACAAGCAAAAACCCACAAACAATGCTGATGGGGGAAAAAAAGAAAAGAAGAAGGTGAAATTACCATGTAAGTTGTTCCATGAATATAACCTGACCCATCAATGTCCCCTTATGGAACAAGCTCAGAAGCTGTTAAAAGGCCAACAATCGACTGTCCTAAAGGATCCTTTTCCCCGAGGACAGAATTCTGCTTTAGCTTCAAATGCAGCAGGGGGCACCCCAAATGCTCATGACCCTAATTATATCAACATGGTTTGATCCCAGACTTTACTCCAAACTAGAAACAAGAACTATGAAATAGAGGCTTTGGAGAAGGGTAAGTCGATAGGTGAAACTTCCAACCCTCTCACGATTTAGAAACCTGCCAAACCTATGCCCAAGATACCAAAGGTGTCTTCAAGAAAACCTTGCACAATCCCAATTCTAGGGACGTAGCAAACTACTTCGTACTTGAAGATTTAGCACAAAATCGTGTGATTTTGGCTTTAGAGGTGTTACAGAGTTGTCCCACCCAGCGAGATGCACTCTTAGCAGCCTTAGGAAGTATGGACTCATCGAGCCTCATGGCGAAGTTTAATTTGTCTGATGTCAAAATTCGCCTGCCATATCATGTAGCCTTATTGATAGATGTCATCCATGGCAAAAAAACCATTGGAAGGGAAGTTGTCGATGAGGGTGCTTCTACATGTGTCATGTCCCTGTCTTGTTGGAAAGCTCTTGGATCTCCAGAGCTGGTTCCATCGAACACCCTACTTACTGCTTTCTATGAAAGGTCTTTTCATCCACATGGTATCCTACTGGCTTTTCAAATTAAGTTGGCAGGGAAAGTAGTGTCTGTTGAGGTAAAGGTGATTGATGCACCTTTGGATTATAACTTGCTCTTGGGAAGAAGTTGGACTTACGCCATGTTAGCTGTTGCATCGGCCGTATTTCGGGTAGTAGTGTTTCCACATGAAGGGAAGTTGGTTATTGTAGACCAACTCAGTTTTACTCGAAAATGCCACATGGAAACTAATGAGTCCACCGTACCATTGGTTGATCAGGTTAAACCTGCTTTAGAGAGATTAGGGTCTAGAATGTATGCATCATTGATGGGAACATTTGATATTCCAGCTCCAATTAATTATCTAGGTTCTACTAGTGTAGGGAAGTCCCACCATGAACCTGAAGTGCCCTTATTGGCAACAGAAGTAGCTTATCAAGCTATCATTCATACCCTTGTTGATCCCATTCTGGTCACAGTCTTAGAGGAACTGAAAGAAGCCTATCTGCCCACTTGGGCAGTGAATTCTTTGCATTCTAGAGACTACTTAGATATGTTTTTTCCTTTGGATGAAGCCATTCTAGAAGCCATGTACAGACGAGATAAGATCTGCGAGGATCTTCACCACCGATCCTATTTTCTTCCAGAGTTAAGCAGAATCGAGAACTAGGAGTTCCATATGAGACTGGAAAGTGATGTTGATACACCTATTAATCCCTTACCAAGGGAAGGAATATTTGCTGAGGGGAATATGGCAAACATTTTCACTATGATTCCTATCAACATCTCTACAAAACCAAACGTTGTGGAAAATGTACACATCGGTGCGAACTGCTCTCCGGAGGAGATTGCGATATATATAGCCTTGTTTAAGGAATTCCACAACGTATTTTCCTGGTCGTATGAGGAGATGTTAGGCATAGATCCATCAATAGTCGAGCATAAAATCCAAACTTACCCTGATGCTAAACTCGTTCAACAAAAGTTTAGACCTGTCAATCTGCGTAAAGCAGCAGCGGTTTAGGCTAAAATTGAGAAACTACTGAAAGCCAGTTTCATTTACCCAATAGCTTTGACAGAATGGGTATCCAACCTTGTTCCTGTTGAAAGAAAGCAAGGGACTATACGCATTCGTACTAACTTTTGGGATCTAAACAAAGCCTGTCCCAAGGAAAACTACCCCACACCATTCATAGATCAAATTATTGATGCATGTGCGGGAAGTGAAGTATTTTCGTTTATGGATGGTTTCTCCGGGTATAATAAAATCCAAATTAACCTGGAAGACCAACATAAAACAACTTTTATTTGTCCTCGAGGTACCTTCACGTACAAGAAAATTCCATTTGGATTGAAAAATGCAAGGGCAACCTTTCAGTGGGCAATGCATTTTTCCTTTCACGACATTAAAGCCATTGTCGAACCCTACCTTGATGATCTGCCAGCACATTCTCGTAAGAGGATCAATCACCCAGATCACTTACGTTTGATTTTTGAACAATGCAGATGCTACAAAATTCACCTAAATCCCCACAAGTGCATTTTCTGTGTCTAGTCAAGGAGACTGCTTGGATTCATGGTTTCCAACAAAGGCATTCAAGTGGATCCTTTGAAAGTTGAGGCCATCATAAATCTGCCTCCTCCTTGTTCTATCAGGCAGCTTCAAGGCCTGCAAGGGAATTCCAACTTCCTTCAACATTTTATTGTAAATTATGCCAAGATTACTAAAGGTTTCATGCGCCTGTTGAAACAGGACACCCCATTTGTATGGGATGAAATCACACAACTTGCATTCGAGGCATTAAAGAAAGCTTTGTTGTCGCCACTGTTATTGCACCCGCATCTGAGTCAACCATAGGGGTAGTACTAGTCCAGGAGGATGATAAGCTCCAAGAGCATGCCATCTACTATCTTAGTCGTGCTTTAGCTGACCCTAAACTTAGGTATTCCCACGTCAATAAGTTGGCCTTGGCAGCTGTGTATGTTGTTCAGAGGTTGTGTCACTACATCTTACTGAGGACCACGACGGTAGTGGTGGATGTTAATCTTTTCCAATATGTTTTGTCCCAATGGATGGTTGGAGGAAAATACAATAAATGGATAGTCATTCTTTAGGAGTTTGAATTAGATTTCCAATCCACCAAATCCAAGAAATCCTTAGTCTTTGTTGAGCTCATTGCAGAATTTTAGGTAGAGGAAGATGTAGCCATTGATGAAGACTCATTCCTAAATGAGCATATCTTTTTGATTTTCACCTCTTACCCCTGGTATGGAGATATACTTGTCTATCTCCAGAATTTGAAGTACCCTGCAGCCTTCTCACGGGAAGAACGGCGCAAACTACGCGTACATGCCAAAAACTACCTCATTATTGGAGATACTTCATATCGTAGGGGGTAGATTCCATTTTGCATTTATGTCTTACCCACAAAGAAGCAGAGACTGTCCTAAATGATGCCCATAGTGGAGTGTGTGGGGGTCATTTATCTGGGTTAGCAACGGCCTAGAAAATATTACGTGCCAGTTATTTCTGGCCCACGATCTTTAAAGATTGTGTGGAAGCCATGAAGCACCGTCATCCTTGTCAGCTTTACACCAGAAAGATGCGGTCGGATCCTGCTTTGTTATTTCCCGTCATCTCAGTGGGCCCCTTCATGAAGTGGGGGATAGGTTACGTGATGTGCAACCTAGTCTCGGCTGGGGGGCACAAACATATCATTGTCAATGTAGATTATTTCACGACGTGGACAGAGGCAATTCCCACCTATAAAGCTGACGGGGAAACTGCAGCTTTTTTCGTTTTCAACCAAATTATCGCATGATTCGGTATCCCTAAAGATAAAACCTTGAAGACTATTCTCAAGTGCACTATTAATGTAGCCCATTCCAATTGGCACATCATGTTGTATCCTGCACTTTGGGCATATCGGAACAATGTGAAAAATGCTACAGGGTTCTCTCCTTTCCAACTCATTCACGAAGTGGAAGCAGTCACCCCGGTCGAATACAAAATCCCATTCTTAAAGATTTCTATTAATGTGTTACCTGATACGACTGAGCTGGAAGAATTTTTATTACATTTTGAACATCTAGATGAGTTGCATAGAGATGCGCTGACAACAAATGAGGCTCATAAAAATAGGGTAAAAACCAATACGATAAATCGGTCAAACCTCGAATTTTTTCTGAAGGGGAGCTTGTCTTGCTCTGGGATCAGGACAAAGCACCCCTGGGGGCAGGAAAATTCAGGTCTATGTGGTTAGGACCTTATGTTGTGTCAAAAGTGTTGAAGAAAGGTGCGTATGAATTGACAAATTTTGAAGGGAATAAGCTTCCCGAGCCTAGAAATGGGCTCTACTTGAAAAAGTACTATGCTTAGGCTTAGCGTTTTTTCCTGTATTTTTATTGTATGTATTTTATGTACAATAGTTCATCGGTTTGTGTTTTTATACTATTTTTTGGTTGTTACAGATGTCTTTCGAGTGGTTCGTAGGTTTCGCATATGGTGCCAATCGCCACACTTGTAACCTACCTTCAACCGCATGGGTCATCTACTCGCCCTCAGGACAGCTAGTTTCCTCTGGAGGTGATTGCCTAGGTCCTACTACCAATAATGTGGCTGAATATAGGGTTGTCATTGAGCTTTTATGGGATTCTTTGTCACATGGTATCAATCAACTAGAAGTCTGACTTGACTCTCAACTGGTGCTTTCCCAACTCAATCGAGCTTATCAGGTTCGGAACCCTATTTTACTACGTCATCTTATGCAAGTTAGGTTATTGGAAATAAATTTTGAGTTTATTACATTCAATCATATTCCAAGAAATCAAAATTCATTAACTGATGCGTATGCTAATTATATCTTAGAATGACACTTAACACATTTTGCATAAAAATATACAACAGACACATTACAAAACACATGTAAATAAAACCGACAATATATATATGTGTGTGTGTGTGTGAATATTTGTCCATATAAATAGGCCGAGTTTCTGATCCTCAGATCCAGTGATAATTGTATAATATACAAAACAATGGATCAAACTCCATAAAATGCCCCTAGGTTTAAGCTTGAACACCCGAGTCATCATGTCCACCCTGGTCACCTAGACCACACTGGTCCCCCTGATCATCCTGATCACCCTGCTCTCGGGCTTCTTCAGCTTCCTCAACTGCAACGGCCTCAACGACATTGATGTACACAAGTACTGATCTAGCTACCCGCCTCATAAGGCGTATCCAAAAAGGTGGTATACCAACCAATAGCTCCTGCATAGCAGTAGGGGTATGCTCAATACATAATGTAGGTACTCTTTGGGTAAGCCTGGCCAACTTTCCCTCAAGAACCCTAATCAAACCATGATCTTCTCCCACCACATGACGCACATACATACATGGATGCCTAGTAGGGCGGACTGGTCCAATATCTACATTTTAACATTTTAAAGGATTAAAAACTCTTATACATATGTATATATCTTTATGACTAAAATTCATAAAAAAAATAAAAAATTGAAAACAACAATACCTGACTCTCCCCATGCTCCTCCAGGAGGGAGGACAAGGTCGGTGTCACCTTGGAAATCTATTCCAGCATATGGAAACTGTTCCAGTGCTGGTACCTATCGCTCCCACCATAAGTAGAAGTCATCATCATATACACTCTGAATCGATCCACCGCCTCCCTGGCAGAGGAATATTTCTCCCCACCTACTCAGTCTAGGCTGACGGGGAGAACGAAATGGTAGTGGTACTGCAGGACTCAAACCAGGCACCCTCTCAAAGAAAAAGGCCACCAATATTCTAGAATAACCTAAGTTTTTTTTTCGGCCTCTTTTACAGTCAGAGAGTTGCTTCGTCATTATTACTCTCGAACGCCAGTCATATAGGGCTCCTTGTAGATAGTCCATTGCAAGTCTTATTTGGTTTTGAGTTTCAAGGTGAAGTGATGATGACCCTGCAACCCTCACTATAGTACTCGCCAACACCAGTAATGACAAGCTGTGAATATGAACAATAGGGATGCAGCTACCCCTATTTTGAGTACCAAGCGCACAGTATATATCTATGTAGTTCTGTACACTTAGAAGGTCACCGCCACTACCGGTACCTTCCAAGTTAACCGGAATTCCCCGACGTGACAAACCAGAGATAAAGTAGACATCTTCTGAGGTAATCTCTAGAAACTCACCTTACAGGTCAAACATACCAAGATCATGATCCCAATAGTTTATCAAAAACTCTAGTAGGTGGATATTTGATCGCATAGGTGAGGTACAGAAGAATTTTAACAACCCACTTTGCCGCAAAGCATTTACCGTGGGGGCATATTGTAGAGCTTCTTGGTCCATGTCTTCATGCTCCCTCTCCCTCCACTCAAGCACCATATTTCACTCTGATAATAAGCCATTCATCAAACATTAAATTCATACAAAAATTTGTTTTTTTGGCCCTACATAGCATTTTCCTATCTCGCGTAGTGTATGCGACTGTCCTTTGGATAAGTCATGTATTGTATGCGACTTGCCTTTGGGAAACCTGCATACAGAATGCGTGTACATGATTGTTGATATACCATACCCACGTACACAATGTGCTTGCTTTGAGGACGGTGGAAAACATCAAAATTTAGCCAAAAAATGAAATTTGCTTGGATCAAATGAAAGAGCATGGAGTGAAGTTTTACCTGGCACTTGTAGTTTCGAGAATTGTCTACCGAGTTGTCCTCAATGAGCAATCAAAGGCAAAGGTAAAACTTGTCTATTTTGGGTAAAAAGTCAAATAGTGAGTTTTGATTTCTATTTTGAACTATTTATAGAAATATTATTTTAAAAGTGGGTTTTTACCTATAGTTTATATTTTTTTATATAAAAATCAAACTAATACCATATATATTTCTTCAATGTGAGAGGTTTAAGGTCGCTTAAAGTTGTTTTTTCACTCATATAGGATATATTTCGGTCATTCACATGCATTTTTTCATTCATAACCAATCCATCTTAATCCTATAATTACCACTTTGACCACGGACTATGGTATTTTAACCATTAGTGCCTCGTTTTTACCATTGTTCTTTCGTGGATAGGACTTTCCTCACATGAGTATCCTCAATTAGAACCCACTTATTGCCTTTTGATACTCATGCTACATTTGTCATAGGTTCAGGGGAGTCTCTTTAGCTATTTTTCACGCCAAATTGAGCCTCATTTTTTGTCTCTTTTTACAAGCTATCCTTTTATAAGACTCCCCACCCTTATGGAGTTTCTTTATACCCAGGTCTAGCTCCTCAAAATAGACTTGACTACTGAGTAAACTTGTCCATTCAAGCTCATTAAGAATATGTGAATGGGCATCCACATTGGTGGTAGGTTATCTCTTTCTCAGACCATGTGGAATAATACGAAAAAGGATCACTCTCTTTTTTGTGCAATTGAGAAGAGTATTCTCAGGTATAGGTTTATCACTTTTCCGGACCTGAGGGACTAAATTTACGAAAAAGGAACACCTGGTATGAGCTCATTTTTCTCTTTTTCGTGCTCTAGACCTAAACATGAAAAAAATTCTAAGTGTACTTTATGTCTTTTTTATGCTCGTTAAACACCAAGAACAAAACATCGAGTTTATTGTTGTAAGCCCCATTCATCATACTCAAATGGATCTTTCTAAGTGATCTTTATTTCCTTCACACTCGTAAAACTTAAGCTACATGCTGCTCTCGAAGGAGCATTGGGTATGTGGTAATTTAACCTTTTTTGGACCTCCCTGACTAAGTACAAAAAGGTTCACCTTTTCTTCTACAGAAGTTAAGGGGGTTCTTCTGTGGTATGTTTTATACTTTTTCGGCCTCAGGAGACTAAATTGGACGAAAAAGGACCCCCCCTAGAGTCTTCTTCGAATTTTTTAGACTCTCTAAAAATGAAAACACCAAGTGAGCATGTACTAGTTCAGGCTCATAAAATCCATGAATCAGTGACACTATCAAGAATTATTCCCTCTTCTCTTCAAGCTTGTAAAAAATGAAGAGAGACTTGAGTTGACTTTCCCAGAATCGTTAAAATTTAACAAGAAATATAAGGAAGAAGTTTTCTTTTGATTCTCAGTCGGTGGCAGCATGTCTTCCTTGAATGTAGCCCTCTCTGTTTTTTTCGATACTCATGTCTTAGTGTTTATTTTCAGTTCAGCTATCACTTTGAGTTTCTTACTCCTCCTCTTGTCTGTTATACCTGGGGAATCTGATCATGTCTCCTACATGACAGATAAGTCTAGTTGTATTATTTGCAAAGTTAAAATCTTCCTTGGGTCATCTCTGTGTCATGCTCATTGTTCAAGGATTTATCCCTGCATCTGATCTGTATCCTAATTCCATCATTGCCCTATCTGTTATTACTTGTGTATCCCTTCCTTTATCTAGTTCCTAGTCACTCTTGTGATCCATTGGAGGATCTATTGCCTTCCTCATCACAGTATGGTTTCTCATCAGCACTTCTTGACGATGAAGACATAGAGTTTTTTACGATAGTACCTTAGGATTCACTTTCATTATTGGTGAATTCCTTTGCTTCAGTTGTTGATTATCACCTATTAGTTGACAATCTGTTGAATCCTATCCATGTTCGACTTCAACAACATCTATTCACATGGCCTGGATTGTATTGGTTCTTTTGGATTTTTGACGAAGACCTTAGGTTCATATCTATGGCCTAAGTTGCACAAGATTATGTTGTGATCACTTACACAGCTTCCAGATCTTTGAAGACTCATCATTATTGTATATTGTGGCTTCGATCCACCTTTGTAATATACGTGGTCTTGAACCCGTATCATATTATGTACTCAAATATTGTAAAGGAGCTAGTGTTCTAGTGTATTGAACATGGCATCCTCAGATATGACTTTGTATATGACATTACTATGTATTTGTTTCAGGTACTTCCTCTGCTCCATTGGACCTTTGAGTTCTCTAAGATAATGAAAATAATGTATGTTGGCCATCGTTTCCCTCTGACCTCACACATTAGGGGGCATCTGTTATCAACCCAAATGGCACTTCTACGTTCGAGTGCTGACATTCTTTATGTTGGTACACAAAAGGACATATTAGGATTGAAGTTTTCCAAAACACTATAGATGGGCATGGCTTGGGATGCATTTACCCTTAAACCAACTTGCTATATAATTTTTCTTAAGTGTTGAGTTGCGTACGTGACCATCTCCATTGCAACTCGCGTACTGTATGCGACTATCTGTATTGCAACCCATGTACATCATTGTATGTGGGTTTCCTTTGAGCAACTTGCATGTCATACGCGAGTTGCCTATATCAATAGTCGCGTACACCTTAGTTCGACCTTAAAAAATATAAAACACGATTAATTGAGATTATTTGGGCCCTATCATTAACTATCCCAGCTATTTCAACCACCCCAACCTTCGAAATCACTCTATTTACCAAAGTATAAATACTAGGGCTTGGGGAGGGTATTAATCAATCAATATTGGAGAGCAAATTTATGCTAGTGGTATATCTTCAGAATTCTTGGAGCAACAGAACTCAGAGTCCTTAGGTTTCAGAGGAGTCCTTGTCTCAGAAGCTGGGTTGTACTCTTATCTCATTCACTGATTCTTAATATAGATAATTCTTCTTCCAACATTGTGTTGAGTCTATTTCATGTATCATGGTTAATGAATATATTTGATTATGTATTTGATATATTGTTTATCTAACCTCTTATATATACATGCATGAGATATTACTTGGAGAATTTTCTATTTACAAGTGAAAGAGGTACATCCCTGGAAGCTTTGGAGAGAAAAGGAGCGGGAGAAGATCAAGCTTGGATCAATCGTTGGTAATCGGGTAAGTCAAGACTTTCTTCCTATTCCCTTTCTATTCTCTGGTAAAGCTGATTGTCTTCAAGGTTAGTAGTAAGTTGGTAACCCCGAACCCTATGTTACAAGGGTGCTTAATCTTGAACAATACATGGGTTAAAAGCTTAGGGTCACTACCGGTAAGGATAATATCATCAACATAAAGAACAAGTATGATGAGATGGTTTCCTACTTTCTTGGTATAGACATTGGGGTCAGAATGGCATCTAGAAAAACCAGTGTCAAGGAGAAAGCTATCCATTTTGGCATACCAAGCTCTAGGATCTTGTTTAAGGCCATATAAGGATTTCATAAGGCGACAAATAAGGATAGATTTATTTTGAACATATCAAGGAGATTGTTCCATGTAAATTTCCTCCTGTAAATCACCATGTAAGAATGCAGACTTGAGATCCATTTGATGTACTTCCCAGTTATGTAAGGATGCAAGGGAAAGAACAAGGTAGATGGAGTTCATTTTTGTGACAGGGACAAAGATTTCATTGTGGTCAATCCCTTCAACTTGGGAAAAACCTTTGGAAAATAACATTTCCTTAGGTCTTTCAACACTTCCATCTGATGCATACTTAGTTCTATAGACCCATTTACATATGACAAGTCTTCGTCGTTTTGGAAGAGGTACAAGATCCCAAGTATCATTCACCATTAAGGAACGATATTCTTCATCCATAGCTGCATCCCAATCTGGATTACCTGAAGCTTCTGCAAAGGTTTCTAGGTCATGATTCTCAGAAACTTGAGCCAAAAGAGAAGAGGATCGCTGAAACTAAGAATGTGTTCGACGTTGATCTCTAGGATCACCGGCAAGATCACCAGCTGCTTCACATGTTGAACTGACCCATCGAAGAAGCAATGGTGCTGGCGCAACTGGAGGAATATGAGTAGGAGGAGGTGGATTTTCATCCTCATTGTCATCATTAGAAACTGGATTTGGAAATATGTCAAGGAATTTGGAAGTAGAAGAAGGCACAATCACTGAATCAGGCTCGTAGGCCAAAGATGACACAACTGTCGAGTTAGGCTAGCAGGCCAAGAGATTTTCATCAAATTTAACATCTC
The DNA here is from genome assembly GCA_001517045.1 of Pseudotsuga menziesii. Lineage (NCBI taxonomy): Eukaryota > Viridiplantae > Streptophyta > Pinopsida > Pinales > Pinaceae > Pseudotsuga > Pseudotsuga menziesii. Next base: position 413,777 of record LPNX010560257.1, read on the forward strand.
TTCTAATTATTACATCATTTTAATGTGGTTGAAGAAGTCTATAACCTTTTACATCTTCAAAATATCCAGAAAATATGCAATTTTCACTTTTAGGCTGCAATGCTTTCCATTTTTCATCCGAAATGTGAGCCCATGCTTCACTTCCAAACACACGGAAATGACTTACATCTGTTTTAATTTTACTCCATGCTTCTTCCAGTGTTATACCTTGTAAATATTTAGTGGGGTTGTGATTAACTATGTAATTTGCACAATTTATGGCCTCAGCCCAAAATTGAAGACTTAGTCCCTTAGATTGGATCATACAATTAGCCATTTCTTTTAAAGTGTGGTTCTTCCGCTCAGCTACACCATTTTGTTGTGGTGTATATGGAACAATGTGTTATTGTTGGATTCCTTGTTCAGTGTAGAAAGTAGTGAACTTTTTGTTAACATATTCTCCTCCATTATTAGATCTTAACTTAATGATTTGATGACCAGATTATTTTTCAATAAGGGCCTTGTAGGCCAAGAACATGTTAAATACTTCACTCTTAATTTTTAGGAAATAAACCCAAGTGCGTCTGAAGTAATCATCAATGAAAGTTAAGAAATATTTGAAACCAGAAAAGGAAGTAGATGGAAGAGGACCACACAAGTCACTATGCACAAGCTCCAAGGGAACCAAGGCGTTCCAAGAGGCATGTTTGTAAAAAATGTCCCGATGATGTTTTCTGAGTACACAACCAAAATAAACACCATCCTTGCAAGATAACATCGGAAGACCTGTCACCATATTATATCTACATAGTTGTTGCAATGAGCGATAATTTAAGTGACCAAATTGCTCATGCCAAAGTTTGCTCAAGTTATTACTATGAGAAACAAAAACTGAAGGAAAATGTGATGATCCAAATTTGTTAAATTTGTACAACATGGTAATATCATCAACAATTTTGGTAGCTAGGACATGTTGAGGATATTTAAAATCCTTGATTACAACTTGGTGAAGTGTAAACATTACAGTTTTACCTTCACCAGAATGAGTGATTTGATAGACTAACAAAAAATTGCAGGAAATTATTGGAACACATAGTACATCACTAAAATGACCATTTTCTACTGGAACTGTTCCAGATCCTGCATCACTTAGAGAACTATCATCACCAACAAATATTTGTTTGGTGTTACATTCATGCATAGTAGAAAATATGGCTTGATTCTTGTCCATATGATAACATGCTCCAGAATCAATGAGGCATTCATTTGAAGTAAAAGAAGAAGATGCAGTATAAGAGTAACCAGAAGCAAAAAGTGCATGTCCATGAGAGGTAGATTCTGAAGACGAATCTAGAATGATGTGGTGCTTCTTCATTGCTGCTTCCAAGGCTGCCATCTTCTTAAAAGACTTAGATTCATCATGAATATTTTTCCCACAAAAATTGCAATGACACTCAGTCTTCTTTCCTTTTAGCTTGTATCCTTTGTCATTTTTTAAAGAAGGAGCTGACTGAGAGGGCTTGGGACCCTTGTTTGGCTTATTATTGCAAAAATTTTATTTCTTGGGAGGATTATAATTTTCTTTCTGTTGAGACAATAAGGATTTCCCAGATGTATCTGCATTGTTAATTATTCTAAGATTAATGAGCTTATCTTTCTCTCTAATTAAGGAATCACAAAAGGATTCAAGACTAGGCTCTTGATAGCTAGCTGCAATCAAGGATTCTTTCATGGAGTAAAATGTAGATACAAAAATAGAATATGCAGGTCCAAGTTTGGAAAGAGTATGATAAATACATTGTTTGTCTTATTTCTTAATCTTGCATTCTTCACATAAGAGTCTAAGAGTTTTATACTTAAATAAATAATATTAAATGCATAAAAAATCACTTGGATTCAAAGAAATCAACTCATTCTCAAATTGATGACCTTGAATTTTATTGTGTTTACCAAACACAAATTCCAACTTTTCTCAAGCTTTATCAAGTTCATCAATTCCAGATATGTGGAATCACAAATCAATAGAGATTGACATCCCAATCAATCCACGAGCTTCATCACATCTATTTGCTCATTTTATTTTATTATCATCATCAGTGGGTTTTGTTTCTTTCCTTGAGGTAATTTTGAAAGGTCTCCTACTTCGTAGAACATCCTCCATACGAAATTTTCATGAGAAATAGTTAGGACTGGTAAGTAGAATATCTCAAGGGGAAGCCATACTGTAAAATAATGGCTGAAAGAACATAAACCAACTATTTGGATGCAAAGAGCTAAAAAAATTAGGCTGTTTAAAAAAAAAACGCCACTGAAAACTAATTCTGGATGATGAAATTATGCTTGATCAAAGAAAATGTTGAAGATGTCCCCAATAGTGACGTGGCAGCTTTTAACTTGACCAACTAAAAAAAAGAACCCCCTTCTTCCGAAAAAGAACCTTTGGCAATCACTTACAAAAAAATTGTTTTTAAGTGAACCACTTTTGTAAAATAAGTGATGTTCACTTTTACAATAATGGTACTTTAGATAGTGCGGCAATAAAAAGAACTTAAGTGACTCACTTTTTATTTTATTTTATTTAAGTGAGATCCACTTTTACAATAAAGTAACTTGAAAATAGAAATTTCATGCACTAAAACGTAACTTAATAAGACTTGAACTCAAGACCTATTAAGGAATAAAGAAACTTTGGACCAAGTGAGCTAAGTTTAAAATGTATGTAAAAGAAGGGAATGAGGGAGGGGGATTTTTTTTTTACTCTTTTCTCTCGGTTTCTGTGCTTGCTTCCATTATAGGAAATTTGAGGTCTAAAATGGGCCTCCTAAGGAAAATAATAAAATAATAGTTATTAATTTTGGAGTAAGAATGAAAAAAACTACTTTTTTTGTTTGTATTTTCGACATATCTCCCTGTGGGTTTACTCAAATTCCAAGCGGGAGAGCTCGTTGGATTTGGAATTTAATTCCGCATCCAATAAGTACCCACACTGCATACTTTTGACGAACCCTGCTACCCCAAAACTAATAAATACCTGAAAAAATGTGATGATGATGTCATCATCACGTTTTTTCAGGTAGTTCTTATTTTTGGGATAGCGGGGTCTGTTATAAGTATACAGTGTGGGTACTCGTTGGATGTAGAATTAAATTCCACATCCAACGAGCTCTCCCACTTGGAATTTGAGTGAAAACATAGGGAGATATGTCGAAAATACGAACCAAAAAAGTAGTTTTCTTTTATGACAAATATGTCAATTCAACCATTATGGTTGACTCATTTTATTGAAATTCTATTGGTTCCTGAATTTCAACTCACAAAATTTATTGTTGGCGTGTTTTTTTATAAGGCCCAATTTAGACCCCAATTTTCCTCTAATGTTTTTTTTGCAAATCACACAACAAACTGACAAAACAAAAACAAAAAAAAATTTCCACGCTTATGGGGTTATATCTCATTAGCTTACTTGGAAATTCTATGTTTTCTCTCTGTTTATGATTCTTCGTGATCGCACAAGGTGCACGACAAAGAGCATACACAACCGACAAAACCATTTCCCTTTCTGTTTCTGATTCGGCGCTATCGCGCAAAGTGCATGGCAAAGAGCATACACAGATAGGAAAGGAAACAATCCAAGACTAAAAAAAAATATCTAAATAATAAAATTGATAAACATATGAGAGATTTTAAAAAATAAAAATAAAACAATTCCGTCATTGTAACATTATACCTTCAAATTTGCCAAAATTGGTGTTTCTGGAGAAAATAGAAATGGTTTTCGATGAAACGAAAACTATTACCCAATGGAAATGACTATCTGGACGCAATGGAACACCTCCCATAGGACACAAATACAAAGAAAATTTAGAATCATAAACCCTTTCAAAGTTTCGGCAACACTGGTTCAAAATCTAGATCACAAACGGAAGCGGCTCTTCATAAACGATCTGATACCATGTTCGGGTACACAGGGTACTCTGAAAATACTGAACACCAAGAGAATCCACTCAAACAAATAGATCACCGATCAACACACTAATGTTTTGACGTGGTTAAAAATGTCGAGAGGGAAACAATCCACGACCCCAGCCAAATAGCTACTTGGATCAATTTATTATGCAAAAGAAAAAAAGTTACAAATGAGCTTCTCATAATCGATCAACTAGCCAAGGACCCTCCATGCTCTTTAAATAGAGATCATGGACCAATCAGGTGTTAAGCCATGGATCAAGGGTAGGTATGATCTAAGAGAAGTTGAACCATCGGATCACTCTATGTCTAGAACATATCGTGACCATCGGATTAGAATATTTACAAATGCATACTAATGCATACTAAAGAAACACACTTTACCTAACGGATATATTACACAAGTTGATCTTAACTAACTCCTATGTGTCTAAATATCCTAACACAATTAACTCAGCTTTGGACTTGTACTTATTTACAACTTCTTTAGGGACACTACTGAAAGCGTATTCTTGAACTTCCAAAGCTGGACCTTTGACTTTCACAGTTTTCCCTTTTCCTTTAGCCTTTGTAATATGTACAATATTTCCCAATCCTTCAGTCTTTAGCTTCTTGGGTGTTCTAGCAGTGTCCTCTTCATCTATGTCCATGGATTCTAGGTATTAGCACAGGTTTTGTTACTGATGGATTTGAAAAAAAATTAAAGGAAATATTTTTGTTTATTTTGCAGGAGTTGGCATTATGAGGAAAAAGGTTAAAGATCTTTTAGCAGGAAAGAAAGAAAAATTTTATTGGTAATGATATAAGAGTGGATTATTTTATCGAATTTATAGGCCAAGGTTTTATTGTTAAAAGATATATGAAGGTTGCTTGAAATTTTAAATTATAAAATTTTATATTTTATAAAGCAAAGTTTTCTTTTATAAAAATATATGTTTATACTTTTGTTTATTTCGCAGGAGTTGGCATTATGAGGAAAAAGGTTAAAGATTTTTTAGCAAGAAAGAAAGAAAATTTTTATTGGTAATGATATAAGAGTGGATTATTTGATCGAATTTATAGGCCAAGGTTTTATTGTTAAAAGATATATGAAGGTTGCTTGAAAGTTTAAATTATAAAATTTTATATTTTATAAAACAAAGTTTTGTTCTATAAAAATATTCGTTTATATTTTTATATATTTTTATAAAAACAAAGTTTTGTTTTACAAAAATATTAAGAAATATTTATGACAAAAAGTATTGGACCAAGGCCCACCTGCCAGTCAAATAGAGGCCACTACATCAACACAATACACATCCTACCAACAAAGTCCAAGCAACCAACCGCTAAGCTCCCAAATAATATGCATACTTGTTCCTTGGTATAAGATAAAGCCATTAGCATATGTAAACAATGGGAAGATAAAGTATTTGGAGCATGTGGGATAAAGGCATATTATGAACAATGAAAAAGCAGCAAAGAGAAAATCGAAAGTTATTGCTTAAGGCACATGTAAACACTATTGATGTATTTGGAATTTTTAATTCAAATTTTGTTCCTGGAAATTATGAAGGGGCCTGAAATTATACGAAAGCTCAACGGATCTAGTCAATGCCTTGAAACATGAGTTTTAAGATGCCCAAGGTAAATAAATTTTTGAGCTTGGTTGTGGGAACGAACTTCCGACAATTTTTTGCATACCTGGAGGGTGCTTCAATTGTTCATTTTCAAGAATTTAATGGTGGAGTTTTTACAATGGTTTACTATACTGAATAAAAAATTAAAACTTTAAGAAAACTCACAAGCAACAAACCATATTGATTTGGCCAGAGAGTCTAATAAATTTTTCTTGGGAGGATTTACCACTAAATAAATTTTGTTCTCGGGATGGAAATTGTGTGGATCGGAAAATACCAACAAGTTTAAATTAGATTCAGGGAGGAGTGTAAACAGAGAAGGATCTACAATGTGTTGTTGTAGCTACTAGTGGATCAATGCAAAGTTTTGTGAACAACATTCTACCCGAGATCAATTTATTGATAAGATAAATATACTTATGGTTGTAGTGAATGCAAGGATCGTGGTGCCTTCATTCCCACTTGCAGTATGTGACAGGATCCTTAATTTGAATTAACGGCTTCGATAAATGCTTAAAGAAGATCGATAGCGTGAAATAATTCCGCTGCGTCAACATGCATAGGGTAATTAAAAATCAAAATCTGTGGAATGATGTTAAACTATGGGAGAAATGAATCGTTAGATTGGAAGGTGAGGAAAATCCACGACCAGCAGCAATTCCGCTAGTTCAACAAGCGAGGAGCAATTTAATTTCCAAATCCATGAAATTTTTATAACACGTGTAGGTTAAAAACATGTCAAGCCTCCATTACCTTGCAAATTAAATCGATAACCAAATAAAATTTCGTTGGTAAAAAAGAACTAGGTTTAATGGTGGAGAAACATTGCGAAATTCTTATGCTGTGGTTGAAATTGAAAGACGAGTGTAGCCATATCCATGGTTCATGAAATAAATTAGCGATCAAAGTTAATTTCGTTGGAACAAAGTGTTGGGTAATTAAGGTAGATAAAGCTGATTTCAATTCAAATATCAACAAGTAGTTGGGCCAGTTTTTATTAAAAGTGACTGTTTTAGTGATCAACTTGAAGCGACTGTTTCCGCTAAATGAAGAGTCATTTTGAGAAACTGAGAGAGCTTTGTCTTTGTAACATATTCATTAACAATAACCTATATCAGTTTTCACACATGTATGATGGTTTGAGATAATCAAATTCATCTTGAGAGGGACGTTTACAAGTTTTCAAAAGATTGTTTTAGTCACAAAATTCAAATAATTGTTTCAGACAAATGGAGTTGAATTTCAAGAAACCGAGAGAGTTTTTTATTTATAACAAGACAATATGCATAAAAATCCTTCCATTTTTACACAAGTATTACATTTTTGGATAATTGAAAGAATCTTCGTAGGGTAGTTTTCCATAAATTTACAAGTTTACTATCTGAGTCATCAGTTTCAAATGCCGACTCCGAGGATATGGAGGTGAGAAAGAGAAAACGAAGACATGGGTTTTGTTGGGAACATTCTCATTGAAAAAAATTCTTTCAAATTTCACATAGCTACCACCATTAGAGATATGCAGGAGGGACTTTGAAACCTATTGTTCAGTAGTCTGAATCCTGAAATGAAGGAAATTTGTTGTAACTGTTGCTATTTCTAGAATTCAGTTAGGTTTCGAATTCAAGGTTAGGTAGAGGTTATTTTTATATAAATAAAAATTTAATTGATAGTTTTATTCTTGTATTTTCAATATAAGAGAGGCTTTTCATTGTAATGGCTTTAAGTTTTCAGTAGATGAATGAAATTTGCAGAGGAGGAATGCTAAACCTTTTCATGGCAGAGATTCTTGTGCCATATTTTTCTTCAGTAAGTAATTTCTTTATGTGACTGTTTATCTTGTTTCCCACTCCATTTTTTGTTTTCTTTCATGCTTGAGAATTAGTTTTTATGGGATAGAATTCATCATACATGCTCTAGGTCCATTGTTCAAGCATTTTCAAAACAATTTCTTCTAAAGTCTTGTAGAATTCACCCTAGTTAGGTGCTCTGTTTGATGGTATGTCTTTCTTTGTCTACTAATCAACCCACTAATACCTCAAGACTGAGCAAATGGTTTCTACCTTTCCTCTGTCCATAAACATTCAAAAGCCTACCTCCTACAACCTATTTCAGATCTGATTGTTGATTCCATTGCCCAACGGTCTCCTCCACGACTGTCCTACCAAATATTTTTAAAACAAACTTGTCCTATTTGTCCCATCAAAAATCTGACCTTCTGACTATCTTTGATTGAATATATTGAGTATGAAAACTTTGTAAATAGTGATAGATCCCTCTCTGACTGTATTAGGTCAGAAATACAGTCTAAAGTGGTTCTAATCTTACCTTTGAATCTAATTTTCACAACCTGGGTACATTATGAGTGTTAACAAATTGGCACCATTGCTGGGAAACGAAGGTTCAAATATTCCCTGGGTATGAATGACATAGTTTCAGATTTGATTGTTGATGGTGAACAAAAGTCAGATATCAACAAGGTTTTTCATCTTTCACATGGTGACTCCATCTTCGAAGAACCCAGTTTTTGGAATTCCTATAGCGACTCCACTGTCAAAAGATTGCAAAGTTTGAAGAGTTGATTCAGTTTATTCATTTTTTGAGATGAGTTCTTTGTTTTCAAGGTATGTTTCTATGAATCATGCTCACATTCCTGATTTTTCAAATCAAATACCTAAAGTAGATTGGCAAACATGTCTTCCAAATTTCAAAGATCAAAAGAGTGATGATGCTGCCCTTCGTTTGGTTAGATTTCATATGCATATACATAAGTTGGGAGTTAAATTACATCAGGATTCTTTAATGAAATTTTTCATGTCTACTTTAGAAGGAGATGCAAGGTCATGGTATGAAGGGTTACCATCAGTAAAGTTTGTGTTCCCTTACCGATTTTCATATAGTATTTCATGAACATTACAAATACCAATACCCCTCCTTGTTGCTGGTTCAAGATTGTTGTACGCATGTTAAAGGTTTCATTGGAGATCTGGAAAGCATGTATAGTGATGATGAGTTAGTGGATGAAGAGATTTTAGAAATTTATATGAGAACCCATTTCAGAAAAAAGAAATACAAACTAGCTGTCTTCACATTCAAGAAAACTCTCAACAGTTAATAATTTCTTCTTTGACTGAAAGAGACATGAGCCAAAACTCTTATTCAACCAGCTACATTTTGTTTCCTGAAGTAGATGATAATTTGCAGCAGTCTTGTCAATATTTGTGTGACCAAGAAGTAAGTTGGGACATTCAATCAAATCCTTCTTCATATCATTCAACTTCCGAAGTTTTGTTTCAAGATGAGGCTACCTATTCCCAATCAGAAAATTCCTTTTTGCAGCAGCTATTTCCTCAAAGTTCTAATGCTTATGTGGGTGATTACATAATGAATTTTGATTCTTGAAATTTTCAGTCTTACAGTCCATCCACATGTTTATTTTCTGAGGTTGCAAGTAAAGAAGAATCAGATTTTGAGTTAATGGTTGAAGAAAGACATTTGTGTTTTGATCAAATCCAAAAATTTCCTGAAGATTTACATGAACATACAAAGCCCTCTCTGTTTGTGGAAGATGAGAAAGATGAACAATCATGCAGTCAATCTTAGGATGTGGAAAAATCAGTGGTTTGCAATGAGGAATTGGATTACAAAGAAAGAGGTAAGGGTTCTCAAATAAATGCTTCTTTAAATCTTTCACATTCAGAAATTTCATCTCAAGAAGAAGGATTTTGTTTTCTTGATTCTATTGGAGAAAAGAATGATATTTCTGCTAAAGCATATAAGGAAGGTGAAGTTTTTAATTCAGAAATATTAAATGAAGTTGTTGACATCTCATTTGAAAACAGTCATGAGAGTTCCTTTCAAAGTTCTTTTGAAGATCAGTTTGATAGTATGCAAGAGAAATTACTTTTTGAACAGTCTTGTCATGGCAAACAAGTGATTGAGTATTTTGAAATTTGTCATGCTTTTTATGATCTAGTAGAAGAGTACATGGATAAATTTTTCAGATGGGGTAGTTGGTTATGTGTTTGCAGCAAAGGACAAATTTTTCATCATAACATTTTGCTACTATGTTCTTATGTTGTAATTTCAATCAAGCATGGGGAAGAAGCAGAACTATTGGAAAAATTGCTTGATTCGCTTCACTGGAACTCAAAGTTTACTTGATTGGGCATTGGTGCTTAGTAAAGTAGGATAGGTAGATAGGTGTGAATAAGCTTGACATGGAGAGCATTTCTTTCAGTAGTTTTCAGTTTTGATTTCAACTTCAGTTTTAAAGTTCAGGTTTGCAGTTACAATCTATTTTCTGCCTTTAGAGTATGGACATGTGACAGGTTACAGGTCTGAATAGGTTGAGGGTTTCATAGAAAGATTAAGAGCAACCCAATGGATTCGGCACCTAGTCTATGGGGTTCTTTGCTACCTCGCGGGGAGGATAACATCCCTACTTGAGTGAGTTGTTAGCACAGGTTTTGTTCCTGATGGATTTGAAAAAATTTAAACGAAATATTTGTGTTTATTTTGCAGTAATTGGCATTATGAGGAAAAAGGTTAAAGATTTTTTAGCAAGAAAGAAAGAAAAATTTTATTGGTAATGATATAAGAGTGGATTATTTTATCGAATTTATAGTTATCGAATTTATAGGCCAAGGTTTTATTGTTAAAATATATATGAAGGTGGATTGAAAGTTTAAATTATAAAAGTTTATATTTTATAAAACAAAGTTTTATTTTATAAAAATATTCGTTTATATTTTTATATATTTTTATAAAAACAAAGTTTTTTTATAAAAATATTAAAAATTATTTATGACAAAGTCCAAGCAACCAAGCGCTAAGCTCCCAAAGAATATGCCTACTTGCTCCTTAGTATAATCTAAATCCATCAACATATGTAAACAATGGGATGATAAAGTCTTTGGAGCATGTGGGATAAAGGCATATTATGAACAATGAAAAAGCAGCAAAGAGAAAATCGAAAGCTATTGCTTACGGGATGTGTAAACACTATTGATGTATTTGGAATTTTTAATTCAAATTTTTTTCCTGGAAATTATGAAGGTGCCATAAATTGTACAAAAGATCAATAGATCTAGTCAATGCCTTGAAATGCGAGTTTTAAGATTCCCAACGACAATAAAATTTTGGATATTGGTTGTGGGAACTTACTTCCGACAATTTTTTGCATACCTGGAGGGTGCTTCAATTGTTCATTTTCAAGAATTTAATGGTGGAATTTTTAGGATGTTTTACTATACTGATTAAAAAATTAAAACTTAGAGCAAGCTCATAAGCAACAAACCAGATTGATTTGGCTGGAGAGTTTGATAAAGTTTTCATGGGAGGATTTACCACTGAATAAATTTTGTTCTTGGGATGGAAATTGTGTGGATCGCAAAATACGTGAAATTTTAAATTAGATTCAATGAGGAGTGTAAATAGAGAAGGATATACAACGTGTTTTTGTAGCTACTAGTGGATCAATGCAAATTTTTGTGAACAACATTGTACCTAAAATCAATTTATTGATAAGAGAAATATACTTATGGCTGCATCGAATGCAGGGATCATGGTGCCTTCATTCCCACTTGAAATATGTGACAGGCTCCTTAATTTTAATTGACGGCTTAGATAAACGCTTGAAGAAGATCGATGGCATGATAAAAATCAAAATCCACATAATGATGTTAAACTCTGGGAGAAATGAACCGTTAGATTGGCAGGTGAGGAAAATCCACGACCAGCAGCAATTCCTCTAGTTCAAAAAGTGAGGAGCAATTTAATTTCCAAATACACAAAAATTTTATAACACGTGCAAGTTGAAAATGTTTCAAGCTTCCGTTACCTTGCAAATTAAATCAATGACCAAATCAAATTTTGCTGGTAAAAAAGAACCAGGTTTAATGGTGGAGAAACATTGTGAAATTCTTATGTTGTGGTTGAAATTGAAAGACAAGTGTAGCCATATCCATGGTTCGTGAAATAAATTAGAGATCAAATTTAATTTCATTGGAACACAGTGCTGGGTAATTAATGTAGATAAAGTTGATTTCAATTCAAATATCAACAAGCAGTTGGGCCATTTTTTATTAAAAATGATTGCTTTAGTCATCAACTTCAAGAGACTGTTTCCGCCAAATGAAGAGGAATTTTGAGAAAGTGAGAGAGGATTGTATTTTAAGAATACCCATATACAATCACCTATCTCATTTTTCACATAGGTATGATGGTTTGAGAGAATCAAATTCATCTTCAGAGGGAAATTTCCAGGTTTTCAAAAGACCGTTTTAGTCACAAAATTCAAAGAATTTTTTTAGACAAATGGAGTTGAATTTCAAGAAACTAAGAGATTTTTTTATTCATAACAAGACAATATTCAAAAATATCCTTTCGTTTTTACACAGGTATTACAGTTTGGGAGCATTGAAAGAATATTCACAGGGTATTTTTTCAGAAATTTACAAGTTTACTATCTAAGTCATCAGTTTCAAAGGAAGATTCCGAGGATCTGGAGGTGAATAAGAGAAAAAGAAGACATGAGTTTTGTCAGGAACATGGTCAATTACAAAAATATTTTTCTTATTTCATACAACTGTCACCATTAGAGATATGCAAGATGAACTTTGAAACCTATTGTTTAGCAGTCCGCATCCTGAAATGAAGGAAATTTGTTGTGACTGTTTCTATTTTTAGAATTTAGTTAGGTTTTGAATTCAAGGTTAGGTAGAGGTTACTTTGCTATAAATTAAAATGTAATTGAGATATTTAGGGTTGTATTTTTTAGAGTAGGAAGGCTCTTCATTGTAATGGCTTCAAGTTTTCAGTAGATGAATGAAATTTGTAGAGGAGTGTTAAACCTTTTCATAGCAGAGATTCTTGTGCCATATTTTTCTTCAGTGAGTAATTTATTTATGTGATTGTTTATCTTGTTTCCCTCTCCATTTTGTGTTTTATTTCATGCTTTATAATTAGTGTTTATGGGCTAGAATTCATCTTGCATGCTCTAGGTCCATTGCAGAATTCACCCTAGTTAGATGCTTTGTTTGATGAGATGTCTCCCTTTGTCTACTACCTAAAGACTGAGGAAATGGTGTATACCTCACCTCTGTCCATAAACCTTCAAAACCCTACCTCCTGCAACCTTTTTCGGATCTTATTGTTGACTCCATTGCCCAATGGTCTCCTTCATGACTTTCCTACCAAATATTTTTAAAACAAACTTGTCCTATTTGTCCCATAAAAAATATGACCTTCTGACTATCTTTGATTGAATATCTTGAGTATGAAAACTTTGTAAATAGTGAGAGATCCCTCTCTGACTGTATTAGGTCAGAAATACAGTCTAAAGTAATTCTGATGTTACCTCGGGATCTACCTTTCACAACCTAGGTACATTCTAAGTGTTAACAAATTGGCGTCGTTGCTGGGGAACAAAGGTTCAAACCTGGGTATGAACGACATATTTTTAAACTTGATTGTTGATGGTGAATAGAAGTCAGGTATCAACAAGGTTGTGCATATTTCACCTGGTGTCTCAATCTTCGAAGAATTTAGTTTTCAGAATTCCTATGGTGACTCCAATGTCAAAAAATAGCAAAGTTTGAAGAGTTGATTTAGTTTATTCATTTGTCGAGATGATTTCTTTGTGTGCAAGGTATGCTCCTATGAATCATGCTCACATTCCTGGTTTTCCAAATCGAATACCTAAAGTATATTGGAAAACATGTCTTCCAAAGTTCAAAGATCAAAAGAATGATGATGTTGCCCTTCATTTGGTTAGATTTCATATGCATATACATAAGTTGGGAGTTAAATTGCATGAGGATTCTTTAATGAAAATGTTCATGGCTATTTTAGAAGGAGATACAAGGTCATGGTATGAAGGGTTACCATCATAAAGTTTGTGTTCCCTTACCGATTTTCATACAGTATTTCATGAACATTACAAAGACCAATACCCCTCTTTGTTGCTGGTTCAAGATTGTTGTACGCATGTTAAAGGATTCATTGGAGATTTAGAAAACATGTATAGTGATGATGAGTTAGTGGATGAAGAAATTTTAGAAATTTTATAAGAGAACCCATTTCAGAAAAAAGAAATACAAACTAGCTGTCTTCACATTCAAGAAAACTCTCAGCAGTTAATAATTTCTTCCTCGACTGAAAGAGACATGAGCCAAAAATCTGATTCAACCAGCTACTTTCTTTTCCTGAAGTAGATGATAATTTACAATAGTCTTGTCAATCTCTGTGTGACCAAGAAGGAAGTTGGGACAGCCAATCAAATCCTTCTTCATATCATTCAAATTCTGAATTTTTGTTTCAAGATGAGGCTACCTATTCCCAATCAGAAAATTCCTTTTTGCAGCAGCAATTTCCTCAAAGTTCTAATGCTTCTGTGGGTAATTACATAAAGAATTCTGATTCTAGAAATTTTCAGTCTTACAATCTGTCCACGTGTTTATTTTCTGAGGTTGCAAGTAAAGAAGAATCATATTTTGAGTTAATGGTTGAAGAAAGACCTTTGTGTGTTGATCAAATCTAAAATTTTCTTGAAGATTTACATGAACATACAAAGCCCTATCTGCTAGCGGAAGATGAGAAAGATGAACAATCATGAAGTCAATCTCAGCATGTGGAAAAATCAGTGGTTTGCAATGAGGAATTGGGTTACAAAGAAAGAGGTAAGGGTTCTCAAATAAATGCTTCTTTAAATCTTTCACATTCAGAAATTTCATCTCAAGAAGAACGATTTTGTTTGCTTGATTCTATTGGAGAAAAGAATGATATTCTGCTGAAGCATATAAGGAAGGTGAAGTTTTAAATTTAGAAATATTAGACGAAGTTGCTGATATCTCATTTGACAACAGTCGTGAGAGTTCCTTTCAAAGTTATTTTGAAGATCAGTTTGACAGTATGCAAGAGGAATTACTTTTTGGACATCCTTGTCATGACAAACTTGTGATTGAGTATTTTGAAATTTGTCATGCTTTTTATGATCCAATAGCAGAGTACATGGATAAATTTTTCAGATGGGTAAGTTGGTTATGTGTTTGCAGCAAAGGACAAATTTTTCATCATAACCTTTTTCTATTATGTTCTTATGTTCTAATTTCAATCAAGCATGAGGAAGAAGCATAATTATTGGAAAAATTTCTTGATTGGCTTCATTGGAAGTCAAAGTTTACTTGATTGGGCATTGGTGCTCAATAAAGTAGGATAGGTAGATAGGTGTGAATAAGCTCGACATGGCAAGAATTTCTTTCAGCAGTTTTCAGTTTTGATTTCAGCTTCAGTATTAAAGTTCAGATTTGCAATTACAATCGGTTTTCAGCCTTGAGAGTATGGACAGGTGACATGTTACAGGTTTGAACAAGTTGATGGATTCATAGAAATATTGGGATCAACCCAATGGATTTGGCACCTAGCCTACAGGGTTCTTTGCTACCTCGCAGGGAGGATAACATCCCTAGTGGAGCAAGTTGTTAGCATAGGTTTTGTTCCTGATGGATTTGAAAAAAAATTAAATGAAAGATTTGTGTTTATTTCGCAAGAGTTGGCATTATGAGGAAAAAAGTTAAAGATTTTTTAGCAAGAAAGAAAGAAATTTTTTATTGGTAATGATCTAAGAGTGGATTATTTTATCAAATTTATAGGCCAAGGTTTTATTGTTAAAAGATATTTGAAGGTGGCTTGAAAGCTTAAATTATAAAAGTTTATATTTCATAAAAGAAAGTTTTTTTTTATAAAAATATCTGTTTATATTTTTATATATTTTTATAAAAACAAAGTTTTGTTTTATAAAAATATTAAAAAATATTTATGACAAAAAGTATTGGACCAAGGCCCACCTGCCAGTTGAATAGAGGCCACTACGCACAGACTTCTAATAATTTTTTGCATACCTGGAGGGCGCTTCAATTGTTCATTTTCAAGAATTTAATGGTTGAGTTTTTACGATGTTTTACTATATTGAATAAAAAATTAAAATTTCAAGCAAGCTAACAAGCAACAAACCTGATTGATTTGGCCAGAGACTTTGATAAAGTTTTCTTGGGAGGATTTACCACTGAATAACTTTTGTTCTCGGGATGGAAATTTTGTGGATCAGAAAATACCAGCAAGTTTAAATTAGATTCAGCGAGGAGTGTAAACAGAGAAGGATATACAATGTGTTGTTGTAGCTACTAGTGGATCAATGCAAAGTTTTGGTGAACAAGATTGTACCCGAGATCAATTTATTGATAAGAGAAATATACTTATGGCTGCAACGAATGCAAGGATCGTGGTTCCTTCATTCCCACTTGCAGTATGTGACAGGCTCCTTAATTTGAATTGAAGGCATAGATAAACTCTTAAAGAAGATCGATGACATGAAATAATTTCGATGCATGAACATGCAAGGGGTAATTAAAAATCAAATTATGCAAAATGATGTTAAACTATGGGAGAAATGAACCGTTAGATTGGCAAATGAGGAAAATCTACGACTGGCAACAATTCCCCTAGTTCAACAAGCGAGGAGCAATTTAATTTCCAAATCGGCAAAATTTTTATAACAGGTGCAGGTTGAAAACGTTTTAAGCCTCCATTACCTTGCAAATTAAATCAATGACCAAATAAAATTTTGCTGGTAAAAAAGAACTAGGTTTAATGGTGGAGAAACATTGCGAAATTCTTATGCTGTGGTTGAAATTGAAAGGCAAGTGTAGCCATATCCATGGTTCTTGAAATAAATTAGCAATCAAAGTTAATTTTGTTGGAACAAAGTTATGGGTAATTAAGGTAGATAAATCCAATCTCAATTCAAATATCAACAAGTAGTTGGGCCTGGTTTTATTAAAAATGACTTTTTAAATGATAAAAAACAAGCGACTGTTTCCGCCAAATGAAGAGGAATTTTGAGAAATTGAGAGAGGTTTTTATTTATAATATACCCTAATACAATACCCTATCTCAATTTTGACACGGGTATGATGGTTCGAGAGAATCGAATTCATCTTCAGAGGGAAATTTTTTAGGTTTTGAAAAGACTCTTTTAGTCGCAAAATTCAAAGAATTGTTTTAGATAAATGGAGTTGAAATTCTAGAAACTGAGAGAGCGTTTTATTAATAATAGGACAATATTCAAAAAACTCCTTCCATTTATACACAAATTTTACAGTTTGGTAGAATTGAAAGAATTTTCACAAGGTATTTTTCAAGAAATTTACAAGTTTACTATCTTAGTCATCAGTTTCAAAGGCAAATTCCGAGGATGTGGAGGTGAATAAGAGAAAAAGAAGACACGGGTTTTGTCGGAAACATGGTAAAATAAACACAACTATTTTGGATTTCACACATATATCACCATTATATATATGCAGGAGAGACTTTGAAACCTATTGTTCAGCAATCCACATCATGAAATGAAGGAAATTTGTTGTAACTAGTTCTATTTTTAGAATTCAATTAGGTTTCGAATTCAAGGTTAGTTAGAATTCATTTTGCTATAAATTAAAATGTAATTAAGAGTTTAAGTGTTCAATTTTCAAGAGCAGAGAGGCTCTTCATTGTAATGTCTTCAAGTTTTTAGTAGATGATAGAAATTTGCAGAGGAGGAATGTTAAACCTTTTCATGGCAGAGATTATTCTACCATATTTTTTTCAGTAAAAAAATTATTTATGTGAGTGTTTATCATGTTTCCCACTTCATTTTGTGTTTGCTTTCATGCTTGAGCATTAGTGTTTATGGGCTAGAATTCATCTTGCATGCGTTGGGTCCATTGTTTAATCATTTTCAAAACATTTTCTTCTAAAGTTTGGTAGAATTCACCCTAGTCAGGTGCTCTATTTGATGGGATGTCTCTCTTTGTCTACTAATCAACCTGTAATACCTCAAGACTGAGGAAATGGTGTCTACCTTGCCTCTATCCATAAACCTTCAAAACCCTACCTCCTGCAACCTATTTAAGATCTTATTGTTGACTCCATTTCCCAATGGTATCCTCCATGACTGTCCTACCAAATATTTTTAAAACAAACTTGTCCTATTTGTCCCATTAGAAATCTGACCTTCTGACTATCTTTGATTGAACATATTGAGTATGAAAAATTTGTAAATAGTGAGAGATCCCTCTCTCTCTGTATTAGGTTATAAATACAGCCTAAAGTGGTTTTGATGTTACCTCAGGATCTACCTTTCACAACCTGGGTACATTTTGAGTGTTAACGAATTGGTGCCGTTGCCGAGGAACGAAGGTTCAAATCTTCCCTGGGTATGAACGACATAGTTTCAGATTTGATTGTTGATGGTGAACAGCAATCAGATATCAACAAGGTTGTGCATATTTCACGAGGCAACTCCATCTTCCAAGAATCTAGTTTTTGGAATTCCTATGGTGAATCCACTATAAAAGTATTGCAAAGTTTGAAGAGTTGATTCAATTTATTCTTTTGTTGAGATGAGTTCTTTGTCTGCAAGGTATGCTCCTATGAATCGTGCTCACATTCTTGGTTTTCTAAATCGAATACCTAAAGTATATTGGCAAACATGTCTTCCAAAGTTCAAATATCAAAAGAATGATGATGATGCCCTTCATTTGGTTAGATTTCATATGCATATACATAAGTTGGGAGTTAAATTGCATGAGGATTCTTTAATGAAAATTTTCATTGCTAGTTTAGAAGGAGATGCAAGGTCATAGTATGAAGGGTTACCATCAGAAAGTTTGTGTTCCCTTACCGATTTTCATATAGTATTTCATGACCATTACAAAGACCAATACGCCTCCTTGTTACTGGTTCAAGCTTGGTGTACTCATGTTAAAGGTTTCATTGGATATTCAGAAAACATGTATAGTGATGATGAGTTAGTGGATGATAAGTTGGGAGTTAAATTGCATGAGAATTCTTTAATGAAAATTTTCATTGCTAGTTTAGAAGGAGATGCAAGGTCATGGTATGAAGGGTTACCATAAGAAATATTGTGTTCCCTTACCGATTTTCATACAGTATTTCATGAACATTACAAAGACCAATACCCCTCCTTGTTCCTGGTTCAATCTTGGTGTACACATGTTAAAGGTTTCATTGGATATTCGGAAAACATGTATATTGATGATGAGCTAGTGGATGAAGAGATTTTAGAAATTTTATATGAGAACCCATTTCAAAAAAAATAAATACAAAATAGCTGTATTCACATTCAAGAAAACTCTCAGCAGTTAATAATTTCTTCCTCCACTAAAAGAGACATGAGCCAAAACTCTGATTCAACCAGCTACATTTCTTTTCCTGAAGTAGATGATAATTTGCAGAAGTCTTTTCAATCTTTGTATGACCAAGAAGGAATTTGGGACAATCAATCAAATCGTTCTTCATTACATCCAACTTCTAAATTTTGCTTCAAGATGAGGCTACCTATTCCCAATCAGAAAATTTCTTTTTACAGTAGCAATTTGCTCAAAATTCTAATGCTTATGTGGGTGATTACATAAAGAATTCTGATTCTGGAAATTTTCAGTCTTACAGCCCGTCCACATGTTTATTTTCTGAAGTTGCAAGTAAATAAGAATCATATTTTGAGTTAATGGTTGAAGAAAGATGTTTGTGTGTTGATCAAATCCAAAATTTTCCTGAAGATTTACATGAACATACAAATCCCTCTCTGCTTGCGAAAGATGAGAAATATGAAAAATCATGCAGTCAATCTTAGCCTGTGGAAAAATTAGTGGTTTGCAATGAGGAATTGGATTACAAAGAAAGAGGTAAGGGTTCCCAAATGTAATGTCCCCGGACCTCCGACCGGCGAAGAGGACGCCACTATACACCAACATCCGGGCACCTAGCCCCGTGAACATGAACATACATACATATAATGCTGAAGCAAGATACTTAAAAACATAAAACATACTACGATGCATAATCGTTCATATACATAGCAGAAGCAAAACATATCAATCAGCATTCAACATGTATATCATCATTCATCAATGGTAAATATGATTGCAGACACAAGTTAGGCAAGAATACTTATCTTATAAAGGGCTGTCCCGCAACCAGCTACGTCATTGCAACCATATTGAAAAGGGAATCATATCTTAAGGATAAGGGGGGAAATGTTAAACCTTGAACCCATGGGGGAAAATCCATGTGTCACCACTCTTTTTTTTTTGCTCACCTTCCCTTGCCTCATCCAACTACCACCTTAAATGTTATGTTGTTAGTTGGGGCAGTTATGGCTGGTAGTGGAGTGTGGCAGGACTGTCAGTCCTTGCCCACACGTACACTCCACCAGGCTGACCCTTACACTGGTAGGAAAACCACTATGTCCATTATCCCATTTTCCCCATGATTGCACTCTCTCCACGACGCTATTCCTCTCACCCAAAAACACTCAGTTTTATCACGCGCCGGTTGGTATTCCCCATCGTCCATCCTCACACAAGCAGAGACGCTCTATTCCTCGCGCTCAATATTCTCTCTGTTTTGGCTCACGCAGAAAGGAGGGAAGCGGTTTATGGGTTGTCATTTTACGTTTTCTGCTAGGGGGTGTTTTCCCATACAAATTTAGTGGATGGTTTGGGGTGTATGCTTTTCCCTACATACTGGGTTGTTGTAGTTTTCTCCTGTTGTTTGTTGGCTATTGTTTCCCCACATTTGTTGGTTGAGTTGCCTTTGAAATTTGGGTTGATGTAGGTTGTTGTTGAATTGTTTGGCCACGATGGGGCCAAGAACGATTCAGGTTTTGTTTCCCCTGTCAAAGTTGTAAGTGCTGGTTCTACTGCATGTATGCAGTGATTGGTCTTTGGACTGAATTGGAGTGGTGATGAAGGCCTGATTTGCTTGACAAACCTGGTATGTTTGGGAACCACATAGACAGAGATGGTGGGATGGATTTATTCTCCACAACCCCTGAATAGCACTGGAAGAGAGGTCAGGGCCTGAGGGACTGCGTTGTAGAGAAAGGACTGATTTCCTTGTGTTGGGTGTGTGTGGGTGTCCTAGAAGTCAGGCTAGTTCTGGTGTAGGTGTCCTTAGCTCTTCAATGAGCTCACCAGCTTAGCATTTATCCTTTCCCAGCTCTTGGCTGGCCTGATAAACCCAACTGTGTTGGCTTGACTGATCGGATGTTCACCTGATAAACCCAACGGTGTTGGCTTGGCTGAACTGTGTATCCTTGATGTTTTGTTTACCCTTGGCTATGTGTAAGCCTGCTAGTTCCTTATTCCTTGGGGAACCATGCCCGGCTCGGGGGTGGCAGCGTTGCTGAGAGATTAAAGAGCAGGTGAGCCTATGGTTGGGTGGAACGTTGCAGTGACGTAGCTGGTTGCAGGATAGTCCTTTATAAGATCAGTATTCTTGCCTAGCTTGTGTCTACAATCATATTTACCATTGATGAATGATGATGTACATGTTGAATGCTGATTGATATGTTTTGCTTCCATTGTGTATATTAACGATTATGCATCGTAGTATGTTTTATGTTTTTAAGTATCTTGCTTCAGCATTATATGTATGTATGTTCATGTTCATGAGGTTAGGTGCTCAGATGTTGGTGTATAGTGGCGTCCTCTTCACCGGTCGGAGGGTCAGGGACGTTACAGTGTGGTATCAGAGCTCTGGTTGCAGCATGGGACTGAATGGGCCGTGAAGATGCAGTGACATAGCTTATGTTCCATCATTTGGGCCTTAGAGGGCCATGAGAAATAGTTAGCAGAGGCAGGTTTCCTACGCCCCAGAAGAAACCAGGAGAAAATGGGTGAATGACAGGAAAATTCACAAAATTTTTCTAAGTGCCAGAATTGTCAGCTCATCAAAAAACTTAGTGGGAAATTATTCCGATGCAGCAGAAGATCTAATCTGAAGATCACCCGACGAACGACAATCGAAAGAAATTTACTTAAGGGTTCCTATGTGTTTGTCGGTCGTCAGCTCATCGGAGGACTCAGTGAGAAGATCCTCTAATACAGCGGAATGTATAGGCTGAAGCACACCCGACGGTGAAAGAAAATTATGAAATTCCTCTAAGCGTTCGTCGGTCATCGGCAAAACTTGAGGATGTGAGCACCGAAACGTTGACGGAAGAGACAAGATGATAGTGGGTTGAACCGCCGACAGCGATGGCGGAGAGAAAAAATTTTGAAATTTTTTTCTAAGTCATGAAATCATCGACGATTGGCAATGATTAGTTGATCAAATCGTCGATGCTTAGATTATTAAGTTACTAATGACACGTCAGCGGAGGGAAGAGAAAAGTGCGGTGATAATTAGTTGAATTCATCGTCGATGGTTAGACGATGGAACCGCCGATGAACCACATCGAAAGAGATTAGCTGATTATGCATCCATCGTTTCAGCTGGCTAGTGGACTATCCTTCCAACGGATAGAGTCCCCGACCGTCAATGTCGTAGCAGATAGTTGTTCCAACAGCCGATGCGGTGGAAGAAAAAGCGAAACATTTCTGAAATTTTTCTAAGGCACGAGGTCATCGGTGATCGAAAAAGTTTAGTTGTTGAGATCGCCAATGACTAGAGGATGGGATCACTAACGAATAGAAGATGAAGCTGCTGAGGCTAGTGAAGTGGATTTGCTATCATTAGTTGAAGTAAGTGCCGATACAAAGAAGAAATTTCAAAAAAAATTCTAAGTGTTGAACCCATTGGCAATCAGCGGAAGTTAGTTGTATTGGTCACCGATGAACATCGGAAAGAATTAGTGGTTCATGTGCCACCGTTGTGGAAGTATAGAGGACTAATATTCTGACAAATAGACGCCCCGACCGTTGATGTCATAGTAGTTTGTGCTTCCGACCGTCGATTGGAAATTATTAGTTGATCAGACCACTGATCGAAAAAAGTAAACGATTGGTGAACCACCATTGCGGCTGCCTAAGAGACTAACCATCCAATGAAAGAACGTATCCGATCGCCGACACATCGGAGGTGAATTGATGTCTGGTCATCGCAACAACGGGGAATGTAAGTGATTTGGGTCGCCAACATAGCAGACCCATTCGGTTTTGGATCGTCGACGCTGCAGCTGCTAGTCGCCTCGACCACCGACAAATTTATGACCCGTGGAAACCCTAGAAGGTTCGTTGGCCACCGTTGCGGAAGCATAGAGGACTAACCGCCCGATGCATAGTGTGCCCAACCATCGATGCAGTGCATCAAGTTGGTTTTCTCGCTGATGCGGTGAGACTTAATGGTCCCAATCACCAAAAAATTTCGAAGTGTTAGACCACTACAGGCCCGACACGGCGAAGGAAAATAGACAAATAGGTCGCTGATGAGCCATAGAGAAAATTAGACATTATGATCGCTGAAATGCTAGAAAGTTAGTGGGGAAGAGACCCAATAGGGAGAAAGAAATTTTGGGTTTTTCAAAGTGATTTTCTCAACAAATTTCAACTGTTTTTCAGTGGATTTTCAGTAGACTGTCAGTGGATTACAGGGCGGAACAAGAAAGAGAGAAAATTTCATGTTTTAGCAAAATTGTTATTTTATAAATTTCCAGAAGAAGAAGGTAAGTAGTTCTGATTTATATTGAAGATATGCATCTAACAGTTTGCTACTAACACATTTGTAGAATTATAGACACCTCCAAGAGAAGTATTCCAGGTAGAACAGTGTGGTAAAGCAAGAGGTGGTTCAATCATGAGAACCCATGATGGGTATGATGCTCAGGATTCCTACGAGCGTTTGAGAGATGCCATGGGAGAAAATGTCTATAATGGAAATGATGACATAGAGTCTAATGGAAGGATATTCCAAGTGACACCGTTAGATTTTCCAGCCACCATGAGAAGCTCGATTAAAGCCCAGGAAGAGCAGCATCAGTTGAATTCTACCATGTTGCAAAGTTTGACAGACTTGCAAAGAAAGATAGACTCTGGACGAGGTACAACAAGACCAGAAGGTAGTAAGACCAGTACCAGGAGAAGGAGAAGGAATTCTAGTGGATCATCTGATTCTGAAGAATCCAGTGGGGATACAAGCTCATCTTCTCATAGAAGGAAAAGAAGAAGACACCATAGGGGTCGCCCTCAGGATGAATTTAAGAAGGCTAAACCTCCTACATTTGATGGTGAGGCAAAGACGGGACAAGAGGTTGAAGCTTGGATTCTTGGGATAAAGAAGTACTTTCAAGTGTAGGATTATTTGGGAAATATGAAGGTAGGAGTTGCCATATTCAATCTGAATGGAAGAGAATCCATTTGGTGGGAACACTTCAAGCAAGTAAAGAGGATCAGTGAAAGGATATTGAAATGGAAACAGTTCAAGAAGTATTTCAGGCAGAAATACCTCTCTAACAGGTATTATGATGATAAGATTAAGGAGTTCCATGAGCTGAGATTGCAATAGCAGACCATGCATGAATATGCAAATAAGTTCTTGGAATTGTTGAGGTATGTATGGTACATCAGAGATGAAAAGGTGAAGGTCCAATGGTTTCTGAGTAGATTGCCTCGGTCTTACAAAGATAGAATTGAATTTGATGAACCGAGAACTCTTGAAGAAGCCATAAGGAAGGCTAAGTATTGCTATGAGCAAAGCAAGGATAAACTAGATTACCATAAGGCCTAGAAGGACAAGAAGAATGAGAAGTTTGACCAAAGAAAGAAAGGTTTCAAACCTTCTAGATTTAGGAATCAGCAGACCCAGCCATCCCAAGATGTGAGTAATCCAATTGGAGTGATAGGTGGAAAGCCTAAAGATTCACAACAGAATAAAGGTCCACTCAAATGTTGGAAATGCGAAGGACCCCACTTGCGTAGATATTGTCCAGTCAAGAATGAAAATGCAAGACCAGCTTATAGCATTCAAGAAGCAGAAATAGTGGGTCAAGTAGAAAGGGCGGTGTTATCTCCTAAAATAACCAGTCGGTTTTCTATTATTTTAGGTGATAGATTTGAGTCCAAAATTTTATTTTTAAAATTTTTAGAGTCAATAATGAGATCCTTGTTCTCATTACTAAGTCAAAAATCCAATTTATTTGATTCTTAGTTTCAAGCTTCGAGAAAAACAGGTTGTGGTAGCTAACTCTGTTTTGTAGAGGCTAGATTAGCTACCAAAAGAGCTCAGTTCTGGCAGCCGGAGCAATCAAGCTAAGGTTCAAGTTTACATTAGCTGCCAAAAGAGCCCAGTCTTGGCAGCTAGAATGATTAAGCTAAGTTATGTTAGCTACCAAAAAAGCATCTCATTAAAAAATTAGAAAAGAAAGCACGTGTCCGTACTCAAGCTTCACATCAAGCGAGCCTGTGTGTTTTGCCGCCAAGGAGAAGATCAGAGCGCGTCTCATACGACCATCATGAATTTTAATGGCGCTTTACCGCTGCAAACAAATTATGAAGCACCATATCATTAACTACGCAGGATTACGCAGGGGGTTCATAATGTGATGCATATCTCCAGATCATTCGAAGCTGATCGATCCATCATTCACCCAGGGGATCATAATGTAAGGTATCTGAAGATCATGTGAAGCCGATCGATTCAAAA
Organism: Pseudotsuga menziesii; assembly: GCA_001517045.1. Classification (NCBI taxonomy): domain Eukaryota; kingdom Viridiplantae; phylum Streptophyta; class Pinopsida; order Pinales; family Pinaceae; genus Pseudotsuga; species Pseudotsuga menziesii. The sequence continues at coordinate 438,820 of LPNX010560257.1, forward strand.
TTGCACACGAAGTTGGGCAATTTCATAGGTGATTACCTGCTGAGCTCATCCAATGGGTATCTCATTTCTTAAGCATTGCAAGCAGACCCGAGGCTCCCTGTTATGTTATCGCGCAGTTGGAGTTCTGGTTCGATCCAGGAGTTCTCTTTCATCAAAACAAGTCCTCATCACGGGGTCTCTTTACAAAGGTTCGGCTCATGGCCAAAACAGGTCTGCCACTCAGGACAGAGCTAGATGGAGTGTGGTACCTCGAGTCCCACCCACAAGTAGCGGAGTTCTTCAAAACCGCGCAGGTGTTTGAATATTGTGAAAGGCTCACCAGTTTTAACCAGCCACTCGCCGAAGCATCCGCTCAGAGTTACAATGGAAGAACAGTAAAGTTTGGTAGAGAGGAGTTCCATGTGGACGAGGCAGCCATAGCTGAGTGTACAGGCCTCCCCAGGACAGGGCAAAGTTGGTTTAAGACCACTAAGGCCTCAGATATTGAATTCAGGTCATATCTTCTACCAGTCCATAAGGAGACCATTCAGAGAAGATATTTTCCTATCACTTTTCTTGAACCCCAATGGAAAACTCTGTTAAAGGCCATTTTCGTTTACATAACCTGTGAAGGCCGATATCACAGGGTGCTGCACTACCATTTCAAGTTATTAAATCATTTCACAGGAAGGGTAAGTATAAATCTGCCATATTTCTTTCACAAGACCCTAACGAAAATGGCAAAGCAAGTACAGGCTAAACCCAGCAAGATAGCAAGCAGAATCTCTCACCAGGGCCTCATAACATTGATAATCAAGGAGCTGTTGAAGAAAAGGGGTATAGACTGGAACTATTTCTTGTTTTGGCATGAGTTCCCTACAGAGCTTGCAAATGAAGAGGCGGTTGAACGGGGTAAGGGTGAAAAGAGCAGCACTCCCAAAACCAGCAAAAGAAAGAGGAGAGCCATCTCTCCTCAAGCCCAAACAGAATCCCCTTCCTCATCTAGCAAAAAGAGAAGGGCAAAGAAGAAGCTGGTATTTGAACAAGCTGAAGGAGCTCCTCAAGGAAAAAATCCTCTAAATCTCCCTTACTCAGGATCTGAATCTGGAGACGAAAAAAATCAAAGAGCAGAGCAGCCCATTGAAGGAGATAAAGGTAAAGACCTTCCCTCAACTGATGCACCAAGTCCTAAACCTTCCACACCAAAAACCAAAAATTCCAATCAGCTGCTACAGGAACTTTCCCAAGCAAGACATAATGTTCAGCAAGTCAAAATGCACAACGCAGAGTTGACTGGAAGGAATATGGCACTGTATGACCGGAGCCAGGAGATTGTCGAAAAAATCAAGAAGACAACAGAAAGGAACGCAATACTGATAAAAGAGAATGCCAAACTCTATCGCACTCTCAGGATGCTCAGGTTAAAATTGAGGGAATTGGAGGGGAAAGAGGTACAGCCAGTAGTCCCAGAAGCACAACCATCTGGCCTAGACACGTTGGCTGAAGTAGCCACGATCCCTGAAGAAGAAACGCCTGTGGAAACTCAAAAAGAACAGACTGTGGAAACTCAAAAAGAACAACCAGTGGAAGCTCAGCAAAAGAGGACTAAACGAGCGATACGAAGGAAGGGAGCAGCTGCAAAGAAATCCTAACAACTGAGCACCAGCTTGCGGGACAACGTC
>LPNX010560288.1:1163-14841 GCA_001517045.1 Pseudotsuga menziesii
TTATTATAATGCTAGCTTAAATGTTGAAAAACTAACACGCCTTGCTACCTTCATTGAGATCCTTGGTTGCGAGCCAAGGGACTATACTTCCTCAACAATCACGGAAACATGGTTCTAGCGGTTACCCATCTATGAGATATCTCGGGTGAGACTCTTCCTGCTTTGCAGATGTTTCTGATGAGGCTTTCTCTATCGAGTCAGTATATCGGGTAGTTGTTGGAATGGTGAGCTACACAGAACCTAGGTCGCGCAAGTGGGGAATAGTGACCAACAAATGGTTCTGTTTTTCGGGACCCATTGATTAAATCAGGGGGATGTTATGGAATTCAATGAAGGAGGAGATAGAAGATCAGATGGATTCTAAAATGCTAATGTTCGCATGAGAAGAAGCCGAAGAAAGATAAGTGAACGCAAGAAAATGGATAGGGGAACTATCATAGTGAATGAGTTGCACAGTTTGTGGAGCGGATATGCTATGTAAGAGCTAGAAGTAATATGGAAGGTCGTAAGAAGAGATGTTCCTAGGAAGTTCTAAGGAGGATTTAGGCACTGGTTTCTTGAGAAGCGAAAGAAGGTTCTTGTTTGGAAAGAGGAGAAAGGTAACAAGAGGAAGGAGGGCCTATAGCTTGCCGAGGGAGGGTGAATATGGATGTGAGTCATAACTAGATGAAGGATCCTATGACGAAGAGGAGGAGTATAGCCTGGTTTCTGAGGGAGTAGAATCGGGAGGGTCTGCAGAATCCCCAAGAATATGATGTGACTACAGTATTCCAGAGAGATCACCCAGAGCAAGAACTAGAAGTCCATCACCTAAACCCCTTGTGAACACTAGTAGTCCTAGTGTCAGGTCTGGTGAGAAAGAAATCCCATCAGCAATCCCTATAAATCCTGTAAACTCAGGAGGTCCAGCAAACAATCCCAGTGCCACCCTAATGGTGGGGACAAATGTTAGATTACCCACCTTGAATGGGAATGGAACATAAGACCCAAAACAACATTGGTTTCTTTGTGAAGGTGTCTGGATTGTACACTTAGTACATAATGCTGATATAAAGAAGGCACATATGATCACGACTCTAAGGGGTCGTGCCCTGTATTGGTTCATGAAATTTTGTGCTACACCAATAGGAACCCCATAGAAGACTCTTGAGGAGATTCAGTGGGAAATGATCTCGGAGTTTTGAAATCCCCAATCAGAGTCCCAATTGTTAACACCCAAAAATGGTTAACTACCTCATCTACCCCACTACATGACTCATTTGTCCATTTGCCTACCATATTTCCCTAAAAATCCCACTAAAAAGCCTCCAAAAGGCTTAAAATGCCTCCAAAAGGCCATAAAACCATATAAAAAGCCTCCAAAAGGCCTAAAATGCCTCCAAAAGTCCAAAAACCCCTTTTTCCTCCAAAAATATCCAAAATTCCTCAAAAAATAGCAAAAATCCCCAAAAAGGGAAGAAAAAATATAAAATAATGAGGAAAAGGAGGAAAAAACCCTAAACAAGCTGCCCTAAACCACATGGTTTCCAAAACCATGGGCAAGCACTCCACCACTAAAAAACTATAAATAAGTGGTGGAGACCCCTCATTTCACATCCATTGTCATAAGCATCCTGCCTTTGCCGAAATTATTCTCGAAACCCTAGCTTACCATCAAGCTACTTTCACCATTGAGAACTCTTTTTGGCCCATTTCCACCACCGGAGAAGGAAAAGAAGCAACTTGGAGCTCGAAGCCGCCGACATCGGACCAGCGCAATGAACTCCACCAACTTCCTCATTGGAGGTAATATCAATAAAAACCATTATTCATTTCTTTACTGTTTTGTTTCATGTTATTTACTTTTTACTGCTTTAGCTTAAAAAACATATTTAGATTAGTCTTTGCTTTAGTTTATTTTTGTTTAATTCATATACATCATTGAACTGCTACTAAGGATTCCAGATTCCTTAGTAGGTGCTCACCAGCACAAGCTAGGGTGAAAACCCTAGCTACACCAATGTTTTACCGAAATCAAGGAAATTAAGCAGGCTCCAGCAGAAACGGTATGGGACTTCGACCAGCAGTTTAAGACACTAATGGCCAAGGTCATTTTCTAGATGTCGGATGTACAACATAAAGAGTGGTTTATTGTTGCGCTACTACCAAATATAAGAGGGCCACTCATGCAACAGAAGATCACAACATAGATGGAGGCATTGGAGTTAGCAATGAAGCTAGAGGCTTTGCCCATAGGGGATGGTGCCACAAGAATGATACAGACTCAGTCTCAGTTGGCTAATCTGACTATCTAACTCCAAGATATGAAAAGGGGAAAAGAATCACACGAAGACCTCTGGCGTACCCAATGCCAGACCAACGAACATACCAAAGATGGATGCCCGACATATATGAACTATGTTTTGTCGAGTGGGCCAAGCCCATTGAATAGCTAAGGATTACCTTGGTGCAATATATGCCAAACAAGAGCACATCGGGACACCGATTGCCTATTTATGCACAAGACGGTATGTACATCCACCAGTCTATATTGTAAATTTTGTAAATCTGTAGGCCATGATGAAAGAGATTGTAGGGCCTACCAACTCATGAGGGTGAAAACGGTAGATAAATATTTGATGAAGACGGAAGAGAAAGTAAATATTCAACAGACCCCACCTCAGATTCAGGCTCCTCCCTAGTTTCAGGCTGCACCACAATTTCCATCTCCACAAAAGTTCCAGATGGCACCCCAGTTTCAGAACACGGCCCCGTATAACTTATACCAACAGCAGTACCAGCAACCACAATACCTGTTACAACCACCTCAAAGGGGGGGTAGAAATTTCACAGGTTGGCGAGGAGGAGGATTTGGCCAGGGAAGAGGGACAGTTGTATGCTACAATTGTGGTGTACCAGGGCATTACGCTAGGGACTTCCTAGAACCTGTAAGAACTTGCTCATACTGTAGATGAGATCACAATGTGGAGAAATTCCCATAGCTCATTGCTTGATGGAAAGCCCCAACGATTGGAAAAGCCATCCCGGTACTAAACCCTGCACCAAATCCTACGCCAAATGGTCCCAATCTGAATTCCAATATCAATATACAAATGATATTCATCGAACCATGATAAAAAAATGTGGCAGTGGCCACGAGGGGAAGTGCTATGACAGATGTAGACCAAGCCACATAGACAGACCCTACGACGCACGCGCAACCCCAGGTGCAACCTGCCACAAAGAAGAAAGCACCAATTGACATTCAAGAACAAAAGTGCATATTCATGGATGTGTGTCCATAGTTCATCGGCATAGAACAACCATATAGCTCAGGCCAAGTGAAAGATATGCCTGAAAGATTCCATAACATATTTGAACAACGAAGTACGGACAAAACTATAGATAAGGTTAGTAAACTTAAACCCTTCTTGTCAAGTTGTTTAGCGCTAATCAAGGATAAGGAAGCGATTGCAGAACTGGAAGAACTCATCGAAACACTTCCGGAGGGAGACCCTCCGCCAAAGAAGGTTAACAGTATAAATACCAAGTTCAAGATAGGACGCGAACTCAGGATGACCGCGCAAATTGGTGATTATGATAATGGACTATATCATCCTCGACCTAGGATCTGATGTCAATATTTTAACAATGCGAACGTGGGAAATAATGGGCAAGACACCCTTAGAATGGTCCCCCATTCAATTAAGGCTTGAAAACCAAGCAAAGCTCCTCCCTGTTGGCAGGTTTGGTCAAGTTCAAGTGGATATTCAAGGATTACGCACTTTTGCAGACTTCGAAGCCATAGACATAGTAGACGATACCACCCCATACCCTGCACTACTTGGGATTGATTGGGAAATGGAAAACCAAACGATCATAAATTTCAAAAGAAGGATCCTATGATTTGAAGACGATGAGATGCGGGTTGTTGCACCCCTTGACCCGCTAGAAGGACTGAGGTACGTTGAGTCGGTATTCAACGAAGGGGATGGTGACCATCTTGACACCATATACAATATAACCACCCTTCAGGAATACTATATTAATCCTACCGCAGATGGTAACCTAAGTTAGAAATGTGAGATTTCATGTACATCAGACTCAGGAGAGGCACTGGAGAAGTGGCAGAATCGATTACATGAGGTATCATCACAAAAATGTGCTAGGATAACTAAGTCATTCAGACAAGTAGGAACTCAGTCGTGACTGCTACCCACATATGAAGGACTGCCTAACATGGAAGCTTTCTTGACTGAATTTGAAGAACTGGTAACAAAGCCACAACGACTATCTGCACTAGACTTTGCATTAAAATCTACGCCCGCACGATGTTGGGGTTTGCATAAGAGCACCATAACTGAATGGCCACAATGCATAAGGCTACTAGAAGTAAGTTTTGGAAAACAAATTACAACTGTAACCCAAAGATATACAGGGTTTTCCAATCCTGTCGAACACTTGGAACAATGTTCCATAGCATTCTCGAACTACCCTTGCTAGGAATGGGTTCATCATTTCATCCATACTCTTGAGATGGCACCACAAGGCTAGTATGCATATATGGAGATTCGCCAGGAGACAAGGGAAGGGGAAGAAGTTGTGCATAAATTCACTTACATATTCCAATTTGCGGATGAACAACCTACAGTTGATATTGCACTGAAAACTATTAAGGAAAAAATATTCGTCGAGATCCCACTGGAGATTGTGTATTCTGAACCTTGTGTTGTACATTCCCACCAATGCTGTGAGACAGTCCAACATTGGATGACATGCTATAATCTCTCTGGGGACCGGGACAATGATCTGACCAACATCAATATTCCAAAGTCGGAAGGATCACGTGAGGTAGAAGGAAGCAGTATTTCCAGTGAACAGTTCATTAAGCCACTAAAGATTAAAAAGGTTAACATTGAATTGGAGGACAATCCGAAATTTTCCAACATTGGAGACTGCCGGGATGAAGAAACAATAGCCAAAATCACCGATCTATTTCATGAATTTTAGGACCTATTCCCGACAAATTTCAGGGAGTTGAACGGAATAGTAGGAGATTTCGGTGAAATGAAAATTCCACTCAAACTCGATGCAAGTCTAGTGAAACAACAACCATACAAATTAAACCCACATTATAGGGAGAAAGTAAAAGCAGAATTGGATCACATGTTGGAGGTAGGAAGTATTGAACTAGTTGAAGAATCAAAATGGATAAGCCCCATAGTCATACAGGACAAAAAGCTGACAACTGAAGTCAGAATCTATGTCGACCTGGGAAAACTAAATGATGTGTGCTTGCATGATCCATTTCCTACACCCTTTACGGATGAAGTTTTTGAAAGCATTGGTGGATAGGAAATGTACTCATTCACAGACAGGTTCTCAGGATACCATCAGGTCCGAATTGTGCAAGAAGATAGACACAAAACAACCTTTGTAATAGAATGGGCTTGCTACCAATACACGATAATGCCCTTTGGCCTTAAAAATGCCCCTACTATTTTTTTGAGAATAGTAGTATCTGCTTTCAAATATTTCATTTACAAGTTTCTTGAAGTATACTTTAATTACTGGATGGTCTTTGGTCTAGTAAGAGACCATATTGAAAATTTACGCAAGATGTTGGAGAGGTGTCGCCAGTATCAAATTGCACTGAACTTGAGAAGATGTATTATGTGCACCTTTCGGTGTACTGCTAGCCCATGTGGTATGCCACGATGGAATCTTGGTCGACCCCGCGAAGGTAGCAATTATCCTAGACTTGCCTCCTCCCACATCAGTGATGCAAATCAGGTCTACATTGGGACACACTGGGTATTCTAGGAAATTTATAAGAGGGTATGCAGAGATAATTGCCCCAATGGAGAAGCTGTTAAAAAAATATGCCAGGTTCGAATGGAATGAAAACTTCCAGGAGAGTCTGGATAAACTAAAGGGTAAAATGGCTAGTGCACCAATATTATTATTTCCAATTGGAAAACAGAATTCCATGTACATGTTGATGCCTCATCGATTGTGCTTTGCATAGTGTTAACCCAACCAAGAGATGGCGCAATTGACCACCCAATAGCATTTTCCAGTAGGAAGCTATCAACGACAGAGAAAAATTATACCACAACTGAAAGATAAGGGATTGCAATGGTCTATGCGCAACAAAAATTCTGACATTATCTATTGGGTGGACACTTCAAAATGTTCAGTGATCAGTCTGTGCTAAAATACCTGGTCAATAAGCCAGTGTTGTTGGGGGGGGGGGATATGCCAGTGGCTCCTCCTATTTCAAGAATTTGACTTTGAAGTCAATGTGAAGCCAGGACGACTAAATGTTGGTCCTAACCACTTATCGCAAATTGAAAGTGGGGAGGAACCCACCATCCTAGAGAACAATTTATCGGATGCGCAGATATTTGCTATAGATGTTGTTGATAAAGAATTCGACGCGATTATACACTTTATTAATACAGGGTATGTACTTGCGGATTATTCAACATGGAAAAATAAACAACTAGTGTTCAAGGCCTCATACTACATGCTAATAGCGAGACAACTCTATAAATTGGGACCAGATGAAATACTGCGAAGACATGTCTTTGATCATGAAATACAATGGGTAATGGCGGAAGCACATGAGGGTGTCTCAAGAGGACACTATGCCGGGAAATAAACAGTGTGCAAGATTTTGCAAGCCAAACTATGGTGGCCAACGGTACACATGGATACAAGAAAATAGTGTCATAATTGCGATAAGTGTCAAAGAATGGGGAAACCATCGCAACGTGATGAAATGCCATTTGTGCCACAAATTACACTGCAGGCCTTTGATAAATGGGGAGTGGATTTTGTTGGCCCTATTAGTCCACCGGGAAAACAAACTGGTGCGCGTTATATCACCACTGCTGCAGATTACTTGACAAGATGGGCAGAGGCCGCACCTGTAAAAGATTGTACTGTTTCAACTGCAACCCACTTCCTCTTTGAGAACGTCGTCACAAGATTTGATTGTCCAAAAATCCTAATCAGTGACTAAGGTACACATTTTGTAAACAAGTTAATTGTTCAAATGACTACAAAATTCCAAATCCATCACAAGAAAACCACACCCTACCATCCTCAAACAAATGGAACTGTCGAAGCATTCAACAAGGTACTCGAAAATGCACTGACCAAAGTATGCAATGTGCACAGAGATGACTGGGACTAGAAAGTCTCAGCAGTATTATGGGCCTATAAAACAACATGCAAACGACTAACTAGATACGTCCCTTTTGGTTTAGTCTATTGACAAGAAGCAGTCATGCCCATCGAGTATATTGTCCCGAGCCTACAAATTGCTACGATAATGGAGATGACAGATACCGGTGATGTAGAAGAGAGGCTGGCGCAGTTGGTTCAAATGGAAGAAGACTATTTTATTGCAGGCTTCCATCAAAATGTGGAAAAGCAGCGACAAAAAGCCTGGCATGACCACCACATCACAACAAAGAAGTTCAAGGTTGGTGGACTTGTTCTGATGTATGATAGTAAGTTTCTCACGCATCTGGGTAAGCTCAAATCGCATTGGTTAGGTTCATACGTAGTTGTGCATATTACTAAAGCAGGCAGAGTAAAACTACATAAGCTAGATGGAACACCAGTAGAGGGCATGATCAATGGCAGTCAATTAAAACCCTATCGTGATGACTGCGACACGGTCCCATCAATCCATGACGCGCGCAAAAAAAAAAAGTGATAGATTCTTCATAAGACGGCTGGCCAAAAGTGACAAATAGCTAGCAGGCACTAACAGCCGGTAAGGGCATGGCAAATTCGAAAATGATTTGGAAAAACTAAATGTTCAGCAACATTAAAACGACAAGCCCAAGGAAAAAGGCGATGGACCTTCTGGTCCCATCTAGTAGAGTGCCTTAACTGTCCTGACAAATACATAATGGAGCTTAAGCATGCAAAGGATGAGCCCATGTGATCTGCTAGAGGGTCCTTCACCCCGTCTAGTCAGCTTAAAGACTCGTCGCCTATAAGTCATCCTAATCTTCCACCATAAACTTCTACATTGCTTTAATGAACCAGCAATACAAAGAGCCAATCCCGCTGCATAGACCGAGCCATCCTTCAAATCCAAATACCTTACTCAATAAAATATTCCAGCAATAGCAAGCACCCCAGTAAGGGCACCTTGACCCGGTTTGTCCACCCAAGAAGATGAAGAAGACTCAACCAAAGTTGAAAGTAGTACCAAGGCCAAGGATCATCAAAAAACCGTACAGCATCTGCTACATCCATCACAAGCATGAAGTCAGCTCACACAGATAACTGCCTCCCGACCATTAGAGCAACCAGCGGGAGCCCAAGTTTTTACCGCTATGCAATCCTTGAATACTGACCCCCCAAGTTCCTCCGGCCCTGGGCAAAAAATACCTAAAACTCGTAGAGTCGACCCAGTTCATCCAGCATCACCAGAAGCAGAGCTCGCTGAAGAAGATAAGAACTTAGTGCTGCCCTATGTATGACCCAGGAGGTCGGGTGTCGTAGCAATAACGGTGAGCATTCCAGAGCTATTAGAAGAACCCGCTATTCCAAAGGGCGTCACAAAACCACAAGATGGTACAAAACCCCAGGATTCCATCTTACCCAAGCTTCAGGTATTAAAGTTTGAAGACTATGACACTCGGAAGCTAGACATGTCCATAGATCAATTCATGAAATTAAAAGTCGTTCAGCCACCGACAGCAGACATTGTCTCTGCACTAGAGTATGTGCGCGGATTGGAGCAGTCCGAAATATTAAACCTGCTCCTTATGCCCCATTTTGGCCACTCTGGACCAATCAGAATGTATGCTAAGCAGCTGCTTATGTGCTTCCATGCTGGCTACCTTTGGCTAAACAAACCATATGAGGTGACGGTGGACTTGATTTCGGCCATTACAGGTATGTCACAGAATAGAATCGACCCGACCCTATACTTGAATAATGAGGGGGAAAAGATAGACAAAAGCGATATGAAGGATAAGTATCAGCTCCTCTGTGGTGGAAAGGGTTTTATTATCAGCTCCATTGAGGATAGTGTGGTGCAAGCATCATCAAAGATCTTGTGTAGCAAGGTCCTCAGCAAGACGAGGTCGGCTGAGTGCACGACCGCAACAATAGAACTTGCTGAAAAATGTGCACAAGGCGTACACATTAACTGGTCCCAGTTCCTCTTGAATGAACTACTGGATGATGCATGAGAATCATAGGAACAACCCATAGCCTAGCACGCCCCCATAAGTGCTGCAGCTAAGGAAACCAGGAAAGCAAGGGAGCGATAGCAAGTTATCAATTGCCAGCACGGAGATCTAGAATCCCGAGCCCAGAGGTAGGCCTTGCTAGAACAAGAAATAAAGGAGGTAGCAGCGCAACTCTTCAATAAGGAAGCAGAGTCTGAGGTCGAACCGATGCATCAATTGAGATGTCTATCCAAGCTGGCTGTAGACCTCTAGAAAGAGATCCATGATGAAAACCAACCTGCAGCCTAGTATGCCCTTAGAAGTGTTGCAGCAAAGGAAAGAATTAGAAAGTCAAATGGTTTCCCGGCTGAGGGAAGCCGAGAGCAGCTGTGCAGAAGCGGTCGAACTTAATTGCTACAGCATGGGAGAAGCTCATTGATGGTGCAGTGGCAGAGAAACTTATCAAGCACGCACGTCGAGCAGATTTACAACTCTTGGCACTAAAAGATGAGATTAAGAGGCTACCAATGAAGGAGAATATCACCTGGGGAACTTAGCTTAAGGAGCTCGTCGATAAGGCCAGAATCCTACACAACCAAGAAAGCATGTGCCACAAGGAAATGGCTGAACAACAGGCCAAAACCGAAAGGATAACAAAGTTAATTTAGCCAATTTAGCAACGCATCCACAAGTTCACTCATGCTCTGACAAGTACCTCATCGAAACACCCAAGCAGCGGCAAAGTGTAGGAACTCGAGTAACAGGCAGATGAAGCTTGCTAGGAGATAGAACGACTTACGCCTATTCTATCCAAGTTCTAGCAAAACATTGGCAATGCACCTAGCTTCCACGGAAAGATATAGCTACAGTGGAGACCACCGAAGAGCTCCGAGAAGAAGGAGGAGAAGAAGAATGCAACCCAAATAAGGGCACGTAGGAACATGACGCGGAACAGCAGAAGCACCATCAAGAAGTCCCGGACCAGACGCAGAGCAAGCTATTGGCATAGACTTATCAGAACAGGATGAAGAGGAATTCGCATAAGTCCAAGTAAAAAAAAAAAATTCAAAAGATACCGTGCAAGGCAGTAGGTTGGGCCGCTCATATGTAATTTGCTTTGCGGCTCAGGACGAGCCAGGGGTGAGTGTTGGGGGCCTGTTGGCCCAGGAAAGGGGCACAAAAAGGAAGTTCACGCACGCAACCAAGGAAAATGGGTAGCGCGCATGATAGAAGAAAAGGAATATCGCAAAGGACAAAAATATTCTGCAAAGGCAGAAGAGAGAGGTGCACGGCAAAGGAAAGGCAAGAGTGGAAGCGTACATGCGGAAAAATGCCAAAAAACGACAAGGCGGTCATGGGTGGAGAAGCCGGCTTAAGTTGGTGGATGCCACATGAGTGAAAGCTCGTTGTAAGTAAGGCCATTAGTGCCTTGTGTCGAGTCATGATCACCACAGCTATAGCTTGGGGGGGCGGCTAATGGTGATAGTTAACAGACTTCCTATAAGCAGTCGACCCAGTGTGGTAATGTAAAATGTTATAAATATGAGAGATTTAATAGTTAGAAGGTTGTTTTTTTTAGTCGTAATTACAGAATAGGTTTGATAGATGAGAGTTGTATACAGTTACAGAGAACAAATCTAAGAGGAAGGTAATCAAGAATCTGCAGGAGGCAGAGAGAATAGTGCAATGAGGAATCTCTACTAGAGCGGTGGAGATGCTATGAAGGTCAATCCAGGCTCTGTGTGGATCTGTAGGTAGTAGCAATAGATTAGGAGAAATAAGACAGAGAGCATAAGAACTATGAGTCTAAAGTTAAAGACATATCTCAAGATCAGTCTGCATCTCGCAGACTGCAAGGTGCTATATCCTTTCTCATGCGAGATGAAGAGCACCTTGGTGGTTTTTCCTAGATGGGTTTCCACATTATTTCTGTGTCCAAAGGAATGATTGATGTGGTGAATGTTTATGTGATTGATTAATAGTTGCTTTTCATATAATGTTAAATGTGGTTCAGTTTCTGTTAGTTCTTGTAATTGATAGATGGATGAACATAATATCTTGTTGAATTGAAACTGTATAAATATATATCATTCTATATAATTCCTGTTATGAATCTCGATTTAAGTCATAGATCTGATTGATGTGAGTCATCTGCACCGCACTAGTTGCGCGAGCTGCGAGGGGGAGAGAAAAGTCAAGTCGTGCGCGATGACATAAAGTTGTGCTCATTCACGCAGATCCGACCCATCGGTCCAGCCGCCCTGCTGCCTTCGTTGAGCTCCTTGGTTGCAAGCCAAGAGACTATAATTCCCGGACAATTGCAGAAACATGGTTCCGGCGGTTACCCATCTATGAGATATCTCAGGTGAGACTACGCCTGTTTTGCAGGTGTTGCCAATGCGGCTTACTCTATCGGGTCGGTATCTCGGGTAGTTGTTGGATCGATGGGCTACGCAGAACCTCGGTTGTGCAAGTGGGGAAAAGTGGCCAACAATTGCTTTTTATTTATTTTTTGTTTTTTCAAGTTACTATTTTTTATCAAAAAAATGATTTTATGATTTTAGGAGAGAGGGAAAGAGATTTGGGGTTTTTTATTTTGGGGGATTTGGGGGAAGCTTTTGCTCTGCCATAAGGGTAGTGATGATACATTTGTTCCACGGTCACTACATTCAATAGACAAGTCTCATTAAAGTGGCAGGTAATGCCATTCGAGAACAATTTGGCTGGTTTATTGACAAGAGGAAAATCGTGTTGGGAGAGATAAAGGATTGTGAGCAGGTTTTTTTTGTTGTCTTTATTACTCTCTAAAATTTACTAGAAGGTAGAGTCTTTCAAACAGGACGATAGGGACACCAACAACTTCCAGGTAACTCCAAATTAATAAGAATGAAAGTTTTGGGATATTCAAATATGTAGTGTTTTAATATCATTAATTTATTTAATATTTGCAGAGTAGAGATCGTAGGTTACAAGGAAGCACCAAGACTTCTCTAGTGGACGGCGAAATATTAATGGAGAGCTTCTCAATAAGTTAAGATACTAGGAATGCTAATCTTAGGACTGATATTTTGGATGCGACCGCACAATTTTATCTAGATCTCTATGGTATTGTTTTTCACAATTTTGTTAAAAAAGAAAATTCAAAATTTAAAGTTTAAGTTTTAATGTATCTATGTCGATCTTATAAAAAAACATTTTTAGCGTAGTCTTATGGTCCTTAACTGCGTTATGCCCTTGGAAATATCTTAATTAAACATATATTTTATCCATACTTCAATAATATAATGGCGGATTGTAGAAGTCAATATCAGAGCAAAGAGAAGTAGAAGTTGCAGGTCAGGTTATAAAAAATGACAATCTTTTACTCCATTTTGGGTTTGTTAGAGTGATTAAGTTCTTATTGTAGTTTGGCTTGGAGTAGGTTTAATGTTGCATAGGTTGGAAAATGATATCAAAAAGTCAACCAAGAATAGTTTGGCCAAAGCAACTGAATTATATAAATCCATATGCACATGCGCATTCAGATACACCATAACACAAATTATTTCTCATAAACGTAGTGCATGCTGTGGAATGGATTTCACTACTTATCCGACCATTTGCACTGATCGGACGACCTGGCTTGCATGACCGGTCACATCCGACGTTGCCGGTCATCTGATCGGTGCAAATGGTCTGGTAAGTAGGTTACTCCGTTGTGGAATAGGTATTTTTAATCTTATGCTATTAAAGTTTACTTAATGTGCTCATTCCTTATACATCCCAAACCATTTCTCTTGAAGGTTGTGTAGGCTATGGAGGAGTTTTTTTAAGTATTGATTATGATTGAGATTGACTTTTATAGTTGATTTCTCAATGAAAACATTTTTTCTTAGAACATGTCAAAACTGGTTTCATGGATAAAATGATAATATAAACTTTGTATATATGTTATTGCTTCATATCCACATACATATTCATCTAAGTGACATTTTTTTAGATGTTTTTTAATAAAAAAAAAACTAACGTAAAACACATAATCTTATTTTTATGTTACACATTATAAAAATCTCCTTATTAAAAACTTAGCTTAAATTGAAAATTCCCAGCAGAAAATTGATCACAAGAAGAAAAATGTTGATAATGGGATTTGAACTCACAGACCAAAACCCAGTTGTCAAATACAACATTTAAATTGAAATATATAAACATAATCCCAACTAATACTGGCCGCAAATAATTTCCCAGGCAGGTTTCTTGGAGTGTTAAGACTTGGAGAAAATAATTCTTTTAAAACTGAAATGGACGATAACCCGGAACAAGCTAAAGTTGCATATGATGCTATTGTTTTGGGGGCAAAGATGTTCCAACAGCTTTGGTGAGTATAACACTACTACCTAGTATACTCTATATTTTAGAGTTAATATGCTTTAGTTTACATCTCTTGTTATTGTATGCGATGTTTAAACTTTCCACTCACTGGTGAGAGTTTACATCTCTTGTTATTGTATATGATG
>LPNX010560288.1:17502-38188 GCA_001517045.1 Pseudotsuga menziesii
TAACAATAGCAAATACCATTCTTACCGTATCAAGTCTGGCTACAGGTGCAAATGTATCATTATAATCAATTCCACATTGTTGACTAAACCCTGAGCAGAAAGTCTTGCTTTATATTTTTCAACATCACAATCAGCATTTAACTTAGTTTTATAAATCCATTTGACACTAATACAATTTTTATCTTCAGGTAAATCTACCAAATTCGAAGTATTATTTATTTCTATGGCATCAATTTCTTCATCCATTACTTTTATCCAAACATCATTTTTAATAGCTTTATCAAAATCTACAGGATCACATGCTATAAATGAAAAATTTGAAACTTGATCTACTTCATCATTATGTTCATACAGTTCTCTTAAACTTCTAGTCTTTTGACCTCTAACTCTGTTTCTTAATGATGCCAATGTAGGATTTGATTCATTACTTACCTCCAATCATGTTCCTTGTCGTCCACCAATATTTGATGGTTCACCATGTTCATGACTTCTAGGCGTTCTGGAAGTTGTCCTTGCTGCCGGTGTATGTGGAGTCAACTGTCCTCCATGTGTGTCATGTTCATCTTCATCATCTTCTGCGTGAGGTGTTACAAATTCCTCACCAACTAATTTATCAATGCTCCCATCCCATGCTTCTTCTTCTTTAAACACCACATCTCTGCTAATTACATACTTCTTGGTGATTGGATTATAAAGTCTATATGCCTTAGATTCTTCACTGTATCCAACAAAAGTACATTTTTGACTTCTGTCATCTAACTTTCTCCTCAACTCTTTAGGTACATGTGCATAAGTTACACAACCAAAAATTCTTAAATGAGATATGCTGCTACACTTACCGCTCCAAGCTTGCTGAGGAACTCGATCCTTTACGCTTTTTGTTGGGATTCTGTTCAAAATGTATACTGAACAAGTAACGTCTCCCCAATATTCATTTGAAATATGCTTCTCCTTCATCATACTTTGAGCCATGATCATAAGGTTTCGATTCTTCCTTTCTGTTGCATCGTTTTGCTGTGGAGTGTAGCATGCAGTAAACTGTCTTTTAATTCCATTATACTTATAAAAATCCATAAATTCATTTGACATATACTCACCTCCTTCATCTGATCTCAAGTGTTTAATAAATTTGTTACTCTCTTTTTCAGCCATAGCTTTAAAAATTTTAAACACATCAAATGCTTGAGATTTATGTTTCAACAAATACACCCAAGTTTTTTTACTATAATCATCAATGAAAGACATAAAATAAACATTACTAGTTAAAGAAGGTGTTTGCATCGGTCCACACAAATCTGTGTGTACCAGCTCCAATGGTTCCTTTGCTCTGTTTGATACTCTAGAAATAAATTTCTCTCTGTGATGCTTTCCCAATATGCAACTTTCACATGGGCCTATTGGCTACTCAATACTCAATAATCCTTTTATCATCTGCTTCTTTTGTAGCAATTCTAAACCACCATAATGTAAATGGCCATATCTCAAATTCCATAACCATGATTGATCTAAACTCTTAGTTTTATAATCATTCAAAGAGTTAGTCAAATCATTTCTCATAGTTAGCGGAAACATTCTATTCTTTGTCATCTCTACTCTGGAAATCAACTGTTTACTTGGATATTTATCATAAATAGTGCATACCTTTTTCTTAAAGAATACTCTGTACTCTTTCTCCAACAATTGTCCAACACTCAATAAATTACACATCAAACCAAGAACATAATAAACATCATGTATTTTTCTTCTTTTACCATCTTTAGCATACACAGCAATCACACCTTTACCATTAAATTTTACCTTACAATCACTATCCAACTTTACTTTAGACTGTATGATAGTATCTAGACTTGAAAATAATTCCTTATTTCTAGTCATGTGGTTGCTGCATGCGCTATCAAAAAACCATATATCTTTTGAATTTTCCTGGGTGACATTACAAGTCAAAAGCATAGGTTGTTCTTCATTTTCAGTCTCCTCTGTCATGTGTGTAGACAACTTACTAGCATCTGCTTGTTTCTTCCAACACTTCTTAGCAAAATGCCCAAATTTCTTACAATAAAAACATTGAACTGTAGATTTATCATACCTTTGATTTCTTGACTGTCCTGCTCTACTGTTACTCCCCCTTATGTTAGGAGTACTCTGCTGTAACTTCTCTTCATTTTCAGCATCATTTCTGCTATCACTATGACCAGCACTTCATCCTCCTCTTCCTCTGTTACTAGCTCTTCCTCTGCCTCTACCGCTAGTAACATTTAACTGAGATTTAAAAGCATTTTCTAAAGGAGTATCATCATAGTTGTTCATTCTTTATTCATGAGAAAACAATGAACCATTCAGCGCATCAATGTGCATTTGACTGAGATTTTTAAATTCCTCAATTGGAACAATCATTGCTTCAAACTTCTTCAGAAAACATATCAGCAATTTTTCAATCACACACTGATCCAGAAGATCTTCACCATACTGACGTAGCTGATTTACAACACTGATGACTTGTGTCATGAAATTATCAATAGTCTCACTGTCTTTCATCTTCAAATTCTCAAAGTCTCTTCTTAAATTCTGCAACTTAATATTCTTCACCTTGGTCACACCTTCATAGCATGTTTCAAGAGTGTCCCAAGCTTTATTTGAAGACTCAGCACTTGATATCTTCGGAAAAATAGATTCACTCAAGCCTTGCTGAATAAGACCAAGAGATTTATTATCTTTCTTTCGATTTTCCTTCAACAGAACACATTCAACATTTGTCAGAGCCAACTCAGCCGCATGATCAGCTGGTTCATGATAGCCAATCGTAACAAACACCCAAAGATCCTGAGCATGGAGGATAGTTCTCATTTTAATAAACTATGTGTCATAATTTCTTTCAGACAACACTGGAATTTGTGGCTACACTACACTGCTGTTAGTAGCCATTTCAATTAATTTTGAAAACAAATGAGCAAAAAAAATACACAACCAGGGTCTTAAACACGAAATATATCTTCAACCACGCTCGGATACCACTGTGGGGAAGGTAGGGAGTGCTGCTCCTTTCCTTAGCAGCACTTGAGACTTCACATACAACTCAAAAAACCACTTACAGTCAATGTACAACCTTTCTCATTTGTGTACATCTTTACTAACAGAGCTCAAAATAACAACCCAGCACCTACATGACTGTTGCATCTCGGCTGCTACTACTAACAGTACCCAACAGAAGGTGTTGCAACTAGCTGTTACAGCCGACAACACTCTATACGCTTAATTCAACTAGCTATGACTGTTGATGTCACTCATAGCTCATGCACAGCTTTGTTGTAGGTCACAATTTTTCATTGATTTGATGGCCCCTGCATTCAACAATTTATCACAGACATTCTACTGAATAAATAAACAATATTCACACTAAAAACACGAGTTGCTACCGCAACCTGATATATAAAAATAAATAAAACTCAGTTTTTTCAAAAACAGAGTAAAACAGAATTAAACAGGAAAATATGACAGTTTCAACTCTGTTTCTATTACACTCTGGTGTTCATGTTCAGCATCCTAAATATGGTTTACAAACTAGGTATATATTAGATTATGGCTAAGTTGATCATTAAATACAAGTTGGACGTTCGTTTATACAAAAATAGGATTCTCTATGAATAATTTACTGTCTGTTACAGTCTGGCAGAGTTTGAACAAATGCACTCCCTCTTCAAAAAATAGATTCGCTCAGCTGACATATAAAAATGGCTTCTTATGATTTAATAATTTGTTGGTTTGTCAGGGGTTGAGGCGATGTGGAAATGCTGTGACTCTTTAGTGTTGCGACAGCCACAGTCTGAATGGTGATGGCTTTTCAAAGTTTCGGCAGCTGGTGTTGCCGCTTCAAAATATGTTGTAACCAGTGGAGTAATTAACAGTTCCAACAGTGTATAATCCAATAAGCCTTTTTTTCAAATTTAATATATCCTATTTTGCTATTTCTTAGTCATTTGGGAAAGCATTGCTATATCTTTGTTATTTTTGAATCCAATAAGTCTGTTTTTAAGATTTGATAATATCCTATTTTTCTATATCTTAGTTATTTTGGAAATCTAGGTGTCTAATCCAATACATGCATTTTAAGATTTAATAATATATTATTTTGATATGTCTTAATTTTGGATTCAGTTTTAAATCTGATATAAATCAATTTAAATTCATCTGAAAACAAGAAACATTTTCTTTAAAACTGGTGTGTAACAAAAGAGAATTGTACATAATTGTTGTTGAAACTGAGCATTGGCTACTACGTCCTTTGTGTTTAGAACATAAGACGTCCTGTATTCCGAGTCACTTCGCCAAACTGCAATTCGGGTAAGATGGTGTTGAAATTGCTACAGCACTGCCTGTTGTGTCCTTTGTGTTTAGAACATTAGACGTCTAGTATTCTGAGTCGCTTCACCAAAATGCAATTTGAGTAAGAGGGTGTTTATTGTTTAAAGATGGGTGTATTTACTGTTTATACCTAAGTGTATTTACTGTTTGATGTTTATGGTATTTACTCATTGTTTTATGATTTTATGCTTATCTGGTTTTTGACTACTTTTTAAGTCTTTCTAATAATATGTGCAATAATTTTTTGAATTTGCGGGCAAACAAAAGGAAATACTTCGAAGAAAACTTAGTGTATTTAATTACCTTGGATAAGAAAAGATTTACTCTTTCCTACTTATTGTCATGCTCAAATTGGAATGTCTCGCTCACATTGGAAGTTGGATTCGTTAGGGGAGAAAGGAAATCCATTTTTCAAAATGTAGGTAATATTTTTTATGTTTTGTCTTGCTTTGTGCAACCATGCTGCACCCCATAGAAACTCATCCTATAAAACCAAATATATTTTCACTTGGAGAATACCACGGGGTCTTCACTTAGTGAAACTATGCCATAGCACGTTCGTTCGTGGCATATGAAACAATACCCCTATTTTCAAAAAATATTGGAAAATACCTCCAAAATCGTTTTTTTTAACCCCCTCCCAATATGCCTTGCCGATTTTAAAAAACCCCTATTTTCCCTATATATTGCATGTATCCATTTTTTCATTTACATTTTTTATACCCCTTTATATTTCTACCTAAGGGAAAAAAAACCAAACACAAGAAAGGGCGACACTTGATAGGCCCCTTAGGCAAATCACTTTATTAGGAATTAAAATGTAACACATGATGTCAAAACAAATAAGAGAGGGTTTGTTTGTACCAATCTCAAATAGTAGTGTGTAACTGCTTCAAGATGTGGACACTGGATATATATCCAACTCCAGAGGCTGAGAGGCCTTTTCAGTTGTAGTAGACTTTTAAATGCTTTCATCGACAATCACACATATTTTAGTGCTCCTTTGTTTCAGAGCTTCAACAACTTTTCTCAAAATAGCTTTAAAAATCTAGTTTGTATACATAATACTCTCATAGATTTCTTAGTACTTTGACTAGCATTAGTTGAACGTTTATATTACATAGAGAGACAATCTTAAGTGGAGAGCCTAGCTCTACTTCTTTCACAGTTGAACCAAATCTTCCTCACTTTGCAAGTAATTTTAAGACAACTTTCAATATTCCAAGGGCTCATAAACTCCACAAGTAGAGAACAACTGCAATTTTTTAGGAAAGAATAACACACCCAAAAAGATTCATTCAAAATGCTCTCAAAACTACCATAGCTCTACCCTCGTAAAAACTTCACTGCGTGCATTCAAGTTCTCTCTCACAAAGGCCAACAATCCTTACAACCTAACAAGCATCTCAATCCTACATAATCGTTCTTCAAAACTTAGTTCTTATGCAAATAGAACATCATTCAATAAGACTCCATCTACAGATCTCACCTCACTCGTTTTCAACAAAGTTCCATTCTCATGTTCACTAATTTATATGTTCTCGTGACTCTCATACTTTCATGGTTCATCTCCCATGCCTTCACATAGCCTGAAGAATCCCTTCACTCAGCTTCTCACAACAGTTGCTAAAACAACATACACAAACAAGAGCATGTCAAACTTGCTCACTCACTCAAGCAGACTTCATATACAAATCTCACCTCACTCATTTTCAACAAGGCTCTATTCTCGTGCTCACTAATTCATATGCTGACATGTTCTCATGGTTCAGTTCACATGGCTTCCCTTAGCCTCAAGAAGCCCTTCACTTAGCTTTACACAATAGCTGTAAAAAACAACATAACCAAATAGGAGCATGTCAAACTTGCTCACTCACACATCTCCATGGCTCTAATATAACTTATGCATAACCATGTCACACAATATCAACAAAGCATAAAAGATATTCAAGTAACTAGCACTCTAATTCATAAAAGGGCCATGAATTAATTACATAGAGTACATGTGTTTATAAAATTCACTTGTCTTTGGCATTTCCACCAGTTTTCCATATTTAGTTAGATTCCTCTACACCAAGTGCCATGGCATATAACTTGAGACGTTCCTTAAATCTCTTACATACAACACCTTCCCTTACAATATACTCTAATGATGTCTTATCCATATGTTGTACTCGATTCTCTTCATTCACTCGTATTCTATTTTGCATAGTCTTAGATCCATGGCTTTGTTATTCTCCCATGTCATAGGGTTTACTTGTTTTTACAACATTCTAATATGGCTCACACTCTTAAGTTGTCTACAACTAAACATTAATGTCAACATATCGACCAACTTGGCATGGTTTTAAGCACAGTTACCAAATTCATCCAAACTGGAGGTTCAGGTCAATTCCAATCAGCAGAATTATTCACCTCAGTTACAATTCAATGAAGTCAATGAATTTTTGACCAAATTGAACCAAACTGACTTTGAATTTTATGGCTGAAATTCACCAAAAATGTATTTGTATTATTTAGATGAATACTCACAAAAATTCCATGCTAGATTTTTTACACATTTTTTCCATATCATACCTATCCATATTTAAATTCAAATTTGAACTTAGTAAATATGGTTTTAAGGGGCATGCTCCTACATTATTCTTCAAACAACTTAGCGATTTATTTTGCCTCGGTTAAGAGGTCATTTACTTCTCTTGCAATTTCTCCATTTGCCCTCTTGCTAGGCTTACAACGAGCATCCAATCACTTTGGACTCACAAGTTCTAAATTCTATCATCTATGAATAGTTTTATCCAATTATGAGGGCATACACTTCAACCTCTCTAAAGCTTTCCCCATTCTTGTAGAAAAAACTACAATAACTTGACTAATCTTGATTTGAAGATAGCTCCCACCAACTAGCCTTTCCTAGGTTTCATCAGGTTGGCATTTGTCTCTAGTTATGCCACTAGGCCCGTGATTACAAAATATCCTTCTTTAGCAGTGGAGTGTACTAGAGGATTGTTAATTAATAATAAAATCAATGGCAAGTGCATTTTGTACCTTAAATAAAGATAATAGTCATTCCCATAGGCATGGAACACCAACTAGAACCCCTCTGTCCATGCTCAAGCATTGAACAAATAATATGTCTGACAAAAGTTTTATGATTAAAATGGTTAGATGTAATGCTAAAAGCCAAGCAATTTCAATAGACTTTAAATAAACAGCAAAAACCAGAGATGTTTTTCTCTGGGAACACTTCTAACAAGATGACCTGAATCGCAATTACATAAGCTCCTTCGAGCAAAGGATCTGCTTTATTCTGAGTGGCATGTGTCAGAGTCAATGCTGCAATCAAACCATCTTTTCCATCTCCAAACCTGTATGCATCACTGCCATAATCTCTTAGATGGTTTTTTTTAGTCTTTTGGCAAGGTAGTCATAGTTTCTTTGTCAACAAAGACAAATCAACAAGTTTCTATGAAGAACTGCGGAGGAATCAGTAATCCACTGATGAGACTTTGTGGTGAAAAAATGAACAATTGCTCAAAGGGTCCAAAATTAAGCAGCAATAGTAGATGAGATTCAAATAGTCCTCAAGGGAAATTCAGTACATGAACAAACCTGGTATTTTGTATATATGTACTTGTAGCACAAGGAAAGAGGTGGGAGAGATGCTTACATGACCCCTGTCGCAATAGGAAATGATTTGTTCTTGTACTTAACGAAGAAACAATGTGATATCAAAAAGTTACATAATCATTTCGCTAAAACATATAAAATACAAGACAAATCATTAGACCAGAACGGGCATATCCATTAAACAATTAAAAACATTAGGGATGCACCATGTTTAACTGATGAAAAACATAGGAGATATCCTCCATTAAAATGGAATATCTAGAGATTTGATAAGCTGATTCTTCACGTTTCTTATCATATAAAGATTGTTCTTGATCATATATATGAGAACCCCAGAATCCATCCAGTTGTCTGTTAAAAAATTGGGATCACAGTAAAATGTGATCCAAGAGTAGTACCTAGATAGTGGATTCACCATAGCAAGTTGAAGAGTGTTGCTGCAAGCAGGAAAAATAAATGAAGTATTCAAAAACAATTGATCTGAAATTGGAAGCTGTAATATATACAATGAAAGACATTTAGATGGACTCTTGTGGCATTAAAGTAATAAAACCCAAGACAAAATATTAAAAATACCTTCCGAAGAATTATCTACTCTGCCTGGTATTCAAGATGTGCATCTCAAAACACTTGTACCCAGTCACATCCCAAAACTACAATGAATTTATCTCCACCTGTACATATTCTTGTACAGCCTTATTATCTAAAGTCAAACATAGCTCCTCTTCCAAGCCTACAATCAATCACATAATTAATTTCACTTGCCATGATACCAACGGCAAATAATATACAAGAGTGGCGTATAAGCTTCATTTCATTTTCTCATTCTATTCCAGGAAGACCTTTTCAGTTTGTTAAAGCATACCATCTTCTTTTCATGGGCAGAAGATGCAACCTTGTTAAGTAATTGGAAAATTTCCTCCTAAAACCTGCCATTCCACACCCATTACATTTCAGAAAGGGCCTGGAATTGGAAGAAACGCCCTGCTCTGTCAAGAAACCTGAAAGGGCCTACTGGAAAACACACCCTACTCTGTCAAGAAACCTAAAAAACAAGAGTGAGGACATTCACACCTAATCTCTTAGTCATCTAAAACTAACCATAATAGGGTACACCCAACTAGAAGCATAATTGAAAAGACCGAAGGTATCCATCTAAAACTGACCATAACAAGGTACCATCATGAAGGTATCCCAAAACCATGTTAACCATTTGGCATTGGCATGTCATCATACTAATAATCTCATCAATTACTACAATTGCACTAGAAAAATTAAAAGAGAAGATTTGCTCATGGCAAACTGTTTGTTCAGAGCACAATTTTGCCCATTCCTTGCAGCCCTGCTCCAATCAGTGAAACAAGAGGTCTCTCTGCATAGATCATACCAGTGCTGATAGGATTCCTCTAGATATTGAATAAGAGAAGAAATTATTTTATCATCCGATTACCGCATCTTCAAAGGTGAAGTACTCTGGTATATATCTACGGTGTTAGACTCTTCACATGAGTTCCTTCGCTGTCTAGGGGAAAGACTAGACTTCGCAGCGTCTTCAACCTCAGGTGTCCCTGCTAATTTACATTTGTTAATCTCTCTCCTTGCCTTGTTCTCATCATTTTCATCGGATGGATTGGATGACTTGTATATTATTGCTTGTGCCTCAGCAATTACAACTGGACTATCATCAGCAGCATATAGAATCCTCTGTATTACTACAACTATCTGTTCAAAATTACAGGTATCAAAATCTGATATTTGTCACTCCATTAAACTCATGCATGAAACATTTCTAGACAAAAGGTTGTATATGGCTAGTAAAATTTGTGCTTATAGGTAATTGTTCAACATTTGGATTTTGACAAAGTATGTCAATATCCCTGAGCTTTGCAAAGTAAAAGTATCTTTCCTTCTCCAAAATGTCTACTGAGAGCTTCAACTCTGTGACCTGCATACCTCAATTAAACAAAAAATAGCATAGAAATAAACAAATATGAGAACTTCACTGATACGAGAGCCTGGACCAAGTTCATGTTGCTCTAGTTCCTTTGGAAAAACTCTTGACAAAAGGATCCTGTGATGATTGGACCATGACTGAACCAAGATTCTTTCCGAGGTAAAACAATAGGAAAATATGAATAACAAAAACACAAACATCAAGAGACTTTAAATGGAGTAATATTTTCTACCTGCTCATTGAGAGCCTAAATCTGGGCTGCGTTTGCAGATGCAGTGTTGGGCATTGCAGACCCATAAAATGGTGGCTCAGTTGAGAGGCTGTTTGGAAGGGTACAGACCCATATCCAGCATTTGACCCTGTCCTGGAATGTTTAGCAGCTACATTCACAACTGGAATAGGAGGATCATTTCGCTGAGAACTAGCAACTGTGGCAGTTTTAGACCCCAGTGCATTGCCCTTTCTTTAAGGGTTTACTGGAGCTTCTTTCTTGTTAACTTCTTTTCCACCTTTGCAAAACTCCCTTCGTTCCAGTGCATTGTAACTAAAAAGGCACAGAATCAAAAACTGATTAACAAATGTATCGCTAACATGTAAACAAATATGCCCATTATTGTAGTGCCATAAAATCCAGAAAAAACCAAAAAGAAGGAAAAGAGAACATAAAAAGAAGATACCTATTCATGATTCCACCATTTACTGAATCACAGTATCTCTTTAACCATTGCATGAACTCTAGATTGTCCAGTGGTCTCCCTTTTACAAGTTTATTGGCATCAATGTACTGCATGAAACCTCATATTATATCCATCTAGACGTCTTATTGAAAGAAATAACCAAACTAATGCCTGCTGTGTATTTTCCCACATTTACAGTAAAAAATGGAACTCTCAACTTTCAAGACAGATCTTGCCATCTTCTAACAAAGGTAATACTTGCTTGTATTCTTGAGAAGCAATTAACTTTACTGGTATTCCTATATTCAACCTGTTGTTAATGCTGCCGTAACTTAAATACTCATGCTTAGTCTTGACTCTGATATCAAAGATTTACCGATGATCCCAGCTACCCCATCTGTAGTGTAAGCTGATCGAGATTCTCCTTTCTATTACAGAAATTGCTATATTCAGGTACAACGTCATCTTGATCCTTACTACTCTCCTGACTCTCTGAATCAGTCCCCTCTGTGTCTATTGGTTGTGGGCTCTCAGTAAGAAACTGTTCCCAAAACACATCATTGATCCTTTTCTTGGCTATCTCATTACCCATGCCTTTACTTGTACCTCCAGGGCCAGTCCTTCGGCCCTTGCCATTAATTGAACCCTCCTCCAAAGTAGTCTTTGCTGCACCATATGACAATCTTACCTCAACATGTACTACTTCTAAATTTGCATCATTGCTACCTATCTTAGATCCTATAACACTTCTATTCTCAGGACTTCCTGATAGAATATCTTTTCTTGCAGCATCTATTTTACTTACTTCATGTAAAGAAGAGTGAGGACTCAAACTCAAGTTACATAGAATGTCAGAATGAAGCGATCCTACTAACCCCTCTGATGCTTGCATATCTCGCGATCTCAAAGATATGGACATATCTGAAAACCTAGATGAGGAGTTCAAATGTGATAAAGCTGAAGATGTATAAATATCTGAAACCCCCAAATGGATAGGCATATCAGGGAAACAAGGCTTTCCATGCATCTCTATAAGAGATGACCCTGAGGAGTGACTTGGAGGACTTCCACTATCCTTTGATTTGTCATGAGCTTCAGCTGGAAGATCATCAAAAAAGTTTTTAAATGCATCCAAGGATGTTTCAAGCTTATCTGGAGAATCTCTGTTGAAAGCATCACTCTTACCATGATCGTATCTTACAATTTGGCTACCAGTACATCCATTTTCCCCAATCTCCAAGACCTCATCATGATTTGGCAGTCTTCTTTTCTTGTTTGTAGTAGCAATATGAGCAATCTTATCATGATGTTGAACAAGATGTGCCACAAAGTTGGGATTCTGCACAGCTTTAGCCAAGAATGCCATCATACGATGTTGTCGTTGTTCCATTACTTGCAGCCGCTCTTCCAATGATTGCAAGTCAAACTTTGTACCAGGCCATCTTCTAACAAAGATAATACCAGGCCTATATCTAGCTACCAGGCATGTTAGATATGGCTACATTAACTATAGAATACAAGAAAGTACAAGAATAAAAATTCCAAAAAAAACGTGCCATAGGAGCATTTACAATACATAAAGCATAGAAAACAGTGTCCCTGAAATTGTTACACAACTAAGAAGAAATAGCAACAAATGCAAAGAAACCCGATAGCACAGCCTAGTGAAGATAAAGATGCATACAAATTTCCAAAATATGCATGCATTTTAACCAAAAGCCCATTGAAGAGGAAAATAACAAAAAAAATGATGGAGGCGGCTGAGGTGGAACCCGTGACCGTAGCAGCAGCAAAGACAGTGTGAGAGAAAACGCTATGCACCAGAGAAACTTAGCAAGGTGATTGCCAGGCCTTCTCCTCAGATGATAATGGCGTTCGGCTCTCGACCCACTCATGAAAACGATCAGCAGGAGCATGACATGGGCTTCCACGAGATTCATGGAGCTTCGATGGCCATGCCCATTATGAAGAAGAGGTTCAAAACCAAGTTCACGCAGGAGCAGAAGGACAAAATGTGCAGTTTTGCAGAGAAGGGTGCGGGCAGAAATTTGGAATAAGATAACCCTAAACATATTGGATATTTATATACTTAAAAAAAACCCTTATTACCTCTAATATACCACCAATATATTGACTTTAAATTTTTTAATTTTTAACCACCCCAATATGAACGGACGTGATATCATATTGGTCCCTAGGTGACGCCCCTGTGGAGAATACAAAGATATATATGTTAGTTGTTTTCTCACAAGAGAGAAAAAATTGGTCTTTGTATTTCAGCTGATAAAAACTCATTCTGTAAATAGGGAGGTATATATGTTAGTGTGATATATGTCTATGTAATAGCTCATTTCTTAAAAAAAAACTCTAAAAAATACAAACATTCAAGTTGGAGGGTTTCTAGCTCAAAGGTAAAGCATCTGCATTATATAATGCAGAAGATTGGTGTTTCGATTCCACTCTGCCCTATTATAAATAGTTGCATTCTATTACTATTACATAAAAAGGGTATTGTGACACTATTTTTGTAAATTGTCTCAAATTAAGACAAAAATTGTTTTTTTATTGTCTTAAGTATTGTCTTTAACCGAGTGTCGTATATTATTGTCTTAAACTATTGTCTTAAATTTAAGACAATAATTTAAGACAATAGTTTAAGACACCCCTTTAAAGACAATACTTAAGACAATACACAAACATTTTTTTGTCTTAAGTTGAGACAATTTACACAAATATTGTCTTAATAACCCCCTCTATGTAGTAGTGCTTGGACTTTGATGGATTGCTCGCTTAAATTTCTATCAGAATATTTCTGTTGGTAAAATAGTTTCATACTTTACATTGACTCTTGATTTGAATGAGAACTTTCAAAAGAAGATGAAACAGAAGTGCAATGGCTGTTATCAAAGTCTGATGGATTGTTCGCTCAAATTTCTATCAGAGTGTTTCTATTCGATGCAGATCACTGAGCACAACCTTTCTTTGAGATGAAGGAAACATACCCATATAAATTTGAAGCAACTTTCAATGTGAAAAATCATCAAGAACTTTCATAGATAATATTACATGGGTTGCGATTGCTCATGTATTATTTAGTGTGAGCTACATCCTTGGCTTTGCTTTTACACCTCCATTATCGCCATGCTTGTTACAATTTCAAAACTACAAAAAGATTCCATTGGCCATTGATTTGCAAATTATTACTCTGTCATCATGCTTCGAGTGTCAAGGTTGTTATAGAAGAACCAACCCCACGACTATTGTGGAATTTACGAGAGAGAACTTACAGGAATAATCTCCATGGTGCGAAGCCAACACATAACACCGAATACAAAAGTGAACAAGTGGATCCTATGTTAATATATGTGCTGGTCTCCTGCAGGGCTGTCTCCTTCAGAGTGATTTGCTAAATTTGGACTCGTCCCTCTTGATTCTTATATAATACAGTTGATTAATATTTTGGTTTGACCTCTCATGTATTTTTCCTACCAATTAAAACAAAACTGTTAAGATAATTTATAAAATATCTACATTATTTCTAATATATTAAAGGTTTGAGATACAATTATATTAAACCTTTAATATATTTGAAATAATGTAGATCTTTTGTAAATTATCTTAACATTTTTTTTAATTGGTAGGAAAAATACATGAGAGATCAAACCAAAATATTAATCAACTGGATGTTCATGACTTTATGTAACTTGGAAGTTCATGACTTCATGCCACTGAATACTCGATTATTTTTGTTATCACATGTGATAGAATCGTGATACATTTAGGCTGATCGGGCATCCCATTCACAAACCCATAGATTTTTAATTTAGGGATAATGTTGAGCGATACATTTTAATGCAAGATATTTCTACTATGGGATATTTGATCCCTCGGGAGATTAGTTGCATCAGTAATTCTTATAGCTTGCCTACCTTTTCTCTTTATGCTAAGGAGGGTGACACTGATATCGGGTGGTTGCTGGCTAGGATTGGTGGCTAGTTAATAGAATATTTTGGACGGGAGATGGCTACGTGATCCTTCTGAACGAGATGGAAGGCAGGTGGAGATTGCGCTCAGAGTAGGAGATGGTTGGGTGAGCCTACCGATGGAGATCGCAAGGAGGTGGAGATCGCACTGGGAGGAGGAGATGATTACGTGAGACTTCCCATGGAGATCGTAGAGAGGTGGAGATCACGCTGGGAGGAGGAGATGGCTGTGTGATCCTGCCCTCTTATTTTCCAGTCTCCCCCTCTGGTAGAGAAATTAGATCTAGTTGAAATAAAATTTAAAATTTAAAATTCTTACCATTTGCATTAAGGCTTCCAATACTTCTTGGTGTTTATTATGCTGTTTGTGATACTTCTGGCAGTTTATATAGTTGTTTTTATTTTTAATTTTTAATTTTTTTCATTATTTATAGCCAACATAATGTTATGTAACGTTCAAATATCTCTCCCATAACATTATGTCGCATTGCATAACTTTACAAGATATCCCTCATACTAGGATGTAGAGAACCTTTGGGCGCAATAAGATAATACCTTCTATTGCCTTCCAAAATATTTATAAAAAGATAATTCAAAATGAGGCCTCCCTACATAGGGAAAAAAGCTCACAGTTTCAAAAAATTAAAATCTGCCTCTAAATGATACGAGGCTAAACCATATAGTATGAGAATTATTTAATACATAACACTTGCAAGTATTCATAAGAAATAAAAAGTAAGAAAGAAACTAAAAAGAAACTAGCCTATACCAGGATTGATATCAGTGTCAACAGTGGTTGAGTCCATGGTGTCTACCATCTTGATTACTAGGTGACCCACAATTTGATGCATATGGTAAGAGAGATGATTCAACTTCATGATAATTACCTCATGATCCTCCCCTCTTTCCACAAGGGGCGACCAAGAAAATATTTTTGTGTCCAATAGTAGTCCATTTTTTTCAAATGTAGGGAGGTTCATCCTCTTGAACAGACTAGATCAGGGACTAGGGATTCAAATTCATTTTTCACCTCCTAGTTCGTGAGGCATACTCTGGTGACCTTAGCCTCACTTTCCATTTCTTTGATATCCTCTTTAACAGGTTCTAGAATCAAATTTATGAAGATATAAGCTGAGTGGAATATGCTTCGCATGGCTCTGTTAGGGGTAGCAAAGGATTTATATGACGGATTGTGAGTGTGTTTTTTTGGAGGCATCGTAGTGAGCATACAGTGGAGCTAGTTTAGGGATGAAGGGGACTGAAAAGGAGGTTGAAATGATACAGGAGCTCGGAGGGGGGACGAGATTACCACCCTACTGAGCTCAGAGATGGGCTCACAGTTAGACCGCACAAAAATATCCACCTAGGATTTAAATGAATGGAAGGAAACAATAATAGGAAGGTAACTAATCGGTAAAACCAAGTCACAAGTAGACCAAATCTTACCAGAGTACAATCCAAAAACACCGAGAATCGGGTTTAGAGCGTTGTAAAGTGAAAGAAGTCACCACCAAACCATTCACAGAGTGAAGAGACCACCTCCAGAATCAAATTCATACTGCAAAGAGAAGACCCAAACTCCCTGAACTTGCGAAGGGTTGCTCTCGAAACCAAAACCACTGGCAGAAAAACCCACAAAAAGAAAGAACCAAAATCAGAGCCAACCAAATTTCCTGATGACCAATTCCACATATTTCTAGACTCCACTGGGAAACTAAAATGAGATCGTTGACCCAACCTACCACATTAAGATAATTGCTAAATGTTAAATGAAATTCATCTTGTACAATCCATGAGGTAATCCATAGCTTTTATAATATGATTCAACATACAGCCATCTCGTGAGCTAATGAGAATCCTCCACCACCCACTATCAAATGCATTCAAAATCATAATGGAACAGGATAGAAGTTTAATTATGCAAACCTTTGTCTCTGTACGCATCCTTCTCACCAGTCATTTCATCATCCGGCAACACTCTATACGCTTAATTCAACTAGCTGCGAATACTGATGTCACTCACAGCTCATGCACAACTCTGTTGCAGCTCACAAATTTTCATTGATTTGATGACCCCTGCATCCAAAAATTTATCACACATTCTACTAAAGAAATAAACAATATTCACACTAAAGCATGGGCTGCTACAACAACCTAATATATATATAAATAAAACTCAGTTTTTTCAAAAACAAGGTAAAACACAGAATTACACAGGAAAGTATCAGAGTTTCAACTTTGTTTCTATTACACTATGTTGTTTATGTTCAGCATCCCAAATATGGTTTACAAACTAGGTATATATAGGATTATGGACAAGTCAGTCATTAAATACAAGACGGCCCTTCATTTATACAAAACAGGATTCTCTATGAATAATTTACTGTCTGTTATAGTCTGAGAGAGTTCGGACAAATGTGCTACCTCTTCAGAAATTATATCCGCTCAAGTGACATATAAAAATGGTCTTTTATGATTTAATAATTGTTTGGTTTGTCAGGCATTGAGGCAGTGTGGTGGTGTTGTGACTCTTCAGTGTTGCGGCGGCCACAGTATGAATGGTGATGGATTTTCAAAGTTCTGGCAGCTGATGTTGCCGCTTCAAAATCAGTTGCAGCCAGTGGAGCAATTAATAGCTCCAACATTCTCCCCCAATTACTACACTCAAAAAACAAAATTTTGTAACAATTGATTTCTGTTATAGCTTAGAAACCCCAATGTTTTTTCTATGAAGTTCAAACAAATATTTTCTCAATGGTTTTGTAAACAAGTCTACAAACTGATTTCTTGATGTGCAAAATTTCACACTGATTTCATTGTTGTTTATCAGTTCATGAATAAAATGATACCGTGTATCAATATGTTTACTTCTTTTGTGAAAGAAATGATTTCTTGATAGTGCAATAGCTGAGTCATTATCACTGAAAATTGGATTTGGTTCATTTTGTTCATGTTGTAACTCTGAAAGAGTTCTTCTCATCCATAATGTTTGACATGCAACTGCTATTGCTGCAACATGCTCTGCCTCAGGAGAGGATAGTGTCACTATGGGATTCTTCTTCGATGCCCATGCTACCGATCCCGATCCAAAACTGAACACATATCCAAATGTGCTCGTTCTATCATCAATAGAACCTGCAAAATCACTGTCCATGTATCCAATCAACTTAAAATTTCAATTAGATGTATATTGGATACCAAAATTTGTATTTCCGGCAATATATCTTAGGATTCTCTTTCCAGATTTCCAGTGGGAACTCTTTGGTGTTTCCATAAACCTTGAAATAAAACTTATTGCAAACATTATATTAGTTCTGGTTGCAGTTAAGTACATGAGACTTCCAACCACTCTCTTATACATTGTTGGATCAACCTTTGACCCATCATCTTCCATACTTAGTTTTGTGCCAGTTGCTATTGGAGTTACAGCTGGCTTACACATCAGCATTCTGAATCTTTTCAATACATAATTTGCATATTTAGACTGACATATAAAAATACCATCGTCAGATTGAATTAATTCAATACCAAGGAAATATTTCATCAATCCTAGATCAGTCATCTCAAATTCTGTTTCATGGTTTTTTTGAACTCATCTACAGAAATATCTCTAGTGAATATCAAATCATCCACATATAAACAAACAATAAGTATTTTACCTTCTTGGTTTACCTTTGTATACAACGTTGGTTCACTCGGAATTCTGTTGAATCCTTCACCATTTAAATATTCATCACTTATGTTGTACCATACTTTGGGTGCCTACTTCAATCCATACAACGCTTTCTTCAATCTGTAGACTTTTTCTTCTTGTCCATCAACCTCATATCCTGGAGGTTGTCTTACATAAGCCTCTTCTTCTAAATATCCATTCAAAAATGAAGACATTACATCCATTTGATGTACATACCATTTATTATGAGCAGCAATAGCTAATACCATTCTTACCGTATCAACTCTGGCTACAGGTGCAAATGTTCCATTATAATCAATTCCAGGTTATTGACTAAACCCCTGAGCAACAAGTCTTGCTTTATATTTTTCAACATCACCATCATCATTTAACTTAGTTTTATAAATCCATTTGACACCAATACAATTTTTATCTTCAGGCAAATCTACCAGATTCCAAGTATTATTTATTTCCATGGCATCAATTTCTTCATCCATTACTTTTATCCAAACATCATTTTTAATAGCTTCATCAAAATCTACAGGATCACATGCTATAAATGTAAAATTTGAAACTTGTTCTACTTCATCATTATGTTCATATAGTTCTCTTAAACTTCTAGTCTTTTGACCTCTAACTCTGTTTCTTAATGATGCCAATGTAGGATTTGATTCATTACTTACCTCCAATCCTATTCCTTGTCGTCCACCAATATTTGATGGTTCACCATGTTCATGAGTTCTGGGGGTTCTGGAAGGTGTCCTTACTGCTGCTGTATGTGGAGTCAACTGTCCTCCATGTGTGCCCTATTCATCTTCTTCATCTTCTGCGTGAGGTGTTACAACTTCCTCACCAACTAATTTATCAATGCTCCCATCCCATGCTTCTTGTTCTTTAAACACCACATATCTACTAATTACATACTTCTTGGTGATGGGATTATAAAGTCTATATGCTTTAGATTCTTCACTGTATCCAATAAAAATACATTTCTGACTTTTGTCATCTAACTTTCTCCTCAACTCTTCAAGTACATGTGCATAAGTTACACAACCAAAAATTCTTAAATGAGATATGTTGCTACACTTACCGCTCCAAGCTTGCTGAGGAACTCGATCCTTTACAATTTTTGTTGGGATTCTGTTCAAAAAGTATACTGAACAAGTAACAACGTCTCCCCAATATTCATTTGAAAGATGCTTCTCCTTCATCATACTTTGAGCCATGTTCATAAGGGTTCGATTCTTCCTTTCTGCTACATCATTTTGCTATGGAGTGTAGCATGCAGTAAACTGTCTTTTAATTCCATTATACTTACAAAAATCCATAAATTCATTTGACATATACTCACCTCCTCCATCTAATATGAAGAGTTTAATAAATTTGTTACTCTCTTTTTCAGCCATAGCTTTAAAACTTTTAAACACATCAAATGCTTGAGATTTCTGTTTCAACAAATACACCCAAGTTTTTTTACTATAATTATCAATGAAAGACATAAAATAAACATTACCAATCAAAGAAGGTGTTTGCACCGGTACACACAAATCTGTGTGTACTAGCTCCAATGGTTCCTTTGCTTTGTTTGATACTCCAAAAATAAATTTCTCTCTGTGATGCTTTCCCAATATGCAACTTTCACATGGGCCTATTGGCTGCTCAATACTTGACAATCCTTTTACCATCTGCTTCTTCTGCAACAATTCTAAACCACCATAATGTAAATAGCCATATCTCAAATTCCATAACCATGATTGATCTAAACTCTTAGTTTTATAATCATTCAAAGAGTTAGTCAAATCATTTCTCATAGTTAGCGGAAACATTCTATTCTTTGTCATCGCTACTTTGGAAATCAACTGTTTACTTGGATATTTATCATAAATAGTGCATACCTTTTTCTTAAAGAATACTCTGTACTCTTTCTCCAACAATTGTCCAACACTCAATAAATCACACATCAAACCAGGAACATAATAAACATCATGTATTGTTCTTCTTTTACCATCTTTGGCATACACAACAATCACACCTTTACCATTAAATTTTACCTTACAATCATTATCCAAATTTACTTTAGATTGTATGATGGTATCTAGACTTGAAAATAATTCCTTATTTCCAGTCACGTGGTTGCTGCATGCACTGTCAAAAAACCATATATCTTTTGAGGGTGATTCCATGAAGATGGGTAACACTTTTTGGCCAAATTTGGCGATGAAAACCTGACTTTTTACTCATGTGCTAGATAGAAGCCCTCAAAACGCATATATTCCATGTGAATTTCGACTTGCAGTAAAAAAACAAATGGTAGAATATTATGTTGGCTTCATAGTGATATTTTAAAAAAAATATTCCGATGTCATTTAATGTGTGAATTTTTGCATTTAATGAACTGTGTGCCCTTAAA
>LPNX010560288.1:59160-169682 GCA_001517045.1 Pseudotsuga menziesii
CATGTTCAACATTTGTCAGAGCCAACTCAGCCGCATGATCAGCTGGTTGAGGATAGCCAATTGTAACAAACACCCAAAGATCCTGAGCACGCAGGATAGTTCTCATTTTAATAAACCATGTGTCATAATTTCTTTTAGACAACACTGGAATTTGTGGCTACACTACACTGCTGTTAGTAGCCATTTCAACTAATTTTGAAAACAAATGAGCAAAAAAAATACACAGCCAAGCTCTTAAACACGAAATAGATCTTCAACCAAGCTCCGATACTACTGTGGGGAAGGCAGGGACTGCCGCTCCTTTCCTTAGCAGCACTTGAGACTTCACATACAACTCAAAAAACCACTTATAGTCAATGTACAACCTTTCTCATTCGTGTACATCTTTACTGACAGAGCTCAAAATAACAACTCAGCATCTACAGGACTATTGCATCTCGGCTACTACTGCTAACAGTACCCAACAGAAGGTGTTGCAACTGCCTGTTACAACCGGTAACACTCTATACGCTTAATTCAACTAGCTATGACTGCTGATGTCACTCACAACTCATGCATATCTCTGTTGCAGGTCACAATTTTTCATTGATTTGATGGCCCCTACATCCAACAATTTATCACACACATTCTACTGAATAAATAAACAATATTCACACTAAAACACGAGTTGTTACCACAACCTGATATAAATAAAAAAAATAAAACTCAGTTTTTTCAAAAACAGAGTAAAACACAGAATTAAACAGAAAAATATGAAAGTTTCAACTCTGTTTCTATTACGCTCTGGTATTCATGTTTAGCGTCTCAAATATGGTTTACAAACTAGGTATATATAGGATTATGGCTAAGTTGGTCATTAAATACAAGCTGGACCTTCGTTTATACAAAAACATGATTCTGTGTGAATAATTTACTATCTGTTATAGTCTGACAAAGTTTGAACAAATGTGCCGCCTCTTCAGAAAATAGATCCCCTCAGCTGACATATAAAAATGGTTTCTTATGATTTAATAATTTGTTGGTTTGTCAGGTGTTGAAGCGGTGTGGCAATGCTGTGACTCTTCAGTGTTGCGACAGCCACAGTCTGAACAGTGATGGCTTTTCAAAGTTTCGGCCGCTGATGTTGCTGCTTCAAAATATGTTGCAACCGATGGAGTAATTAACAGCTCCAACAATGTATAATCCAATAAGCTTTTTTTTCGGATTTAATATATCCTATTTTGCTATTTCTTAGTCATTTTGGAAAGCAATGCTATATCTTTGTTATTTTTGAATCCAATAAGTCTGTTTTTAAGATTTAATAATATCCTATTTTTCTATATCTTATTTTGGAAAGATCGTGTGTAATCCAATACATGCATTTTAGGATTTAATAATACATTATTTTGATATATATTAATTTTGGATTCAGTTTTAAATCTGATATAAATCAATTTAAATTCATCTGGAAAAGAAGAAACATTTTTTTTAAAACTGGTGTGTAACAAAAGAGAATTGTACGTACTTGTTGTTGAAACTGAGCATTGGCTGCTACGTCCTTTGTGTTTAGAACATCAGACGTCCTGTATTCCTAGTCACTCCGCCAAACTGCAATTCGGGTAAGACGGTGTTGAAATTGCTGCAGCACTGGCTGTTGTGTCTTTTGTGTTTAGAACATTAGACGTCCAGTATTCTGAGTCGCTTCACCAAAATGCAATTCGAGTAAGAGGGTGTTTATTGTTTAAAGATGGGTGTATTTACTGTTTATACCTGAGTGTATTTATTGTTCCATGTTTATGGTATTTACTCATTGTTTTATGATTTTATGCTTATCTGGTTTTTGCTACTTTTTAAGTCTTTCTAATAATATGTGCAACAATTTTTTGAATTTGCAGGCAAACACGGGGAAATACTTCGAAGAAAACTTAGTGTATTTAATGACCTTGGCTAAGAAAAAATTTACTCCTGCCTACTTATTGTCCCGCTCAAATTGGAAGTTGGATTCGTTAGGGAAGAAAGGAAATCAATTTTTCAAAATGTAGTTAGTATTTTTTATGTTTTGTCTTGCTTTGTGCAACCATGCTGCACCCCATAGAAACTCATCCTATAAACCCAAATATATTTTCACTTGGAGAATACAAAGATATATATATATATGTTAGTTGTTTTCTCACAAGAGAGAAAAAAATGGTCTTTGTATTTCAGCTTATAAAAACTCATTATGTAAATAGGGAGGTATATATGTTAGTGTGATATATGTCTATGTAATAGCTCATTTAAAAAAAAAAAACTCTAAAAAATATAAACATTCAAGTTGGAGGGTTTTTAGCCCAAAGGTAAAGCATCTGCATTATATAATGCAGAAGATTGGTGGTTCGATTCCACTCTTCCCTATTATAAATAGTTGCAGTCTATTACTATTACATAAAAATGGTATTGTGACACTATTTGAGACACTATTTTTGTAAATTGTCTCAAATTAATACAAAAAATGTTTGTTTAGTGTCATACGTATTGTCTTTAACTGAGTGTCATAAATTATTGTCTTATACTATTGTCTTAAATTTAAGACAATAATTTAAAACACCCTTTTAAAGACAATACTTAAGACAATACACAAACTTTTTTTTGTCTTAAGTTGAGACAATTTACACAAATATTGTCTTAATAAACCCCTCTATGTAGTAGTGCTTGGACTTTAATCCATTGCTAGCTTAAATTTCTATCAGAATATTTCTATAGTTTCATAGTTTACATTGATTCTTGATTTGAATGAGAACATTCAAAAGAAGATGAAACAAAAGTGCAATGGCTGTTATCAAAGTCTGATGGATTGTTTGCTCAAATTTCTATCAGAGTGTTTCTATTCGATGCAGATCACTGAACACAACCTTTCTTTGAGATGAAGGAAACATACCCATATAAATTTGAAGCAACTTTCAATGTGAAAAATCATCAAGAACTTTCATAGATAATATTACATGGGTTGCGATTGCTCATGTATTATTCAGTGTGATCTACATCCTTGGCTTTGCTTTTACACCTCCATTATCGCCAAGATTGTTACAATTTCGAAACTATAAAAAGATTCCATTGGCAATTGATTTGCAAATTATTATTCTGTCATCATGCTTCAAGTGTCGAGGTTGTTACAGAAGAAACAACCCCACGACTAGTGTGGAATTTATGAGAGAGAACTTACAGGAATAATCTCCGCGGTGCGAAGCCAACACATAACACCGAATACAAAAGCGAACAAGTGGATCCTATGTTAATATATATGCTGGTCTCCCGCAGGGCTGTCTCCTTCAGAGTGATTTGCTAAATTTTGACTCGTCCCTTTTGATTCTTATATAATCCAGTTGATTAAAATTTTGGTTTGACCTCTCATGTATTTTTCCTGAATCTTAAACCTTTAATATATTTGAAATAATGCAGATACTTTGTAAATTATCTTAAAAGTTTTGTTTTAATTGGTAGGAAAAATACATGAGAGATCAAACCAAAATATTAATCAACTGGAAGTTCATGACTTCATGCAACTGAATACTCGATTATTTTTGTTATCACATGTGATAGAATCCTGATACATTTAGGCTGATCGGGCATCCCATTCACAGAGCCATAGATTTTTAATTTAGGGATAATGTTGAGCGATACATTTTAATGCAAGATATTTCTACTATGCGATGTTTGATCCCTCAGGAGATTAGTTGCATCAGTAATTCTTACAGCCTGCCTACCTTTTCTCTTTATGCTAAGGAGGGTGACACTCATATCGGGTGGTTGTTGGCTGGGATGGGTGGCTGGTTAACAGAATATTTTGGCCGGGGGATGGCTACGTGAGCCTTGATTATTCATAGATTGGGAGGCACACTACATGAGCTCATTACTATTAATTTTGACCCTATAAAATTTGTAATTTGAGATGTTAAACCTCTTCTTAATATTTGCATTGAATTGTTATAGCATCCCTATTGCATACTAAGAACATAGAATTTACTCAATATAACCTAAAGGTACCTACCCTCAAGGTAGAAACATATAGTCAAAAGGTGGGAACCAATGCAACTTCCTACATTTAGACACTAACAACTATTTTTAAGTTGAGTTTCTCTTTTTCTATGGACTTACATAATTTTATATATGGTGCATAAAATTGTTGTAACTACCTTATTTGTTGTATAAATTTTGTAATTCTTCCATTGGTATGAATGTTACAATCATATGACGGATAGGGAAAACCAAATAGATATCTAGAATATATGGATTCAGAACATGATGGTAGTTATGAAGAGGAAGTGGAAGTGGAAACATCAAGTTAGATGTGAAATTATAGAACTAGAGGTGAGAATGTCAGAGTAAAAATCAAAATACATATGGATTTAATTTGTACTAAAGGAGGGACATGCTGTTATGAAAATGAGACTAATAAACAAAAGAAATTGCCATTGAGATATAGGCATTATGTGAATAAATACGAACCAAACCCACTTGTTGAATTTGACATTGATTTGTCTATTAATGGGAGAACGTGTCAAATTTCTCCATCTAGCTTACCTACAGTGGGGCTCTTTTCAATGGATGGTGTAAATGTTCCATACAATTGTGAATTTGAACTAATGGACTATATTAGCCCATAATTCCATTATCGACATTTGATATGTCTGACCTAATATTTACAAAGTATGTGGAGATACCAAATTTGTGCAAATTATAACAAACTATGAAAGAAAAAAATCAATAGAAGGAATAATCAATATATATTGATGGAAGGCCCAAATATTTTAGAAATGTTAGAGAGTTGAAAAATAGTTTATGACATGGAAGCATGAACGAGCTACCCAATTGCATGCTTGAAATGTGTGATGGAATAAAGTTGTGATTTGTGAAATAAATTCAATATCAATTACAATTTGAATAGAATTAATAAAATGGGTAATTGTGTTTTACAACTTATATGTGTTTTGTTTGAATCAAATAATTTACAACAGTTTAAACTTATACATGTTCTATTTACATAACATACCCTTATTCTCTATGTTGACTATTGAAAACTCTATATTTTGTATAGATTCATATATGTAAAAAAAATCCTACTTGCACATCAAAGGTAAAGGTAAAGACAAAAAAAATTCAAACCATTGTGCATGAAATCCCACCAATCTCCTATTATCAAGGTATTTGTCCCTATTATTATGTCTATATTTATTCAATACATTTTCTCACCATTATCATCAACCATGGTTAATGGAAACAAAAAACCAGTATGATTGTAAACATGATCTTGACTACCCATGCACTAGTACATTCATTATTTTCAAATATTATGTCAATTCCACCAATAGAGTTCTTATAAACCTACTTGACACATGCATTCCTATGAACTACGATTGGAAGTGAAAGATAATAAAACAAAATATTATGTCAATTCCACTAATAGAGTTCTTATAAACCTACTTGACACATGCATTCCTATGAACTACGATTGGAAGTGAAAGATAATAAAACAATAGTGGCTAAATGAAATATAGGTGGCTTGTGCATCATTTTAGGTCAACCAATCAACCAGAATTAGAAATGGGATGGTCATGTATTTATATTAAGGACTTTGATGATGCAACCTTGAATCGCGTGTTAGATGTAAAATATGATCAACTAATGGGGTACACTTATGGGAAACATGATTGTGTATGTTTTAATGATGATGATTATGAATTTAATAAAGAATTATTTATCTTAAGGTAATAAAGTACACATTTTACTTATTTTAATATTAAGGACTTTGATGATGCAACCTTGAATCGCGTGTTAGATGTAAAATATGATCAACTATGGGGTACACTTATGGGAAACATGATTGTGTATGTTTTAATGATGATGATTATGAATTTAATAAAGAATTATTTATCTTAAGGTAATAAAGTACACATTTTACTTATTTTAAGCATATTATTTAGAAAAACAATTTTCATGACAATATGGTCATCGTATTCAAAAAAAACTTTTTAAAATGACATATTGATATATTACTATTTAAATTAAATTAAGGGAAAAGGTAACTATGTTTCACAATTTATAGTTGTACCTTATTGAATGTTGTTTTTAAAACATCATTATCATAATTTGCATATTATATATGCGTAGTTTTTTATAATTAACATATCGTGTTGTAGATATTGTGAGATCTAAAACAG
Organism: Pseudotsuga menziesii; assembly: GCA_001517045.1. Lineage (NCBI taxonomy): Eukaryota > Viridiplantae > Streptophyta > Pinopsida > Pinales > Pinaceae > Pseudotsuga > Pseudotsuga menziesii. The sequence goes on from LPNX010560288.1 coordinate 65,337, forward strand.
TTGGTGGTGGGGTATGGTTAAGACGCTTCCTAAGAGAAAAAGTCGTCGGTTCTAATCCCACGAATACCAAAAAATCCAATCATGTTAAGGGTTGGTGCGTTCCAAGTCGGGTGCGATTGCCAGGTGATTTTGATGGCTTAGATGCCCCTGGTTCGTGGTATCTCAGCCAATGGAAATACTGTTAGTCAAGGGGGTTATAACACTTTGCCAAGAAAAAAAGCATATCGTGTTGCACACACATATTAATCATGGGAAACTTATTGATGTAGGGAATGCAATTTCTAATATACCATTTATATGGGTTTGATCAATTTTCATTGATGTTATATATTCCATATTAATATTTGTAGGATTCCATATCATCTAGTTATGATCATCATCATAGTGATGATTTTAATTATTCTAACCCTTTCAATTCTATTAGAAAAAGGGTTGGAGGTTGGGAAAAACAACATAAAATTTTGATGGTTGATACATATGAAGAGGGTATGGAAATCCAGACATGATTGATTACAAAAATGAATCACAGCATACAAAAATTTGAAATTTGATTCATGAAATTGTTTTAAATTTATTAACATAATAGTTTTAATGAATTAAAATACTTGAAATAAAATTGTTTTTATTTATAGATTTTCTTGATATCATATGCAGTCGGCATATGTAGTAGGACACCTACATCTATTGTTGGTGCCACTAATCTTTGTTCTACTACTAGTTCCCCTATGCCTTGGCCTACGATTAGTATCATAAATATTACAGAACCTAGAACTACTCCGACCAGAACCTAGAACTACTCCGACCTCTACTTCATGTCCTTATAATCACCCTAAATAACATGTTAATATGAGTGCATTGTAAGACATAATTCTTATGAGACCTGGTGAATTACCTATTATGTTAAGTGCAGATAAAGGGCTACTTATGCTGAAAATATTTAAATAGCATGGTAATTACTAATCCTTTATCATATTCTCATTTTATTCACTAATGAATATTTTTATCTACATCTTGTAACTCTCTGAGCATAAACTTATGATTGCAATGGTAGGGAATGACAAGTTCTATTAATGGTTGCATAAGAAGGTGTTTTATATTTTCATATCAATAATATCAGCTATATATAAACAACAAATCTAGTGTTTGAAAAAAGAGTTGATGGAATAGATTACAAATATTTTTGGTCAACTATTCAACCAAAATATTGTTGATTCTAAAAATTCAAAAAGAGTTGATATAATACATGAAAAATATTTTTGGTCAACTATTCAATCAAAATATTGTTGATTCTAAAAAGAAAAATATTTTAAACTACTGTGGGAAAAACTACTACATTAATATCACACTATACCCCAATTGTGAGAATCCTTCACTAATTCCCAGAAACAAGTGGGTTGTTCTAGTGGAGGATGGTGAGGTGAAGAAGATAGCGAAAGAGGGAATGTTTCCAAAATATAGAGAGTCAAAAAGTTAAATATAATATATTCATTAAATGTATAACTATGCATTTGATTTAGTTGACTAAATAACATGCATTTCAAACATTTTTAAGCATCAAAGACACTTTGGAGGTCACCAAGATTAGAATGGATAAGAATGGATATCACAAATTTGGCTAGGAAGGCTATCTTAAAATATAAGGGAGATATGTAAGTACTTACCAATTTAAAACAATTTAAAAGACTTCATTATTGATATGTTTAATTAAAATTTAAAATATATTGTTTCTAAATAATGTTATGTTATGATATGTTGTCAAGTAACTATGGTACTGTCACGTCCCCATGCCTCTGACCCGGCAAAGAGGACGCAAACTCCATGGCTTAAACCACCCGGGCTAACCGCCCCATGAACATGTACAGGCTTAAAAATTGCATAAACAGAATGCTTAAACATACACACATGAACATTTATCATGCACAAATGCAATCATCTAACATACACAGCGGAAACATCATACATTTAAGCAAGCATTCATTCAACATGTTCATTTCAATTGTTATTAACAGTAATTATAGAATTGTAGAGGTAAAATGCACAAGAACACTTATCTTATGAAAGCTTTGCTCCGCAACCAGCTATGTCGCTGCAACGTTCCACCCAACCATAGGCCAGCATGATCCTTAATCTATTAGCACCGCTGCCACCCCCGAGCTGGGCATGATTCTCCAAGGAATAAGGGAACTCGCAGGCTTACACATAGCCAGGGATATACAAAAACACAGCCAAGCCAACACAATTGGGTTTATCAGGCCATTAAGAAGCTGGAGAAGGCAAATTGCTAAGCTGGTGAGCTCATTACAGAGCCAAGAACACCTACACTAGAACTAGCCTGACCTCTAAGACACCCAAACACACCCAACACAAGGAATCAGTCCCTTCTCTGCTACACAATCCCTCAGGCCCTGCATTCCCTTCCAGTGCTATTCAGGGGTGATGGAGAAGAAGGCCAGCCCTCTAGCACTGTCTGTGTGGTTTCCAACCACCAGGTTTATCAAGCAAATCTAAGCCAACATCCCTGCTCCTCTCACAGTCCGAAGACCAACCATTGCACTACAGTAATTAATTTAGCTATCACAGCTTAAACCAGGGAAAAAAATGAATTATGAGTCATTCTTGGCCCTATCGTGGCCAAAATGACTCTTCAAATGAAATTACAATAGTCTTGAAAATGTAAGGAAGACCACAGCAACACAACCAACAACGTGGGAAAATAACAGTGCCGAAATGTATCAGGGAGTACAGCTTACAGCAAACGTGGGGAATACAGCTCATCCTGGGCAACACAACCACTGATAAAACACATAAGGACCACATAGAGAAAGAGAGAAATACCAAATTTCAACAGCCCCAGCATCCACGGTTTCGTAGAGAAAGAACGACATGGTAAAACCCAGAAATTCCTGTGCGTGAGAGGAACAATCAGACCCCGTGAGGAACTAACAGCTCTTCCTGGGCGCGTGGGTGAAAAACAACAGTTGAGAGGACGCGAAATTTGATGTGCGTGAGTAACAGCAACAAATTCCCTACGTGAATATGAGTAACAATGGCAAGGACGTGAATTTTCAGTGCGTGAGTGTTCAGCCACTCGTGGAGAGAGGAATAAAAATCTGCGTGAGACCCAAAACCGCCCAGAGCCTATGCATGAGAGGAAAACAAACAAAATCGTGGGTAGAGTGGAAATTGTCTACGTGAGTGAAGGGCAACAGAGGGTGGAGTGTGCGTGGAGGCATGGACTGACAGTCCTGCCACCCCACTCCCAAAACAATTATTGCCATAACTTCCCTCAGCTACCAGCAGAAATTATTAACTGAAGGTGGTTGGGATAAAAAAGAAGAAGATGACACATGGGTTTTTCCCCCTTTTGGCTCATGGTTTGACAAATCCCCCCCCCCACATCCTTATCCTTGGGAAAATCATGCCCCATTCGATTTAGTTGCCGCGACCGTAGCTGGTTGTGTTCATTTTAATTAATTATGATGCATATTTACATGATGGAAAACATAGTATATGCCGCATGCCCCGATATACCATCGGTGACAAATTCAAATCCAAAACGTAACATAACCGATCAATGGTGGGGCCTTTGCCTTTAGCTCCACACCATTATCATTTACAATGTATACATCATATACGTTTAATGCAACGGGGTCAAAATCGGGACATTACAGGTACTATGCCCACCAATGAGGATTTAAGATTCCTTTTTAACAAGAGGATACATGTTCTTGGTCAAAATGAACAATGGAAAGCAACATAATACTTCTACTATCGATGAGGAGTTAAACAAGTTAAATATAATCAAAATAGTTATTATAAACATTTTTATAGTTTATGGATTATAAGATAACAATAATTGCTATTGCAACCATCAAGATATTTCTATGGATGAAACATCTATTTTCAAGGATAATGGTGGTCATCATCTATAGGTTTACCCTACCACCATGTCTAATGCACGCATTACTCTTAGCAATGTGCAATATATTTTAATTTCATATAACATGATCAATGTGACTTATAAAATTTTTCGTTGATTGTATATGTGCATCATACTAATCATCCACATACACAAAGGCATGTTTTTTATGTCCCCGACAAGGGGATATATATGAATCGGTTAGGCCGATTATTTCGACTAATTTGTAGCAACTTCAATAAAAACATATAATTTTTCCTATAGTTGTATCAATTTTTTTTTTGGAATTATTTAAATCTTGATTTAATTTACTTCTTATTGGTTTATATAGGTGACGTAGGCCTGGGACTTTGTGCCCCAAGACCCTGCGGCGAGCTTGCGTAAGAAACTTCTTGGCAAAAAAGTTATGAGGATAATTTCTCGAGAGTTTCTTGGTAACAAGGTAATAATGGTATATTAATTTGTTACCAGTGCATTACATAAATGAATTGTGATACAGATGAGGCTTATATTTAAAATAATATAATGCCCCTTGGTTCTGACATGCATTACCTCAATTGGTAGCAATGGGCCTCCCAAGGCTGCTCGTAGGCTGTGATATTTTCTAAGAAATCCTCCTTCTGCTGCTTAGGGTTTCTGCATACATATTGTCCCATGGCTCAAGGCAGGGGAGATTTAATGCATTTGCAGTTGAACTTACCTTCACTGTCATGTGTTTTTATCGTGTGTTGAATGTGGAATGGCGGTGGCCATGACTTGAGATTCAATCTCTGCCACGCTGGTTTTCCCCATATACAAAGACATTAATTAGAATAAGTGAGGTATGATCTTCATTAATAATAGATTCTGGGTTCTTTTAAGCAATCCCAAGAGTAAATACCATGGGTTGATGCTTTTTTCTTTTCTTTTCGTGGCTCGTTTAAGGTGTGTGTCATGACACTGGACTAGCATGATACTCAGATCGGGTAAACAAGGTAAATCCAAAATAGTTCACTTGGTCTCATTGGGATCAAGTCCCTTGTCTACACGCATGCCAAAGAATGTACAGACCTCATTAACGCTGCCAACTTTATCGCATATGTTAGACACTTCTTTCCATGAATATTTAGGTCCACCTAAGTCTGAATCAATTAAGTTTGCGGATATTTTGAAATTGCCGCAAACTTGCTCTCATCAGAAAACTTTCAAGATTCAATTAACTTTTCTGTGTTGACTGTCAGATTGTTTTCCAATAGATTGAATATTAGAGTTTGTATCAATAAAATATATGCTGGTGAAATTGTACTTTCACATGGAATAATCAAAAGCTTGTATTTTAAAGCTTTTAAATGGTTATATTATGGTTTCTTTCTCATTCTAATTTCTTGGTGATATTCTAAAGCAGTGGAAACTCGGGATCATAGTTGGACCTGAAACGATTCTCATTTGCTAGCCATGGCTGTAGCAGAATGCCACTTTTTGGAAGCTGAATATGATGAATACACAGTAGCCAATTCAAGTGGTGCTACATGTTTCCAGTCTGCAGCTTTGATTGTGAGTCAATTTGTTTCTAAATTTTTTTATAATTGAAAATAAATTTTTGTGGTGGTTCATTTGCCATCAACATACTCCTTTTCAATAATTGTTGCATATAAATTTTACTTATAGTTGAATATGGTAGATTAGCTTCTAATCATTAGTGATTTTTTAGTTTAGTTAGTATTGTAGCTTTCTAATTTGAAGCGTGTACACATGATAGACTATTTTTTGTAAGTATGTCTTTGAGGAATAGTTGTTAAATTCATCATACTCGTTTTGTAACAGTTTATGGTGCTTTTACTTCTACTTCATGCCCTTTCCATAGCTAGTGCTGGAGGAGATGACGATGTTTCATCATTCTTCACAGTAATTTCCTTACCTTGAAGCATTGGTTGACATAGTTATTTTTCAACTAGAAGATGGCCATAATTCTGTTCCTTCAATTGTAACATTTGAAGTTTTAAATGGGCAGCTTCTCAAATGGTCATCTTTGGTTAAAGGCTAACCCAATCACTTATTGCAAGTCCCTAGACATAATTAGTTTTCATTGTTTGCTCTTCTGATTTTAGAAGTATTATTCTTTTCAGCTCCTCTTAAGAGAACTGCTGGATTCCTTTTGCCATGCTACATTATAGCACAGGCAATGAATATTCTATAGCATCGGAGACAGAGACAGGTACTTCATGCATGTACTAAAAGTAAAAATATGGAATTGTATTGTGTTCATATAAATGTCCGCATCTAAATATTTTTTATGGGAAGCCTTGCTTAAATGAAGAGGAAATGATTTTATAGAACTAAAGATGATATAACCTCTTTGGTGATTGGTAATTGTTTCTTTTATAATTTTTATTGTGATAAGACTGATTCTTGGTGTCTGGTTTTATTCTATTTGTATATATCAAGCTGAGAAGCTATTTTCATGAATCCTTTGACTGCATTTTATATACCTTTTATCTTCAGAGAATCTATATACTGTCAGTAGTTGTTTGTTTTCTGTTATTAATCAATATGCCTCACTGCTTTAAATCTTCTATGAAATCATTGTTTTGAAAGATGATAATTGTTTTTTTCCTTATTTGTCAAAATGCTAATTGCCTTAAACCTTAATAAAAAATATTATTATGAAGGTACATATGAAACAAGTTGGGATGAAAAGTTTGGACTTACTGTGACAATGGGTGTCTGTTGCAATTGGTTCCTTCTCTTTGAATATTGTAACTTTATTTTATCTTGGTATTTTCTCAAAAGTTTAGATGCAAAAGATGTTTTTGCGTTTACCTTGTCTAATACAATATTTTATTTTTTCAGAGAAGATGCGGCTCTTTCAATTGTAGGCTCAGAAAACATTTTCTCAAAAGTTCAGATGCAAAAGATGTTTTTGCCTTTACCTTGTTTAATATAGTATTTTATTTGTTCAGAGAAGATTTGGCTCTTTCATTTATAGGCACAGAAAACTTGTTAGTTGTTCAGAGAAGATGCGGCTCTTTCAATTGTAGGCTCAAAAAACATTTTCTCAAAAGTTCAGATGCAAAAGATGTTTTTGCGTTTACCTTGTTTAATATAGTATTTTATTTGTTCAGAGAAGATGCGGATCTTTCAATTATAGGCACAGCAAACTTGTTAGTTGGCTCTTTCAATAATAGGCTCTTTCAAAATTGCTGCAAAATTCACATAGATCATGTTCATGCTGAATAGTTTGAAATTGCTGCAAACTTGAAGGAAATGTGAAAAGACAGACTTGGAGGGAAAAAATCATATGCATCTGCCGTGGGGCTAGAACCCACGACCACAAGTTTAAGAGCCTTGCGCTCTACCAATTGAGATAGACGGGCTATAGTGCCTGTATCGATAAATATATTATATACAACAGAATCAATATTATTTCGAGGAACAACAGATTTTTTTTTTTTTAAATTCGTTTTTGTTTACTTTCACAACTGCTAATGGTATTGTTTTTTTTGTCTCCTATCTTTTCATATGTCCGAGTGGGTAAGGAGACAGACTGCAGGTTCGAACAATGCTGTCCATGATAAAGAATATGGTGGATACTCCCATAATGTCAATTGCGTTATTTTACAGACTTGACACTCTACGAGATTCTCGGCAAGCAATTTTCTCTAAATCCCCCCCATTATACTTCTATTTTATTCTATAACCAGTCCAGAGTCTGATATTTTATTTTTTCCATAAACCTCAAAATTAGAAATGCATGTATACCCAGGAGTTCAAAACTCAGTAATCCATCATCTCTTCCATTGTATTCCCAGCAATAACTTTGCACATTAGTCTATGATATTTGGTTTTCTCCATAAACCTCAAAAATAGAAATGCCTCTATTCCTAGCAATATAACTTTGCACATTAGTTTGTGATATTTGAGTATTTTCATAAACCTCAAAAGTAAAAATGGCTATAGTGCTTAGGAGTTCAAAAGTCAGTAATCCATATCTCTTCATTGTATTCCTAGCTATAACTTTGCACATTTTGCAGTGTTGATGAGTTCAAATTCTCTACAAAATTCAGGTAGTCAATCATCTGTTTCATTTTATTACTAACAATAACTTAGAACATTATGCACCGCTTGTGCATTTATTTTTATTTTATAAGTATAAACATATACATATAATAACAAGAGCAACTAGGTGGCAATGTCCTTGTTGTTTGAAGAATGATTTTGAAATTTTTTAGAAAAAAAATTGTTTGTTCTAAAATAATTTTTCAAAACTACAATCTGTAAAAAGAATTGTCTATTTCTGAAATAAATTTTCAAAGCTAAATACAATTTGTAAAAACATTATGTAATATTAAAATGAGTACAAAGTTCAAGAAAGCACACTTTTCATGAAATCTGCATTTACCTAATCATAATCTGCATTTACCTAATCATAAATATTAATAATTCAATTCATGTAACAGGTGGACATATTGACCCAAGAATACATTAATTACAGCAAAAAAAAGAAGAAAAAAAAGCAGCAACGCAGATTCCAACAGAAAGCTTTTGCTGTCATCATGTATCGATATCTGATGGCCAAAGAGGAGCAGCCACATCACGGTCCTGATTGGCTATGGCTAAATTTCGAAAACCTTTATGACACTAAACTCATAGCCAATAAATATTTTATGTAAAACAGTGTTATATAGGTTCATAATCTGGTTTGGGAGCACATGGTTAGTAAATATTTTATGTAAAACAGTGTATATAGGTCCATAATCAGGTTTAGGAGCACATGGTTCAAATCCTGGTTGGGGCATCATGTAAAATCTGATCCACGTTTAAATGTGAGTTTTGATGTCATTGGTAAATTACTTATATTTAAATCTCATAATCTGAGTTGAAATAAATCTAGATGGTCATGTTTAAATTTGGGTTGTAATGCGAGGTAGATGGTTTAGGATGTGAAATTTTTAATGACACCAGATGTTATAAATATGTTAAATTTAATATTAATTTAGTTTATGGAGATGTAAACTTATTTATTTTTTATTGAGAAAATATAAGATTTTAGCTATTAGATTTTTATAAATATAAGGTTTAATTTAGAAAATATAAGTTTTTAGTTATTAAATTTATTTAAGATTTAGAAAATATAAGCTTTTTAATTATTAGATTTATATATATTTAAGGATACAAGTAGAAGTAGAAAATACGAGTTTTTAGTTATTAGATTTATATAAATTTAAGAATTTAAGTAAAAGTTATGAAGCCATTAAAAAATTAGAAGTTATGGTGTTGCTAAAAATTTAGAGATTTAGATTTATTTAGAGTTTGTAAATTTATATAAATTTATGGATTTAAGTAGAAGTTAAGTTTGTATTCACTCATTATTGACTGAAATTTACATAATGGGAATTGAACCCCATTCTCCGTTTAAAAAAATTATAAATGGTTGAGATTAATTTCGTAGTCAACCATCAACACTGAGTTTGTAGAAAAAGAGTAGAGTCGGATTTAATAACATTTCATTGAATTTCACACCAGAAAGAGAAAGTGTGTACATTATTTGGGAGTATATGCATGGAATTTGCAGCTTGTTTAATTACATTTTAATGAAATAATGATATCAATTACTGTATTTTTTCATATATTTACAATCTCCATATTGATATTGTGAGATATTTGAAATTTTAAATATCACTTTACTTTATAAGTTAATCCAATCAAATTAGTTTATAAATTAGAAGACTAATTATAAATTTCAAATTAGTTAATGTGAAATAAGGATATCAAATAATGTAATTAATATATTTTCACCTATTAGAAATTTTGAAACTTCCATTATTACTTAGCATTAATGAAAATCTAGGTGGTAATGAAACGTCCATTATTAAAATTGCCAATTTAATATTTGCTTTCTTTCCATTAATTTACTTTAATGATTTAAACTTAGGTGAATTTCTTAGTGAATGATATTGGTGCAAAAAAAACCATTCTCTAAAATCACTATTTATTATTTCAATGATAAAGTTAATGATTTACCTGACCCAAGGGCTGTTGCCTTATCATGAGAAAGCGCTGTGTAACATGAGGAAGCCGTGTGTCACATGACAAAGCCCCGTGTCATAGAAACAAAAGGCCACCCGCTTTATTTTGTTGGTTTCTTCCATTTTATCCCTTATAGCTTCAATATGATCAAATCTTAACAACTACAACTCATAATATCTCCTTGCAATTGCTAATTTTCTCCCTTCCAAAAGCAACCGTTGTAATCGGGGACATTGCCACGTTGTGGCTCTTGTTTTATAGTAAAAGCCATTGGCTGAATTAAGAGAATAAAATCATCAAGAAGGAGATGTCAATGTGGACATCTTAATTGTCATCATTTTGAAAAAGAAAAAAAGCATAAATAGAAATAGCATATTAGCAAACAAATGTTGTATGATGGACACATTTTGACATACACATAGTATATTTTATGTTCTTTAATGCCACCTTTAACGAGTATTAATTGTCATAATTTTGCAAAAGAAAAAATCATAAACAGAAATAGCATACTAGCAAACAAATGTTATATGATGGAGACATTTGACATATACATAGCATATTTTATGTTCTTTAATGCCACCTTTTAGAAGTATTATGAGGGAATGAGAGTGACATGAGTGGAAGGGACCATGTGTGCTTCAACGTTCTCATGGTTTTCCTCATCAATAGAGAGTAAATAATTCTCAAATTCAATATAATATGAATTACTATATGAAGTTAGTAATTGACTTTACAAACCATTAGCCAACTATGAATATTGAATCTTAAATGGTTTATGATTAGTTTATTGTGACTGATTTTGTATATTTTCTTGTTCTTTTCCATATTTGTATCAAATCAAATGGTAATCAATCTTTGTATCTTATGTTGCAAGTCAAGGTAATGGTGTTCAATCTTGGCTTATTTTGAATTAATTACCTGTGGTTGGTGCAAGGGAAATGTCCATGTTATGTGTTATTACCAACTCTATGGAGTTCTCAATGATTCAAGTATGCCACTTTAGTCTTTTACAATCTCTTACATTATTTTGTGCATGTTATTTTACCTAATAATTCCATCACATAGAGATTTTATTTGACCATGATTTATTTTAGTTCTAATGTTGTATAAGACCTCATTTGCTTGAATATGAATGGAAAAAATTGTTTGGTTGACATCCATTGTGAGAATGCAATAAGTGCAATTATGACTTATATATGAAAGTTTGTTTATTTAGAAACAACAAATACTAACATATCCTTCATAATGTGTTTTAGACATAAGTCATTCATAGTTTTTGTTGTGATGCTCTTTTATCTAGGAATTGGAAGGACTTACTAGCTTAGCCTAAAAGTGCATTCAATTGAAATTTCATATTGATGATAACTGGAGCACAATATTTGAATACTTAAGGATGGCATCGAGGGTTGCACTAATCATGATTTACATTGAAATAACATGATGTATATTTGTTGGTTCAAATATATTACAAATGTGAGGCATTTGACTATATTCTTCTACTATGTATTTAAGAGCTTCCCCCTCCACTATTTTTTGTAGGAACTTCTTAGATTCTCTCGAAAATATTATTACAGTATAGCTCATTTTTCATTTTAATTTGAAATGAATTATTTTCAATAGTGCTCTCCAAAAATATTCTGATATGACCCTACATCATGTATGAACAATGTAAATAACGTATCAAATAAAAATTTAAAAAAAAAATATCATTGAACCAAGAGTTGTGAGGTGCTCTACATCCCAGTATTGGGGAGATGTTGTAACGTGTAATGTTATGTAACATGACGTTCTCACAAATAAATAAAAATAAAAATAATGGTGTCCTAAAAAATTTTGAATTATTTTTATTTCATTTTAAACCTAGATATATTAAGCATGGATATGGATCATATATCTTAAGGTCAACATTTATTCTTAATTTGTAAAAATATGGTAAAAATTTAAGATAAATAAAATTACACCTCATGAAATTGGATTCCTCTCGGTGCTTGATAGATTTGTGTTTAATACGGATCTATGTTGGTTATTAATCCATCCAAAGCAATAAAATTTTACAATGTGGAGAAATGAAACATATATGATGCAAATGTCTCATAATCCTATCAAACACCTCTGAGAGTGGGTGTTTAATTTGGTCTAATTCCTAATATTTTGAGCATAAACACCATGAGTCATGCACCTTGAAAATTATGATGCATTAGTATTGGCCAACATCCATATAAATTAGGTTGAACTATACAAAAACATAACCCATTTTTTTACTCAATATATGCCTCAATTAAAGATTATCACAAGGACGGTAGTCTTCAACATAGAATTCTCATAGCTCAACTTCAAGTAGTACACTTTCATCTAGGTCCTAAGGACCTAAATAATGAAATATAAGGACATACATGCATGACTTGGTGCACTATCATATTCAGAAAATGTGAAACAAGGCTCATTACTATTAACTATCACATCATTATTACTTCTTCACGGATATTCAATTACAAATTCAGCTACATTATGTTAAACTCTATTTCAAAAGGAAATTGATCTACTATATATAATCATAGACATCCTTGTATATGATAATATCTTTCCTTCTCTAGATCCTCAATCAACGTTCTTAACTCAGGAAGCCACACCATTAGACTCAACTAGTGGTGGATGATAAAATAAGGGTGCAATATCTAAGAAGTCAATCAAGATTCCATCTACCTAACTGTTGGAATTAGTTGGTGGTAGTTTAACTCCTTTAGACCATTCTAATTGCAGTTCTCTATATAAGACTGCGTATTATTCTAAATAAGAGATTGTATTTTTTTCTCAACTCTCTTTCTCTCTTGTGTTCTAGTTATTTTGTATAATATTTATTATGACCTTTTGAAGATCTGTATTGCATGATAGGCCAGAAGGTAGTAGAACAAATATTTGGGGTGCTTCTTCCACACTTAGTTCCAGACATTCAGAGTTGGTGATTTAATAAGGGAGGTTCTATGGATGGATCCACTCTCCTCCCATGAGGAATTTTTATAGGAATTCAAAGACCTCCATTTCTATGGTTTCCTAGAAAAGCGTTATGGGACAACTTTCCCTCCTTCTCCTCCTATATAGTGCACCAGGGTTTTCCAAGACCCCCACTTCTAGATCATGATGATGATGAATATGGTGACAAAGATGATGGTGGTGGTGCTAGTTATCATGATGATGATGAATATTGTGATGGTGGTGGTGGTGGTGTTTCTATTGATGTTGTTGCTGCTGCTACTGCTGATGATGATTATGATGATGATGATGATGATGATGATGGTGATGATGATGATGATGATGATGATGATGGTGATGATGATGATGAAGATGATTATGACAATGATTATGGTGGTGTTATTATACTATGATGATGATGATGATGATGATGACGATTATGATGATGATGATGTTGAGAAGAAGGATGGAAATAATGATGTATGTGATGGTGATGATGACAACAATGATGTAGATGACGATGATGATGATGTCAATGGTCATGATGATGTTGATTAACATGATTATGGTGAGGATGGTGACAATTATGATGATAACATTAAGGTGAGGATGATTTTTTATATTGTGATGATCATGGAAACAACAATGTTGATGATGCGGATGATGAGGAGGAGGATAAAGAATAGAAGGAGGGTGGAAATGACCCTTAAGCACATAAACATATAAAATTTAGCACTAAAATTTATGATAAGGATGATAACGTCGATAATAATGATAAACATGAAGATGATGACGATGGAAACAACAATCAGTGTACTGATTGTATATTGATAATGATAATGTTGTGATTATGATCATTATGATCATTGTCATCCTAGACGTACTCATCATATTCAGCACACACACACACACACACACACACACACACACACACACACACACACACACACACACACACACACACACAANTGAAATTTTCATAAAAAAACCCAACCCCACACAATATTTCAAATATATTTGAGAAAGGGAGAGCCCACACCCCTACCGACACATCCCACACATGTCAACACACAATATTTTGGACAATGAAGGCCATGTTCCCTTGCTTACACCCATAGATTATTTCAACAAAAAGACAAAGGGAAGGGTTATCCTGCATCCATAGAGAGATCATGGATGAGATAGAGATAAGCAGGAGAATGTGTGATAAATATAGAGGATTCAATCAGATAGAGATATATTATGTAGGAGACAAAATAAAAGGGAATATGGCACATAAACAAAATTTAAGCACTTGTTCATCTATGTCGTTGTTTCTTGTTTTATATAGAGTGGAGATACACATAGACCTATGATACTCATTAATAGACAAAGTATGTCATTTCCATAAATTGGTTTGGTAACGAAACAATATGTAGTATTGTATGAGATATTTATTTTTATGTGGTTATGAGTAGCTTTATGCAAGATTTTTGTTTCACCAATATAAAGCATGACATAATTATGTTATTGAAATCTTTTGTTGTAGGCTATTGCATGGTTTGTATTTCATGTATATGAGTTATTTTTTTAACAATATGGAGTATCCATAATTGAATTTTTGAACAAAACTTTTGGGCTTAGTGAATGAAAAAAAATGGAAAAAGTAACTTAGATTTCATGTATTTTCGTGGTTTTTTTAGTTTGAGAGTGCTCTTGATTGAAGAATAGGATGAACGTATATAGGGGTTATATACTAGTTGAGAAACATATCTAAATGTTCCCCTTGATTTTAAAATTTATATATTCTTGAAATATATTTAGAGTATTTTAATTACCCAACAGTTAATATGTCGATAGTGAATGAGGAATTCCATGCCCACAATAGCATATAATGCAACTTGAATGGTCCTAATGGCTAATAATATGTCTTCCTTCTATAAATTCACAGGTTAAAAATTTGAAGAGGATAGGGTTTTTCTACTTCTATGTATTATTTAGTAATAAAAATTACCCAACACATAATATCTTCACAGTGAATGAGGAATTTCATTCCCACAATAGCATATAATACAACTTGAATGGGCCTAATTACTAATAACAATGTTTCCTTTTAGAAAGGCACAAGTTCAAATTTGGAGGGGGGAATGGTTTTCTATTCACCTATGTAGACTTTAATAGTCATATTGTTACATGGAGGGGATCCATTGTTCCACAAACATGAGGGTATCATACATGAATTTGGTGTTTGTCGTGATTGTGACCTTCAAACTCAATTATTGATATCACTGTTAAATTATATTGTTATTGTTCAACATTTTATATGTCCAAGGTTACTGTTGGTGAACATATATTACAACATCATGTTTTGATGGGATGCATCCATATTTAGTATTTTTATATGTGTTTTCTTCAAGAGCTACTAAAGAGAATTATCAACATTTTTTTATGATTTATCCTTACACCAAAAACATGAGTACATATACATGTTTGGATTGTTTTAAACTAGTCTCAGTCTCATCTCTTTGGCTATATATGTCTATGCGCATGGAAATTAATCTACATCTCATTATATTTATACTTTGGTTTAGTTAAGTAGTTGTATTCTTATCAATGGGCTTGGGTACAAGGCCATACCTAGAAGTATACTAATGGGTGGATTAAAAATTGAATTGATACTTGGTTGTAATTGTTATTCTTGTTCAGGATAAAGCACCCTTGTAACCTAGGGTCTGGGGTTACCAAATTACTACTAACTTGCAGACAATCAGATTTTTACAGAGAATGGAAAGAGAATAGGAAGAAAGTCTTGACTTACCCGATTAATGACGGTTGATCCAAGCTTGATCTTCTCTCGCTCCACTTCTCTTCAAAGCTTCTAGGGATGCACTTCTTCACCTGCAAAGAGAAAATACTTCAAGTAATATCTCATGCATATATATAACATATTTTAGATGAAAATCGTATTAATCATATAAACAAACATATTCATTAACCAATATACGTGAAATAGGCACAATACAAGATTGGAAGAAGAATTCTCTTTATTAAAAATCGATGAATAAGATAAGAATACAACCCTGATTCTGAGACAAGGACTCCTATGCAACCAAAGGACTCTGAAGATATACTACCAACATAACTTTACTCTCCAAAATTGATTGATTAGCCCCACACCAAGGCCTCTATTCATACTTTGGGAAATAGAGTGGTTTCGAAGGTTGGGATGGTTGAGATAGTTGGTATAGTTATGGATTAGGGCCCAACTAATCTCATCTATTATCGGGTATTAATATAGCCAAATCACGTATGATACGTGATTTTCTAGAAGGAAAATCATGTATGCAAGTATCCATGGGTTGCAATGCAAATACTCGCGTATGGTACGTGAGTTGCAATGCACATAGTCACGTATGCAACTCAAAAATCGGAATAAAAATATATCAGGCTGGTTTGAGGATAATACATTAAAGGTCATGCACATCTATAGTGTTTTGGACACTTCAATCCTAATTTTTCATTTTTGTGTACGAACATGAGGAATGTTGGTACTCGAAAGGAGAAGTGCCATTTTGGCTGATAACAGATGCCTCCTAATGTGTGAGGTCAGATGGAAGCGATGGAAGAAATACATTATAATCATTATCTTGGAGAACTCAGAAGTCCAAGGAAGCAGAGGAACTACCTAAAAAAAATACATATCAATGTCATATACAAGACAATATTTGAGGATGCCATGTTCAATATATTGGAACACTAGATCCTTTACAATATTTGAGTACATCATATGATATGGGTACAAGACCACATATATTACAAAGGTGGATTGAAGCCACAATATACAATAATAATGAGTCTTTAAAAATTTGGAAGATGTGTAGGTGAACACAACACAATCTTGCACAACTTAGGTTATAGATGTGAACCTAAGGTCTTCAACAAAATCCAAAGGAAAGAGTATAATATAGGCCATGTGAATAGATGTGGCGAATTCGAACATGGATAGGATTCAACAGATTGTCAATCAATAGGTGATAATTGACAACTGAAGCAAAGGAATTCACCAATAATGAAAGTGAATCCTAAGGTACCATCGTCAAAACTCTAGGTCTTCATCTTCAGGAAGTGCTAATGAGAAACCATACTATGATGAGGAAGGTAATAGATCCTCCAATGGATCACAATAGTGACTAGGAACTGGATAAAGAAAGGTAGACACAAGTGGTATTAGATAGGACAATGCTGGAATTAGGATAATAATTAGATGCAGGGATAAATCCTTGAATAGTGAGCATGACACAGAGATGACCCAAGGCAGATTTTAACTTTGCAGATAGGACAACTAGACTTATTGTCCATGTAGGAGACATGATTAGATTCCCCAGGCATAAATGACAAGTGAAGGAGTAAAAGACTCGAAGTGGTAGTTGAACTGAAAGTGTACACTGAGACATGAGTATCAGAAAGTTCAGAGAATGCCATGTTTAAAGAGTACATGTTGCCACCGATGGAAACCCAAAAAGAAAACTTCTTCCTTATCTTTCCCGTTAAGTTTTAATGAGTCTAGGAAATTCAACTCAGGTCTCTCTTCATTTTTGACAAGCTTGAAGAGAAGAGGGAATAATGCTCAATAATGTTACTGATTCATCAATTTTATGAGCCCAAACTAGTACATGCTCACTTGGTGTTTTCATGTTTAGAGAGTCTGAAAACTCCGAAGAAGACTCCAAGGGGTCCTTTTTCATCCAATTTAGTCTCCTGAAGCCGAAAAAGTATAAAAATTACCTCAGAAGAACTCTCTTAACTTCTGAAGAAGAAAAGGTGAACCTTTTTCATACTTAGTCAGGGAGGTCCGAAAAAGGTTAAATTACCACCTACCCAATGCTCCTTCAAGAGAAATATATAGATTAAGTTTTACAAGTGTGAAGGAAAGAAAGATCACTCGGAAAGATCCATTTGATTACAAGGAATAGGGATTACAACCATAAACTCAATGTTTTGTTCTTGGTGTTTAATGAGCATGACAGAGACATAAAGTATAGTTGGAATATTTTTCATGTTTAGTTCCAGAGCATGAAAAAGAGAAAACTAAGCTCATACCGGGCGTTCCTTTTCCATAAGTTTAGTCCTCCAAGTCTGGAAAAGTGATAAACCTATGCTTGAGAGTAATCTTCTCAATTCCGTAGAAAAGAGAGTGATCCTTTCTCATATATTCCACATAGTCTGAGAAAGAGATAACCTACCACCAATGTGGATTCCCATTCACATATTCTTAATGAGCCTTAATGGACAAGTTTACTCGGTAGTCAATTCTATTTTGAGGAGTTAGACCTAGGCCTAAAGAAACTCCATAAGGGCGAGGAGCCTTATAAAGGGGATAGCTTGTAAAAAGAGACCAAAATGAGGCTAAATTTGACGTGAAAAATATCTAAGAAGGCTCCCTTGAACCGATGGCAAAGGCGGCATGAGTACCAAAAGAAAATGAATGTGTTCTAAGATAGGGTACTCATGTTAGGAAAGCCCTATCCATAGAAGAACAATGGTATAGACAAGGTACTAATGGTTGAAATACCATAGTCTGTGGTCAAAGTAGTAGTCCTAGGGTTAAGGCAGATTAGGTATAAATGCAAAAATGCATATGAATGACCAAAATCCTACCCTATATGAGTGAAAAACAACTTTAAGTGAACTTGACCTATTACATTAGGAAAAATGACATGGTATTATTTTGATTTTGATCAAAGTTAAAAAACTATAGGTTAAAAACCCACTTTTTGAAAATATTTGTATAAATAGTTCAAAATAGAAATAAAAAATCACCATTTGACATTTTTACCCAATATAGACAAGTTTGATCTCTTCCTTCAATCGCTCGGTGTGGACAAATCAGCGGAAGATTTTCAAATCCGCAAGTGCCAGGTAAATCAGCTCATAATGCTCTTTCGATTCATCCAAACAAATTTTTAATTTTATGTAAAATTTATTGTTTTAAGCCGGTTCTAGGAAGGTCGCGTTGTATATGTGGGTATGCAACGTAGACAGTCACGTACACATGTTTTATACGCAGCTTAACTAGAAAAAACTCACGTATGATACGCGACATGCCCAAAGGATAGTCGTGTATATTGCGCGACATAGGAAAATAATATGTAGGGCCAAAATCAAAGTTTTTTGAACGAATTTAATGTTTGAAAATGGTTGTATTGACAGGATAAAACATGGTTTTGGAGTGGAGGGAGAGGGAACATGAAGACATGGATCAAGATGCTCTTTGAAGTGCCCCCACGGTGCATGTAATGCGGCAAAGTGGGTTGCTTAAGTTCTTTTGTGCCTCACCTATGTGATCCAATGTCTGGTTACTTGAGTTCTTGATAAACTATTGGGATCATGATCTAGGTGCATTTGAAATACAAGGTGAGATTCTAGAGATTACACCAGAAGACATCTATTTCATTGTGGGTTTGTCACGAGAGGGAGCTTCAGTCAACTTGGAAGGTACCGATAGGGGCGGTGACCTTCTAAGTGTTCAGAACTACATTGATACTTACTATGTGCCTAGTCCTCAAAAAAGGGGTACTTGCATCCCTATTTTTCATATTCGCAGCTTTCCATTACAGGCATTGGCAAGCACAATAGTGAGGGTTGCAAGATCATCATCACTTTATCTTGCAACTTGAAACCAAATGAGAATTGCAGTGGAATGTCTACAATGAGCCTTATTTGACTGATGCTCGGGAGTAATCCCGATAATGAAGAAGCAACTCTCTGACTACAAGAGAGGCTAACGGAAAAAAATTTGGTTATTCTAGAATATTGGTGGCCTTTTTCTTTGAGAGAGTGCCTCATCTCAGTCTCGTTGTACCTCTACCAGCTTTCTCTCCTCATCAACCTAGAATGAGTAGGTGGGGATAAATCTTCCTCTTCCAGGGTGGCGGTGGATCAGTTCAGAATGTGTATGATGATGACTTCTACCTATGGTGGGAGTGACAACTACTAGCATTGGAGCAGTTTCCATATGCTGGGATGGATTTTCGGGCTGAAAATGACCTTGTCCTCCCTCTAGGAGGAGCATGGGGAGCGTCGGGTATTTTTGGTTTTTTAATTTTTTTAATTTTTATGAATTTTTAATCATAAATATATATAAATATGTATCAGAGTTTTTAATCCTGTAAATGTTTAAAAATGCAGATATTGGACCAGTCCACCCTATTGGGAATCCTCGTATGTATGTGCAACCTGTGACAGAAGAGGTTCGAGGGTTTGATTAGGGTTCTTGAAGGGAAGCTGGCGAGGCTTACCCAAAGAGTACCTAATTTACGTATTGAATAGATCCCTACCATTATGCAGGAACTAGTGGCTAGTATCCCACCTATCTGGATACGCCTTATGAGAAGGGTAACCAGAGCCGTGCTTATTTACATAGATGTCGTTGAGGCTGCTGTAGCTGAAAAAGTTGAAGAAGCCTAAGAGCGGGATGAGCAGGGTGACCAGGGTAGTCAGGACGACCAGGCTGGTCAAGATTAGACCTAGGGGCATTTTATCGATTACAATCCAATTTTTGTATATTTTTTGTATATTATACAATTATGACTGGATCTGAGGATCAAAAACTTGACCTATCTATATGGATAGATATTCACACACACACACACACACACACACATATTGCTGGTTTATTTACAAGTGTTTTTGCAATGTATCTATTGTGTATTTTTATGAAATATATGTTAAATGCGAATCCAAGATATAATTCACATATGCATCAGTTAATGAATTTTAATTTCTTGGAATGTGATTAAATGTAATAAAATCAAAATTTCTTTCCAATAACCTAACTTGCATAAAATGATGTACTAGAATAAGGTTTCGTTTTTGATAAGCTCGATCGAGATGGGAAACTACCAATTGAGAGTCAAGCCTGACTTCCAGCTAGGTGATGTCACATGAAAAGGCATCCCATAAAAGCTCAATGACGGCCCTATACGCAGCCACATTATTGGTAGTAGGACCTAGGAAAGCGCCTCCAGAGGAAACTAGCTGTCTTGGGGGTGAGTAAATAACCCATGTGGTTGAAGCCAGGTTGAAAGTGTGACGATTAGCACCATCTGCAAAAACTACGAACCACTTGGAAGACATCTGTAACAACCAAAATATGATATAAGAACACAAACCGATGAACTATTGTACATAAACTTACATGCAATAAAAATACAAGGAAAAATGCTAAGCCTAAGCATAGTACTTTTTCCATCTTCATTGAACAGGTTTATAATCAAGGTAGGTTCAGATTCCAAGTTCAATGATATATGGATCTATTTCTAGTAAGGATGACTAGACATATGCGTCGTCAAATTCCTTTAATGGGGCAATATATATGGAAATTTCTTCTAATATAGAATTTGCATCAATATGCATATTTTCAATGACGTCGGGGTTTGGAAGGATATTGGTAGAAACAACATCTTCCACCAGTCTCATATGACACTCTTGATTTTCAATCCTACTTAACTGTGGAAGAAAATAGGAACGATGATGAATATATTTGTAGATCTTATCTCGTCCACACATAGCTTCCAGAATGGCTTTGTCAGATGGCAAAACTACATCTAAGCAATCTTTAGTATGTAAAGACTTCTCTACCCAAGTAGGCAGATAGGCTTCTTTCGGCACTTCTGAGACTGTGAGAGGAACTAAAACGGGATAAAAAATGATGTGAATGATAGATTGATAATCTACTTCCAATGCCGATAAGGGCACTTCAGGTTCATGGTGTGGGAAGGAAGAACCCAAGGGTCCGTTCTATCGAAAACCGTTGAAATAGACTTCCCTAAACTAGTAGAACCTAAGTAATTAATCAGATCTAGAAAACCGAATGTGCCCATCAATGATGAATACATTCCATCCCCTAATCTCTCTAAAGCAGGTTTAACCGGATCAACCATTGGTATGGTGGACTCATTAGTTTCCATGCGGCCCTTCCGAGTAAAACTAAGTTGGTCTATAGTAACCAACTTCCCTTTGTGTGGAAACACTACTACCTGAAGAACGACCGATGCAATAGCGTACATGGCATAAGTCCAACTTCTCCCTAGAAGCAGGTTATAATCCAATGGCACATCAATCACCTCTACTGCAACAGACACTGCCTTCCCTTCCAACTTTATCTCGAAAGCCAGTGGGATACCATGTGGACGAAATGACCTTCTGTCGAAAGCAGTAAGTAGGTTATTCGATGGAAGTAGCTCTGGAGACCCAAGAGATTTCCATCAAGACAAGGACATGACACATGTAGAAGAACCACAGTCGACAACTACCCTTTCAATGGTTTTTCTGCCATGGATGACATCTATTGATAAGGCTACATGATATGGCAGGCGAATTTCGACATCAGAAAAATTAAACTCCGCCATTAGGATTTATGAATCCATACTACCTAAGGCTGCTAAGAGTGCATCTCTCTGTGTGGGACAACTCTGTAACACCTCTAAAGTCAAAATTGCATAAGGGGTTTGGGCTAAATCTTCAACTACAGAGTAATTTTATACAGTCCTAGCATTAGGATTGTGCAATGTTTTCTTGAAGACACCTTTTGGTATCTTGGTCATAGTTTTGACAGGTTTTTCAATTCTGAGAGGGTTAGAAGTTTCACCTATAGACTTACCCTTCTTCGGAGCCTCCATCTCATAGTTCTTGTTCCTAGTCTGGAGTAATGTCTGGGATTGAACCATGTTGTATATAATTTGGGTCAGGGGCATTTGGGGTGCCCCCTGCTACATTTGAAGCTGAAGCAAAATTTTGTCCTTGGGGAAAAGGATCCTTCAGGACAGCCGATTGTTGACTTTTGAGCAGCTTTTGTGCTTTTTCCATAAGGGGAAATTGATGGGTCAGATCATCTTCCTGGAACAACTTACAATGAAAATTCACCTTCTTGTTCTCTCTTTTTCCTGCATTAGCATTGTTTGCAGGATCTGGCTTGTTTTGGTTTCCCTCACATTTCTTCCCCTTTTTCTTTTTCCCACTGGGCTGCTGATTGCCCTTTTGGGAGGATTGTGCAAAAACATTTGCATTCTGAGGTGAGGGGGCATCCTTTGCTTCCTCCTTCGTAGAATTTTTGATGGACAACTCATGGATCTGTTTAGTTAAAGACTCTACAGTGGGAGATTTCACTGAACCAACCACACCATCACCATGGGGTCTAGGCTTAGGTTTCTCGATACTATGTGTTGGCCTCGGTGCATCAGGGATGATTTCATATAGAATGCCAAACTGAGAATATATCAAATCTAACTATTGGGCCCTGAGGATAGCCTCTTCCTCATTAGTTACTCCCGAAGTGGATACATCCTTAGATATATACGAAAATAAGGATTTAAGGAACGATTCTAGTAAAAACACGGGAGGGATAGTGGCCTTAATGAGCCTCTTCCACCTTCTCCAATCTTGGATGTGATCCAAAATATGCATGGCTTTGTCCTGCTGAAAGGTGGAAAATAATTATGTCCTGACATCATACCAGACAGGAAGTTGGAAATGGTTAAGGAACACATTAGCTAAGTCCCAAAAACTACCAAATGCAGCAGAGGGCAATTCAATGTACAACTTTGCTGCGGCACTATTCATAGTTCTTTGGAGCAATCTCAACCAAACGGTGTCATCGTTCAGTGAGTTGGAAGAGCACCGCAAGTGAAAAGTGGTGATATGATCCCCTAGTTCTTCACCAACTTTGCCTTCAAATTTTGGGATATCCGAGGGCATCTTGGTAGGAATGGGTGGCCAAGAGGCATCATGTCTCACCGAGTCATTCATTAGCTTGGAAAAATCTAGCAAGTTTAAAGTTACTAGGAAAGGAAGCTTAGGTCTAACCAGAGCATGAAAAGTACCAGCTTGGGAATTGGAAGGACTTGCCCCCAGGTTCCCAAATGTGAAGGCAGTGTTGCCCCTAGTTATCAATTGTGAAGTAGTCAGACCACTTTGGAAAGGATTCCACCCTTAAGCCAGTGGATTGTTCATATGTGGTGCAGTGTATGAGGTTCAAGCTGCCCCAGTTGAAACTGGGGTTTGGAAAACAGGAGCAGGTATCCCTCTGCTAAAAAGTGTGAAAGGAGAGCTCATGAAAGGAGTTGAAAATGGCATTTGAAAACCTTGAACATAAGGGTTAGGGTTTCCAAACTGCACCCCGACATATGTAGGTGTTTGACCTACATATGGAGAGGATGGGGAAATGGGCCCCCCATTCCAAGGAAAACCCTGGACAAATGACAAGGAACCTACAGGACCACTCTAAGCAGTGTGTACAAAGGAAGTTGAATCAAAAGGTAGGCTAGGAATCCCAGTGACCACTCCACCAGAAGGGCCTACTATATTTTTGGAAGTCGGTGGTTGAACCACCCGACTAGCTGGATTTAAAGGAGTAGTAGGTATATTTGTTCTAGGGGCACCAACCAAGGGAGGTGTTACTCCTTCAGCCAGAGCGGCTGAGGTGGAGGTAGAAGAACTTTCTCCTGCACTAAACATTAGTCTGCCCACAAGAACACCAATCATAGGTGAACTGAAAGGACAAACCTCGATGATCATAGGATCGTTTAGGTCATTAATAGGTGAATTAAAATTTCTTGCAAACTAGTCATCCTGCAAGTATTCTATCTCTACTGTGGTTAAATCAACTTAGTTTGTCCTAAGTTCTGGCTCAACCAGAACTTCACTAATTCCTACCGGTTCGAAAGAACCGTCTTTGTCTAATCTCTGCCTTTGAGGGGGAGGTGGAGGATCCAATGTAATAAGTGAAGGAAGGTTTTTCAACCTTCTTGACCTTCTAAGGGATTGGTCCTCCATGATTGAAAATTTGACTCTTCACACCCTAAGGTCGGCTAAACACAAACAAACCATAGAGCAATCACTACAAAATATTTTAAAGCCACACCAGACACAAGGGGTACAAGATATGCTTTCTTGAAGAAAGCTAAAAGACAGTTATTTGACATCCTTGAAGATGTTCTTAGGTACAAGCGGAGGAATCACCCACCACCCTCCCACACTTTCTACAAGGGTTACCTTTCGAGCCTGTCCAAGGTCAACCATAAATAGCCTTCTGGTGTACCTGTGTATGAAACCTAGATGTCAAAGAGACTAAAGGCTACCTCAACTATATCAATAGTTTGGGGGGACAGTTGCAAGCCTAGTTCGTAAGCATGGGCAAGGTAGAAAATCCCAAAACTCCGTCTAGGACAGAATCCCTAGATGCACAAAAACCTTGGTCTATGCTTTGACAAGGAATCTGAGGGTTATCTCCTCAGTCCAACCCTCCATGCGGTCTCATGATTAACTCCCATTTGAGAGGAGCTTCCCATATACAATCAACATAGAAAAGAATTTACCTATTGATTGGCCAACTACGTTTGAATTTAAACACTTGTGGAGAGTTTACACTTCCTATGCCACAATTCTATCCTAAGCTAGTTGGTGTATGACCCTATAAAATAAAAATTACTAATAAATTTTAAATTATATCATTCATTTTAAGGGTTGTTCTTAGTCAGAAGGTAAATGGTGTGAATAACTGTGATATTATGGACTTGATAAAAATAGTAGAATGATTTATAAAATAAATTCCAAAACAAATTGCAACTACTTAAACAAAATTTCTTTTCTTTTTGTAAATATAAGCTAATGAAACTAAAACTAAGTATGAGAAAACTAAGACTTCTTTTTATAATTTTTGAAATTTTATTTGAAAATACTGAAAAGAAAACTACTATGTGCAACTAAACGCAAAAACATAAAATATTTTTCTTCGCTTTTCAATTTTTTCAAAAACTATAACGCACCTAAATGAAAAATATTTTTTGAGCAAGCTTGAATAATTAGAAGATATAGAAAGAAAAATGAAGTATAGAGGACCCACAAAAACCAACTTCAACCACGTAGGAAGGAAACTTAGTAAAGAATAAACTTGGGAATAAACAATGAATAGAATCCACTGAATTTATTAAAGAACAAGTGACAAATTGATACTAGAAAAATGCAGTACAGAGTAATAGGTATCTAAAGTCTTGATCACTGACTTAGATACACAGCACTATACTTATGATCTAAGCGGGAGGAACAACTTCAAAATGCTAGATGAAAGAAGATTCAAACAAGAAAACTCAAAGGGTTAACAAAAAGCACAAAGGATTGTATACAGGACTTTCAGACTCATAGAGTCATGCCAATAGCAGAAGACCCCTAAGCAGACAAAAATCAAACAAGATAGGGACAAGCAACCCTCGCTAAAATTTTATGCTGCTACAGAACATACGGGATTGTATTATAGAGAAACCCGCATACCATACGCGACTTTCTTATAGCGCAACGGATGTATACAAGTTTCTATACAAAACTATGTATAACAATAACCCGCGTATACAACATAAATTTTCAAAGAAAAATTAATAAAGGTATATAGACACACTACAATCCAAATCAAAGGCAATATAAAAGACCACACATAGAATCAGAGCAAAGACTGGTAAAGTACCTACAAGAATAACCCACAGCAGGTTGGACTCCCTAGCGGAGTCGCCAGTTCTGTTGTTTAGGATAAAGCACCCTTGTAACCTAGGTTCTGGGGTTACCAACTTACAACTAGCTTGCAGACAATCATATTTTTACAGATAATGGAAAGAGAATAGGAAGAAAGTCTTGACTTACCCGATTAATGATGCTTGACATTATTCATTGGTGTCTCTAAAGGAAGTGTGACAATCTCAAGAGAGGAAGATGATTCTAAAAATTCAGAACTACAAATTGGTTTGGAAAATTTCTATACTTTCATATGTCTAACTATGACTCCATAAGATGAAAAATACAACTACTTAAAAAGACGAAGTTGATGAGGATTAATATCTTTCATCCTTCTTTAAGAATGATTCTATATTGGCAAAGGATGCTCACTGGAAATGAGTTGCATAAATTGCACAAATTTTAGAGCCACAAGAAAGAATCATTTGAATGAATATTCACACCTACCTTGAGGATAGCAATCTCTTTATGCAGTGAGCGATGGATCTCTTCTCACTGATAGCTGATGGATTCAGTTAAAACTGTCGAATACCACAAGTTAGAACATCAGATCCAATAAAAGGATACTCAAGATACTCACCTTAGTGGCTCTATAGCTTGAAGCTAAAATTGGGAATGAATGGTGTATTTTGTGTAACCATGAACGACTCCCACTTTCAATGTGTTGAGGACTCAACTAGAAACAAGAAAAGGATGGACATGCAAGAACTTGACTAGTTCAATGTAAGTCAAATTGATTAATGTAATTTTATGATACCATGTTGGATACCAAAGACAAAGAAAAACATAGCAATGAAAGAAAAACAATAGTTGGATCTACTTAGCTCTTCTTCGTTAAGAAGATAAACATTACACACATTAAATGACAGACACTATTATGTGTTTATTAAATCCACTAACAAATAGTTCGACTGATTGAATCCCTAACTAGATTCAATGATACATCAAGAAGATTAATCGACAATTACATCTTCTAACAAGGTGGACATAATAAAAACCCTCATAATAGGAAATTAGTATAGATAGTATTCTTATAGTTAATTCCAATTGAGTATGTGAATCATATTGTTTTCTTGAAGAATTTGTGGGTTCTATATTTTTTGCAATACTGTCCATAGAAAATCAAGTCAACTTCGGGATAACACATCAAAACTATTGAATTATATCAACACGTGGAAGTGAATAGATTAATGTCGACAAAAGGGATTATCATCCCTTCTTCCTTCCAAAGCACAAAGATGTCCAAAGACTTCTCTTCCTAGAAATATTCTAGGTGAAAGGGGAATGGATCACATTAAACCTTGTTAGGAACCCACCGAATGTGAGGTTATATCGATAGTTGATCCCCTCCATTCGACGGAAAAGGAGCAATGTCAACAATTGAATATGCTCCTTTCCCATCAAATAGAGGGAAAGTACAAATACTTGAAAGGGAAATACACTTGTAGTTATTTTTGAAAGTGAAGTTACAATCTAAAGGTCTAGGAATTAAGGATAATTGGGAACCTACAAAACAATTTACTTGTAATCATGACAAGTGTCTACCAAATGTATTGTGAGATCGGAGAGAATAAAGGGATGTTGAATATCTATTATGAATATCTATTATGAATTGTATATTAACTAGAGTAAACTCATTTTAAACCAGGATCTATCAAGCACCGAGAGGGATCCAATTTCTTGAGGTGTACATTTTTTTACCATTTGGATCCCTCTCTATACTTGATAGATCTGGGTTTAAAGTGGATCTATGCTAGTTTAATTTTTTTTTCATCGAGAGGCGTTCTACAGCCCAGTATGGGGGAGATATTGTAACATAACGTTTCATAACATTCCTCATGTAAATGTCGGCTATAAATATTATTTCTGACTATGAGGGAGATGTTGTAACATTATGTAACGTTCCTCATGTAAATGTAGGCTATAAATATTTACTTTTTACTTCTATTTAATTACGATGTAGATTTTGTCAGCTATTAAGTAAAAGTAAATATATTTTCTCGCCCATTAAAATAAAAACAAAACAACGTGTATTTTGAAACACCTACTATATAAACACAAATAGGTAATAAAAAAATCTAAGGAATCTTTCTTTTCAACTTAATAGAAAAATCTAACGAATCTGTGTTTTATGATTATGATGTAGATGTTGTAATGTTACTTTTTACTTCTAAAAAAGTAAAAATTAAAAATTATATTTTGTGGGACATTAATAATAATTAATATGCAAATAATAACTCAAACAAACAAATAGTGAAATAATATTTAGACCATAACGAAACAACAATTTAATTAAAGATTGTTACATGCTGCTGTTATAGCGGATTTCACCACACTAGGTGAATCACACATTGTATGGCCTTCCCCTGTCTCGCTGCAGACTCGTTAGCCCCTATGGACCACTTTTTGTCTTTTGATGTATCCTTGACCATCCCTAAAAACATAAGAAAAGTGATATACATGGCTTTTTCCCTGATAAGCGCGTACATACGCGGATATTCCCTCTATAGTCGCGTACATCGGGATGTGTACATAATCCAAATCCTTTTGGAGAGTTTCTTGACTTGGATCCGACTCATATGCTTCCTGGCCTTCCATATGCCTTGAGATCGCACATATTCGACCTTTCAGTATCCCTTTGAAAAGCTATATAAGGAACCCATTGATACATTGAAAGCATAAGAGAGAA
Organism: Pseudotsuga menziesii; assembly: GCA_001517045.1. Classification (NCBI taxonomy): domain Eukaryota; kingdom Viridiplantae; phylum Streptophyta; class Pinopsida; order Pinales; family Pinaceae; genus Pseudotsuga; species Pseudotsuga menziesii. The sequence goes on from LPNX010560288.1 coordinate 94,460, forward strand.
TTGAGAGTAACGAAACTATAATCCATTGTTTCCAGAACTTATGCTTGAGTCTGCATCCCTTTGTCCCATTCATATGACTTCGTGACATTCCTCATGTAAATGTCGGCTATAAATATTATTTCTGACTATGAGGGAGATGTTGTAACATTATGTAACGTTCCTCATGTCAATGTAGGCTATAAATATTTACTTTTTACTTCTATTTAATTATGATGTAGATTTTGTCAGCTATTAAGTAAAAGTAAATATATTTTCTCACCCATTAAAATAAAAACAAAACAACGTGTATTTTGAAACACCTACTATATAAACACAAATAGGTAATAAAAAAATCTAAGGAATCTTTGTTTTCAACTTAATAGAAAAATCTAACGAATCTGTGTTTTCTGATTATGATGTAGATGTTGTAATGTTACTTTTTACTTCTAAAAAAGTAAAAATTAAAAATTATATTTTGTGGGACATTAATAATAATTAATATGCAAATAATAACTCAAACAAACAAATAGTGAAATAATATTTAGACCATAATGAAACAACAATTTAATTAAAGATTGTTACATGCTGCTGCTATAGTGGATTTCACCACAGTAGATGAATCACACATTGTATGGCCTTCCCCTGTCCCGCTACAGACTCATTAGCCCCTATGGACCACTTTTTATCTTTTGATGTATCCTTTTCCATCCCTAAAAACATAAGAAAAGTGATCTACGCGGCATTTTCCCCAATAACCACGTACATACGTGGATATTACCTCTATAGTCACGTACATCGGGATGTGTACATAATCCAAATCCTTTTGGAGCATTCCTTGACTTGGATCCGACTCATATGACTCCTGGCCTTCCATATGCCTTGAGATCGCACGGATTCGACCTTTCAGTATCCCTTTGAAAATCTATATAAGGAACCCATTGAGACATTGAAAGCATAAGAGAGAATTGAGAGTAACAAAACTATAGTCCATTGTTTCCATAACTTATGATTGAGTCTGCATCCCTTTCCCAATATGCAATAGAAATAAAGTATCTAACACTAAAGGATCGAACCTCGTACCTTTGTTTTCAACTTAATTAAATACACAACATTTTACTTTGCATATCTGTTATAATTTATAAGCATTTGACATATTCCAATGGATACAATATTCATTCAAATACACATTACTGGACAAGAAAAGCTATTTCTATTAATATGAATCAGAGATTACAAGTGACAACCTCTGACGGTACGTCTGCGAACCAGAGAAACTGAATCCCCCACTTGGGCCTCCACCACCTCAATCCTCCATCAATTCGATAGCAATCTTACTAGCAAAAGGCAAGCTTGGGAAGAACACAACAGTGCTCCAAGGGACAAAGGGATGCAGAATCAAGCATAAGTTCTGGCAACAATGGACTATAGTTTCATTACTCTCAATTCTCTCTTATGCTTTCAATGTATCAATGGGTTCCTTATATAGATTTTCAAAGGGATACTGAAAGGTCGAATCCGTGTGATCTCAAGGCATATGGAAGGCCAGGAGTCATATGAGTCGGATCCAAGTCAAGGAACGCTCCAAAAGGATTTGGATTATGTACACATCTCGATGTACGCGACTATAGAGGGAATATCCGCATATGTACGCGGTTATCAGGGAAAAAGCCGCGTATATCACTTTTCTTATGTTTTTAGGGATGGTCAAGGATACATCAAAAGAAAAAAAGTGGTCCATAGGGGCTAATGAGTCTACAGCGGGATAGGGGAAGGCCATACAATGTGTGATTCACCTAGTGTGGTGAAATCCGCTATAACAGATATGCAAATATTGGGAAAGCTTGTTTTCTAGGTTTTCAACTTTTTACTTTTTACTTGCTATTTCAATGTAGGCTATAAATATTTACTTTTTACTTCTATTTAATTATGATGTAGATTTTGTCAGCTATTAAGTAAAAGTAAATATATTTTCTCTCCCATTAAAATAAAAACAAAACAACGTGTATTTTGAAACACCTACTATATAAACACAAATAGGTAATAAAAAAATCTAAGGAATCTTTGTTTTCAACTTAATAGAAAAATTTAACGAATCTGTGTTTTCTGATTATGATGTAGATGTTGTAATGTTACTTTTTACTTCTAAAAAAGTAAAAATTAAAAATTATATTTTGTGGGACATTAATAATAATTAATATGAAAATAATAACTCAAACAAACAAATAGTGAAATAATATTTAGACCATAATGAAACAACAATTTAATTAAAGATTGTTACATGCTGCTATTATAGCGGATTTCACCACACTAGGTGAATCACACATTGTATGGCCTTCCCCTGTCCCGCTGCAGACTCATTAGCCCCTATGGACCACTTTTTGTTTTTTGATGTATCCTTGACCATCCCTAAAAACATAAGAAAAGTGATATACGCGTACATACGTGGATATTCCCTCTATAGTCGCGTACATTGGGATGTGTACATAATTCAAATCCTTTTGGAGCGTTCCTTGACTTGGATCCGACTCATATGACTCCTGGCCTTCCATATGCCTTGAGATCGCACGGATTCAACCTTTCAGCATCCCTTTGAAAAGCTATATAAGGAACCCATTGAGACATTGAAAGCATAAGAGAGAATTGAGAGTAACGAAACTATAGTCCATTGTTGTCAGAACTTATGCTTGAGTCTACATCCCTTTCCCAATATGCAATAGAAATAAAGTATCTAACACTAAAGGATCGAACTTGTGTTAGATATATTCTAGCATATATAATCAATAATGTAAAAGCATTTGACATATTCCAATGGATACAACATTCATTCAAATACACATTACTGTACAGGAAAAGATATTTCTATTAATATGAATCAGAGATTACAAGTGACAACCTTTGACGGCATGTCTACGAACCGGAGAAACTAAATCCCCCACTTGGGCCTCCACCACCTCAATCCTCCATCACTTCGATAGCAAGCTCACTAGAAAAAGGCAAGCTTGGGAAGAACACAACAGTTCTCCAAGGGACAAAGGGATGCAGACTCAAGCATAAGTTCTGGCAACAATGGACTATAGTTTTGTTACTCTCAATTCTCTCTTATGCTTTCAATGTCTCAATGGGTTCCTTATATAGCTTTTCAAAGGGATACTGAAAGGTCGAATCCGTGTGATCTCAAGGAATATGGAAGGCCAGGAGTCATATGAGTCGGCTCCAAGTCAAGGAACGCTCCAAAAGGATTTGGATTATGTACACATCTCGATGTACGCGACTATAGAGGGAATATCCGCATATGTACGCGGTTATCAGGGAAAAAGCCGCGTATATCACTTTTCTTATGTTTTTAGGGATGGTCAAGGATACATCAAAAGACAAAAAGTGGTCCATAGGGCTAATGAGTCTGCAGTGGGACAGGGGAAGGCCATACAATGTGTGATTCACCTAGTGTGGTGAAATCCGCTATAACAGATGCCCCCTAATGTATGAGATCAGAGGGGTTATACGATGGCCGAAATACATTATAAGTCCATCCCAGAAGTGAAGTGATGAAGGTACCCAAATGGAAGACCAGCCACCCAATGAGTCTGCAGTGGGACAGGGGAAGGCCATACAATGTGTGATTCCCCATCGGAGTCGCCAATTATGTTACGGAGAGAAATTCCTATGGCTTGGGATACCACAACAGACAGCTAGACTCCAGAAATCAATCTTTCCCAATATGCAATAGAAATAAAGTATCTAACACTAAAGGATCATACCTCGTACCTTATTCCAGACGGTTGAAGTATATCCCCATTGAGCTTTCCAATTTTCAGCTTGAATTGTTATAGCACGTCCTCAACAACAAGTAAACAATACAAGCATACTATATTTCATGGTGTTAGATCTATTCTAGCATATATAATCAATAATGTAAAAGAATTTGACATATTCCAATGGATACAACATTCATTCAAATACACATTACTGGACAGGAAAAGATATCTCTATTAATATGAATCAAAGATTACAAGTGACAACCTCCGACGGCACGTCTGCAAACTGAAGAAACTGAATCCCCCACTTGGGCCTCCACCACCTCAATCCTCCATCACTTCGATAGCAAGCTCACTAGAAAAAGGCAAGCTTGGGAAGAACACAACAGTGCTCCAAGGGACAAAGGGATGCAGACTCAAGCATAAGTTCTGGCAACAATGGACTATAGTTTCGTTACTCTCAATTCTCTCTTATGCTTTCAATGTCTTAATGGGTTCCTTATATAGCTTTTCAAAGGGATACTGAAAGGTCGAATCCGTGCGATCTCAAGGCATATGGAAGGCCAAGAGTCATATGAGTCGGATCCTTTAGTGTAGAATGTCTTGGGATTTCACCACACTAGGTGAATCACACATTGTATGGCCTTCCCCTGTCTCGCTGTAGACTCATTAGCCCCTATGGACCACTTTTTGTCTTTTGATGTATCCTTGACCATCCCTAAAAACATAAGAAAAGTGATATACATGGCTTTTTCCCCGATAACCGCGTACATATGCGGATATTCCCTCTATAGTCGCGTACATCGGGATGTGTACATAATCCAAATCCTTTTGGAGCGTTCCTTGACTTGGATCCGACTCATATGACTCCTGACCTTCCATATGCCTTGAGATCGCACAGATTCGACCTTTCAGTATCCCTTTGAAAAGCTATATAAGGAACCCATTGAGACATTGAAAGCATAAGAGAGAATTGAGAGTAACGAAACTATAGTCCATTGTTGCCAGAACTTATGCTTGAGTCTGCATCCCTGTGTCCCTTGGAGCACTGTTGTGTTCTTCCCAAGCTTGCCTTTTGCTAGTGAGCTTGCTATCGAAGTGATGGAGGATTGAGGTGGTGGAGGCCCAAGTAGGGGATTCAGTTTCTCCGGTTCGCAGACGTGCCATCAGAGGTTGTCACTTGTAATCTCTGATTCATATTAATAGAAATATCTTTTCCTGTCCAGTAATGTGTATTTGAATGAATGTTGTATCCATTGGAATATGTCAAATGCTTTTGCATTATTGATTATATATGCTAGAATAGATCTAACACCATGAAATATAGTATGCTTGTATTGTTTACTTGTTGTTAAGGACGTGCTATAACAATTCAAGCTGAAAATTGGAAAGCTCAATGGGGATCTACTTCAACCATCCGGAATAAGGTACGAGGTTCGATCCTTTAGTGTTAGATACTTTATTTCTATTGCATATTGGGAAACATTGATTTCTGGAGTCTAGCTGTCTGTTGTGGTACCCCAAGCCATAGGAATTTCTCTCTGTAACAGCTGCAACCAAAGTTCATCAACAAAAACAAAGAATTTATTGATGCACTTGAGGATGAACTCCATTATTAAGTACTTTCTACATTTGCAGGTGAAGAAAATTATTAAGCATTGGTTATGTATTACTCAGTCATCATTCCAGTTCATTCATGGTTCTGCATTTCTACATTATTCAACTAGCCTGTTCAAGAGAATGAAATCCCATAATGTTTTATCTAGGTTGTGAGCATCAAGCTATTAAAAACGCCCTCAAATGATTTGATAATAGACAGGGAACATTTGAAATCCCCTTGCACTTGGAAATCCGTCGAGGACAAATCCACAGGGGCTTCACTTGTTGGCCAGTATCCTATCACGTTAGTTCATATTGTGGTTTTTAAAATTATCAAAAATTGAACCAATATATTGCTAGTATTAGGGGGATGAGGGGTTTAAGGTCGGGGTGGGTAGGGTGGTTTATAAGGATTGAGGTATAAAAAGGGTTGGGGAGGAGGTTTTAAGTATTGGGAGGGGGTTTCAACAAAAAGAGTTTGGGTCAATATCTCTCGAAATTAAGGGTATTCTTTAATATCCCACGATCGCACGTGCTATGTGATAGGTTCACTAAGTGAAGTCCCCGTGGACAAACCCTCACTCGCCCTCACTATTGGAAACAATTAGTGGAATGGAGAGGACAAAACACTTGATACAGGTGGTGAATTTTTTTTCATTTTTTGTTTTGAATTTTTGCAATAACAGAGTGTGCTTGATACAGGTGGAGAATTAAGGTGGAAATAAAGCATAGAATTGTTGATCAAAGGGAGAGATACGAGGTGGTTTTGGTTTAATTAGGTGTGAGATTAACTAAATTAAGTAGAAGATTAATAAAAAGTAACTAATTATAGTAACAAGGTCGGATGATTATAAATATCAATGTATTTGTATTTTTGATAATGATGGGAGTGAATATCAATCTATTTATATTTTTGTTAATGATTAAAATTGTTCAGTTTGATGCGTCTCAAAGCTAAAATTGTTTATATAGAAAGCTTTTCTTTAATGGTTAGATTTTTTTGGGGACGTGTTTCACTTTGAAGCTTATAATGTTTAAATTTTTATATAGATTTTTTAATGATTAAACTACTATTATCTTTAATTTCTTAGTTTTAAACATAAAATTGTTTTAAAATGGTTAGAAAGCTTTCAGTTTTAAACATAAAATTGTTTAAAATGGTATGGTTTAAAAAATGGATCTTGGAAATGTTACATAAACATTTACATAGTTTATATTTAAAAGTTTAAAAATGGTTAGAAAGTTTTTTTATAAGTTATATTTTCTTGAAGAGTTTATATCTAAAACTTTAGTGATGTTAAACCATTCTTAAAATGTAGATTTTAACTTTGACCATGAGTCATTCACAATTAAAGTTATATAGTTTACATTAAAAAAATGTTTATTTGTTATATAGTTTATGTTAATTTTTTTTATTTTTATTTTTATTTTGGCCAATACTTATTTTACATTCAAATTCACAAATTAATAAGACATTTTTTAACTTATTAATAAAATCACTTGCATTATTTGTTTTTCACTTAAATCCTTACATATTAATAAGTGAATATTTTAAGACATTATAAAATCAGCATTAATATTATTATTTTTAGGTAAATCTTATTATGGTAAGTTGAATGGATGAGTGCAAATTAAAAAGAAGACATTGCATCGGTAGGCAGATCCCTCTAATTCCTCCAAAGACATTGAAAAAAATTAATTACACATTTCACTCTTGAGAATGATTGGTAGGCGAATCTCTTTAATTCCTGAGTGGATTTGATCCCTCTAATGACAAAAGTTTATTACAATTTCTAATTGTGTTGAGATATTTAACATAGAAACTAAATATAGTAGGACTACATGGATATATTCCCTTGGCACATGTAATATCAGTGGAAAATTTTTCACCATGTAATTAACGGCAAAAATATGTTGGCCTTGCACATGGTTTTAAAACCATGTGCAAGGCCTCCTAAAAAACCATGCAAGTCTTCTTAAACAACCGATGATAAATCACACTCAAGGAGATTTGTTAAATTTTTTTACCAAATTTCACTTAAAAATAAAGAAAAAAAACTACTCCTAAAAAATATATAAAATTTCAAAAAATATATTATTTCAAAAAATAATCAATACATTCATTTCCCAAGATTGTTTTTTCATGAAAATTGTAGCATCCATCTGTGAATCATAATGAAAAAAAATTAAGATATGCTCAAATTTAGAATTTATTATGCTTTAAAATTTCTAAAAAGATTACAATTGTACTTTCAAAGATTACTAAAATTTCATCGTATGAATCAGGCTTACAACCTTATTTACTTTACACTTAGTTGACTTCAAATTTTGGAAATATATATATGCATTGAAATACAATTACATTTTTCAAGCCTTCCTTGTTATCTCATATATTTTAAACTTAAGTATAATTTTACTTAGAAAGGTTAGGTGTATATATTCTTTTTTTAAGTTAATTTTAATTGTCCATTCAATTTTTTCATTAAAAAAAAATGAAGCTTCGATTCAAACTTGGTGTTTTTGTTCCCATTTCTAAATACTCTTACTTTTCATGTAATTTTAAGAGCTTCCATTCAACATAAGATTGGGAGTTCCCATTCAAATTTGATAATGATCTCAAGACCTTTGTAAATTCCCCAAGTCCCATATGTTGGATTTTTTAATTTAGGTAATATTCTTTATAACCAAGAAGATGAAGGCCATTAGCTTCATATTTGTGTGGGGATTAGAATTACAGAGTAGTTGTATATAAGTCTCTGTCGGTGGATGACCAAATTTCTAACCATGTTTGGATCAAGTGAAAATGGTAAAGAGCATCCCAATATATGCCATGATGTTGAAACTTAGCTAGGAGGTGAAAAACGCTGCTACATTTCCTCATAAATGAATTTTCTACATGTTGAGCAAGGGGAGCTGCTGTTCCAAATGTAAAGACAACAGATCTAATGGAAATTCCAATAAATCTAACGAATCTGTGTTTTCAACTTAACATGTTCCTTACAATGTTGATCACACTCCAGTTTTGTGTCACCACCCATGACTAAAACCAACCTAGATCCAAATCCTAGGCTCTATCAAGCGCCAAGAGAGATGGAATATCCCAAGGTGCAAACCTCATCTCAGGTATTGCACTCAAGGAGGTTTTCACCTTGGGATATTTGATCCCTTTCGACGCTTGATAGAGCCTAGGATCTGGATCTAGGATGGTTATAGTGTATTTAAGTTGATGTGTAATTTATACTTTTTGTTTTTTCTTTTATAATGTTTAATATTTTTATTTATCTCAACTAGCATAACATGACTAACGTGACAGGATCTCTCCCATACTGGGCTGGAGAGCACCTCCCTTCCCTCAGTCCAAAAACATTATTGGTGGTATGTTAAAACTTGTGATGGACCCAATAAACCAAATGGCTTAAACCTTTAATTATATACACAATTGTATAATATTCGTTGAATACATAAAGAGATGTTGTATACTATGGTCATATGAATATAAAATAGCAAGTGGTCAAATAGAACCATAATTAATGTGTTTACAATAATAGCGTGATTAATGTGTTTATCATAATGGGAAAGTACTTATATATAAACTGAATTTTTGCATCTAGAGTATGGAGGTGTTTTATAACCCAATAAAGTGCAAATGTTGTCACATAAATTTAGGTAACATATTTTAATAAAAAAAACAAGAACTTAATATTAAATTAAAATTAAAAAATAAAAACATGCTTAATTGTTTTGAATGTGTAAAAAGTTAAAAAAAAATTACAACACAAAAAATGAGTGCTTCCTAAATTTGGAATTAAAATGGATTTATACTAATATAATTTAGGTTCAAACACAATCTAATCCTCGTATTAAATATTAATTGAATTGTATGAATATGAAACATATAATATATGGTTCATAAGTTCCAAAACCTTTTACTCCCAATCCTAACTAAGTATTTATCTCTCTATCCTTTATTTATTAATCATATTAGTATTCCATTACTCATTATTAATTATTTTGTTATTGTTATACCGTTTTTTCTACAATATAATTAAACCTAGATCGTATTGTTAATCTAGTTTCTTTTTTCCCTTAATTAAAGGATTTAACATTTCTATTTATTATTTTTTCGTAAATATAAATCTTAACCTATTTATTAATACCTCAACCTAAATCCTTCTAGATTATAAAAAAAATAATCGTATTTTAAAAACTAAATAAAAATTAAATTCTTAACGACTATACTTTTGCAACCTTTGTTCATTCTCTGCTAATCTATTTAAACATCTTTTTTCAATCTTTACATTTCATCTTCTAATGGATCTTGATGATGAGTAGAGATTCCACTAGAAACAAATAGATCACCCACTAAATTCAACACACTGAATGTCCACAAAAATTGAATCACATATGTTGTTCGTCTTCATGAAAATCCATATTGTAGGAATAAGCCTCTCTAAATTTTAAAAGAGGGAATATTTTTATTATATATATATATATATATATATATATAGTTAATGATAAATAGGGAGATAAAATTAAATTAGTAAGTGCAAGAGTCTCTTATCGGAGACATTCGAAACACATTTTAGCGGATAGCAATTGAAACTGAAATTATAGTCAAAGTAAACTCTTCTTGATTCTATTTGATTTATTTTAAATTAAGTTAATGTCATTAAGTGTTAATATGGATTTATTGTTGTATATTATAATCATATCCATAGGCATCACATTGAACAATATATATATTTCTATAAATTTTTCAAAAAAAAATTATACTTCTCTCATTCATAGAAGTCATGTTCCCTTAAACTCTTCCCTAATAGAATGTGTGCATGTTTAGTTATTTTGATTACATTTCCTATTTTGTCTTACTAGCCCTAATTTTTATGTTTTCTTATCTTTAGCACATTTATCATTTGGTCCAAATCAATGGCACCCATTTTTGGTTGCGTCATTTGTCTCTAAACTCTAAATTTTATGTTAATAGAACATAGACATTATTGAAGTATGCATTTATGTAGCTTTTACAAATAGTAAGAACAAAAAATATAATATTAATTCAAAGTTGTGTGTCTATCTTAGAAACCTTTTAGTCTTTTCTCATACTAGTATTGTCCAATCAATAGTGTATATAAAGTCATTTAGTAATATATGAGAACTTGTTGGAGCTCCTTATCTAGCCTTTGTTAAATTTAATGAAGCATATCATCTTCACGCCTACATGAATTCAATGAGAAAAGAAGGTTGGAGAAGAGAGAGAAGAATTCAATAAAGACTAATCAATAATAAAACCAATTCAAACAATATCCACTTCCACATGTGCACTTTCTCTTGGTACAAAACACCTAGATAGACTTCTTTGGAAAAAATCCTGAGGGAGCCAAGAATTAATACGAAGATTTATGTGGAATCCAATTGCTTATGTTACATCAATGGAAGTTTCTGAGGTTTGAAGATGGATTGGATTCCTACTCTAATACCATGTTAAATTTAATGAAGCATAGGATCTTCAGGACTACATGTTTCAATGAAAAAAATAAGGCTACAGAAGAGAGAGAAGAATTTGGTAAAGACTGATCAATAATTCATGGAAAATTAAACAAATATGATACCAATAATTATAATAATAACAATGCATCCATTAATCAATATAAAATAAGTTATACAATTATATTACAAATAGGAGAATTCAAATGGCTAATATAGGCCCTCAAATCTACCAACCTAGACTTACTACACAGCTAACACGATGTGGAAAAATCACCACTAGATATCACTAATGCAACTCTAGATCATTGAATCATTTCGCAACTAGTTAACTGATATAGTTAAGTGATCAAATGTGTCCAACCTCCCTTAAATCATGCAAATTTGCGCTAGGATGAGTGAGAGTGAACTAACCGATGTGAATCAAAGCATAAATGAACACCGACTAGGGTCAACTGTTGGAGACTACAGGTGGCACTTTGAGTGGGTTCCTAACTTATATGGATTTGTACTTATATCTCCTAAACTCATGAAGGCTAGAACATTGACTCGTAGGTGACCCCCAAGTAAGTCCCCCATGCACTAGTGAAGTGGAAATGACCTCCTAAGCTAGGAAAAGACAAATAGAATATGTTGTCAAAGGGAGGATTAATTAATAATCCCAATAATCTTGACCTAATCCAAAAAATATTTCCTTCTTCATATGGTGTTATCCACAAAATATTTTCCTTTTTCATCATATATGGGCCCTACAATATATAGTGTAGGGTAAATTGTATTTCAGTGAAGACAACATATTAAAAGTGAGAGATCCATCTTATCCAAACCAAGAAGGATCCAATTTCTTGAGGCTTTATTTTTTTTAATATATATAAAATTTACACCATAAGAAATTGGATCCCTCTCTATGCTTGATAGATCTAGGCTAAATAGGGATCTATGTTAGTATTAAATTTTTAATTTTATGAGTTGGCATTAATTATGTAATTAATTTTTATTTTTTATAAGTTACAGAACATTAAATTATGTTACTTAACATTACATCAACTCCCCCATTATGGGAAATCGAGAACCACATAGTCTTGGTGCAACTATGAAAATACATATAACAATGGATTGTATTAGTCATCAATCATAAGAAGAGGTACAATATACACATATTTCTCATCTTTGTGTCAACACTCATATTTCTCTTGAAGCATTTCTTCTTACATCACATAGTATTTCTAGTACATTAAATATGCATTAACATCACCTCAATTAACCTTAATGGGTTATTCTTATTACAAGAGAGTAGTGTGTGTATAGAAGATTTGCACTCATTTGTTATCCTTTATGGAGCTTGATAATAATTACATCTCTTTATCATATCTATAGTATTTAGGTTGTCACCTACTTGTATTTCAATATCCTTATCTAGGATAGTGATCGACATGCACACAACACGGACACATACACACACATATCCATACCAAATTTTTTGTCCCAAACAAGTGTTTTTTATTTTATTCATAGCCATTCTACATCACTTAAGTAATTCCCCAAATGTAGAACTACAAAATAAATTTTTGGATATTCATTTCTTAGATATTGGCACTACACTTATGGACTATATGCGAGACCACCGAATGTAGAACTACAAAATAATTTTTTTGATATTCATTTCTTAGATATTGGAACTACACTCATGGACTATATGCAAGACCTTGGGAAACCACATGGGCCTTATAAATGGAATATAAGCAACTAAGAGGGATATGATGTTCTAATTATATCGATACATGATCTAGGATCAATATACAAAGCATGGACCATGGTCTTCAAGAAAACATATATTTGCAAGGAGTTTCAAAGGATATTGTGGTCCTCAAGCTACCACATAGGTCTTGCATAAGGAATATTTAGCATATAAGATTGATTTTTTGGAAATTTCGAGGTTGTTTAAAGCCTAGTTATCATGGCCCACACCATGATGTATCAAAATACAATATAATGTCATAACATTTCCCTTCCGGTTTCATGGGCCATTAGTGGGGCTTCGAGATCTAAAAAGGGATCTTTGGAATTCGATATCTATAAAGGGATCTTTGGGTTTCGAGATTTACAATAGTAGGAACAATTATTGGGTCATTTGACATGGCCACATGTAAAATTATATCTCCAAACCAAATTTTTATAGGATGTATGGGTCATGTGTAGCACCCTACCATACCAAAAAACCCTACATAGTGAATACTTAAGTTGCAAGTGAAATTTGATCACCAATTTAAAGATTGGTTCACCACAAATGGTTCTTCAATCATTAATATAAAAATGAAAATCGAATATATTAAAACATGTTATTTATATATAATTTTTTTAGGAGCAATATGCATTCCCTCTAACCCTTTAACGATAAAACATTCCTTAAATAGGTCATTACCCTATGAGTTCAATATGGTAATGATTTAAGGTTTGGTTTAATAATGGTGTTTCTAATGGTTTAAGCCATAGTCAAAGATAAAAATCTAAAAAAATTGGAAGGCCTGATCGTTTATTTTTGGGATCTTACCCTATATTCCATGGGTTACAAGAAGCCACCTTGGATTTGTACATAAATATTTGGCTTGTGAGAATGATATGGTGGTTATTTCAAAGTTCAACACATCAAAGATGATTCTCATGTCTTTAGCCATCTTCTTAGGACAATAACTACCTCTTAGGTTATAAGATTTTATGTTTGGGCTCATGGTAATGCATAATTTTCATAAGCTATCACACCATGTGACCCTTCCATGGATGCGACTATAGTTCCATCCATAGAGCCTCAAGACATGACATAGCTGCCACTACATAGATCCTACATAGGTTATCCTTGGCATGTAAGAAATATAGGATGATAATTTCAAGGTTTGCAGGTAAACTATGGATGTTCCTTAAACATATGTTTGGTAAATCAGCAGTGGTTCTCAATACAGTGGTATATTATATTGTAAACCTTTTAACATTAATATTGTCCTGTCAGTTCCAACATTCTTAGCATGTATAGTATGTAATATGCATATTTCAGAGTCTTTAATGTCTATCTCGCATCTACCACGTTTCATCAGCATTACATAAGTTACATTGTACATAAAATTCGAATTCCACTTTTTTAATAATTAAAAACAGAAAGATTTCCACATTTCATTCCAGCTTTAACAATGTCACTCTGTTTCAGCCTTCAGGAAATATTAAAAGAATAGAAAAAAATCCACACTCCATTGCATTTTTAACAATGTCTCTCCTCATTTTTTCAGGAAATACAAAACAAATAAATAAAAGAAAGAAATAACAGTTCATTGCTTTTTTAACAATGTTGATTTTGACTGTTTCAAAATTATTGTGAATTTTATCACAACAGTTATTTTTATATACGAAACCATAAGATTTTTCTTCACCATTTTTTGATATGAAAAATAAAAACAAATCAAGATACATTTAAGCATAACAAGATAAGACTACCGTGAAATGAATCCCTATTGTACACTTGTTATATTTGAGTTAAGAGTGTTGATCATTTATCTAAATGACTATCACATAATAATATGGCTCCTCAATTTTTAAGGAAATACAAAACAAATAAATAAAAGAAAGAAATAACAGTTCATTGTAGTTTTAACAATGTAGATTTTGTTTCAAAAATATTGTGAGTTCTATCACAACAAGTACTTCTATATACAAAAACTATAAGAGTTTTGTTCACCATTTTCTAATATTTTCTAATATGAAAAAACAAAAGAAAATAAACATACATTTAAGAAAATCAAAATATATTTAAGCATAACAAGATAAGACTACCATAAAATGAATCCCAATCAATCCATGTTATACACTTATTACATTTGAGTTAATATCTAAATGACTATCAGATAATAATTTCACTATGTTAACTATTTAACTATTCAAATTAGAATCGAAACACCAGCTATTAGGATCTTCCAGGAACACGAGGATTAGCCAACCATGCTCCATTAAGATGATTATCGTATGCGCTGGAATTGGGCGATGCATTGTACGTAGAAGAATCCAAAGATGGTGTGTACCCAATGGCTTCAGAAAATGGAGGACCATGACGAACTGCATTGCCATTGGGTGATGCATTGTACATAAGATATGTTGTCACTATTATAATTGATGCTCCGTTCACCATCATTGTTCCCTTCGCCATCTTTGCTCCTATTTTTTTCTTTAATTGCCTAGGTGTTGCTGGAATCCATAAACCTAATCCCGCATTCATGTTGTTGCATATCATGGAAGGAATAATTTTGATCCAAGGGTGATTACAGAGGCACTGAAAAAGGTAAAAAACTAATGATGATGTTATTGCACATCATGGAAGGAAGGGTTTCGATCCAAGGGTGATTACGGAGGCACTTAAAAAAGTAAAAAAATAATGACGATTTCGATCCAAGGGTGATTACGGTGGCACTGAAAAAATCCCTATCTGAAGACCCCTTCCTGATTAGATGAACTTGAGAAAACAAAAAACCTTTTTAAACTATTATATACATGAAAAAATGGCATTTATGTTAAATCCATTCCATTTCCTATTCTGTATTGGACCAAGGAGACTTAATTTTATTACCAACCTAATCGTTAAAGATAGGTTGAATGTTGGGGGATTATACTGCAATTTATGGTTGTTTTCACTGGTTAAGCATCATTTCTGGTACGTGAAGGTTAGGAGAAGAATCCAAGGAGAACGATGATAAACGAATACAAAACAAATTAATGGGAAATTGCTCATAGATCAAAAAACAATAAACAGGCATCCTCATTTGATTGAAGAGATAAATAACAAGAGTAATAGAGGGTTTTGTTTGGTGGGTTGAAGAGATTGATGATAAGGTTAATGGGTTTTGTTTGGTGGTTTGAAGAGATAGATGATAAGGTTAATGGGATTGTCCGTGGGTAGAAATTGGGATGTTGATGGGGTTTTGTTTAGTGCATTGAACAGATAGATGACAAGGTTAATGGGTTTTGTTTGGTGGGTTGAAGAGATAGATGATAAGGTAAATGGGGTTGTGTTTTATGGGTTGAAGAGATATATGATAAGGTAAATTGGGTTGTGTTCGGTAGAAATTGGGGTTTTGTTTAGATTGTTGAACAAATAGATGATAAGGTTAATGGGTTTTGTTTGGTGGGTTGAAGAGATAGATGATAAGGTAAATGAGGTTTTGTTTGATGGGTTGAAGAGATATATGAGGTAAATGGGGCATTGTTCGGTATAAATTGCTCACAGATAGAATAACAATAATCAAATATTTTTTATGGATTAAAGAGAAATAATTTGGGTCATGGGGTTTTGTTTTTTGGATTGAAGAGATAAATAATAAGCTTGATGGAGTTATTATTGGTAGATACTAGTAATGATAAATGTGACAACATAGATAATCTTAAATTATCAAAATATGGATAATGTTAAATTATAAAAAGGTTTGTATTTTCAAGATTTTCTTTTTTTAGTGGTTATTGGATTCAAATTTAATATGGATTTGTGTTGGTTGTAAAAATATACTACTCAAAATGAAAGAAAGCTAGCTCTTATGGATAAGGGTTTATTTTGCATAGTTGATTAAGAATGGATGTTAACGAAGTTTCAGCAAGTTCATGTATTTTTTGTCATGTTAGCTAAAAATTGTCAATTTCACAACGTCCATTAATGTTCTATATGCATCCATTCATCATGGTTATACTCTAACATGTTCTGTCATGAAGGTGTTTTCTTTGTGTTTGGTTCGCCACATTGGTCACGTTCATATTTTGTTTGAACAAAACCATTTTTGTTGGACCCTCTTGATAGTCTATTAAAGTTTCAATAAGTTGATGTATTTTGTGTCATGTTAGCTAAAAATTGTCAATTTCACAACCTTCATTAATTATCTATGTGCATCCATTTGTCATGGTTCTCTTTGCACCTGAGTTCAAAAAATTCTAAAGTCCCCTCTAGTCCCTCCATTTCAAAAAAATGCCAATATATAGTAAATATATAATATGCTAACATATGTATTATATATTTAATATATTATTACATTATAATTTTAATATATTAATATCATTATCATTATCATCTATTTTTAAGGTTATTTCAAAGAGAGACATCAAGTTTGTGAATGAAACCTCCTTGTTTGTGGGACAAACGACCTTCAGATACACAACTATTTGCTAAATATACTTACTATATTATCTAATGTTAATCTATTTATATACTACATATTTAATATATTAGTGTACTATATAATATACAATACTAATATAATATAATTGTTAGATGTAATAGTATACACTATAAATTTATTGTGTAATGTCTCTTCCAAGTGACCATGTTGTTTTATGTCCTAAAACCCTAGTGTTTCTAGCCTACAAAGGGTATTATGTAATTAAATAAACATTAATGTGCAACTAGACTATATGCAAATTTTAATTTTATTACCTATTATGTTATTTTAATAAATTTTGTGATTAAGTTATGCCTATGTGACAAGGATGGCACATGGGTCCAAGTGGACCATGAGTTGGCATGCATAAATGAAAACAATCAAGCAAATCAAGAAAATGACAAAACAACTCAAGCCAAAAAGATGGATCCTGCAAATTCAGTCATAAGAAAAAAGCTAGGATAAAGGAGGAAACTGCAGAAAAATATGTCATGGTCAAAAATAAAGAAAATTTTGGAGATGTTGTTTCTAAAATGAATAAAGGAAATTCCTCCTAAAAAAAGGAAGGCACAATTTATAAAGTGAATGAAATAAATTCATCCTAAAATAACACAACTCTTGGAAGGCGTGGTTTCCATATGGACAAAAAGGCATGTCAAGGAAAAAACAAGAAAACAAGAAGGTTTCCTCATTCATTCATTATGGTGCATTAGACAAGTGAAGTGGTCCACCTATTGAACCAAATTAAATATTTAAGCCTCATTATACTATAAATAAATGATATCACACTCCTCTCACAACCTTTTTATCATTTATATTTTGGATTTTGAGAGTTGCTCTCAATAGTTGAGTGGTGTTGCTCAACTAGAGATTTAGGTGGTGTGCCCCTTAGCCAATGAGTCTGGTGTTTTGATATATAAAATCATTGAACTCATTGAATAAGTTTTTTTTCATGTTTTTATGTCTCTTTTATTACATTATCATATCATCTTGAATAGCTTGGAGGCCTACTATCAGTGACATTTCTTCTTATTCTCTTCTTCTCCCATTGCTATGTAGTACTAGAAATTTTGGAGTAATGTAATGGGAAATTAGACCCTGATATGATATGGTTAATTGCATGATGTCTATTATATTGTTTAATATCAGTTTCATACCACTCCCAAGTCACTCACAGAGTTTCATAGGTTCAATGATTGATCCCCTTTGGTTTCCTAGCTCCAAATGCCATATTTTGGAAGTTTTGCTATGAGAGGTTACCTTTGAGGTTCTTATGAGAAATATTTTGACTCTATTGTCCCTTTTATATTATTATTTACTATGTATTCAAATTTCATAACATTCTAATATATTTTGACTGAGGTTCTTATTAATCGTTTAAACCCTACCTAGATTTTATTGCTAAAATGACTAGTTTTCGACTTCAAAGCAATTTATGTATCTAAAAAATTCAATTAATTTTAAATTATGTTCTTAAAATTATTTAAAACTATAATTATTATATCCCATGTTTAAAACATAAGTTTCATGCCTCTTTTAATGCATTTGGAAACCATTGAAATTTGACTAGTTGCACAATCCTGGTAACTAGTCTTCATAGTGTGACCCTTAAATTTTATTGTGACTATACATAACTATTTTATACATGAATAAATTGGTATTATATTCCTAAAAATATAATTATAACATTCCTAATACTTCTTTAGCCTATGGTTTCCTTGAAATGACTGTTAAGATCTTAGTTTGCGTGGGTTGGGACTCGTAGAAGCCTGGTAGTAGACTTCATCCTAGATGACGATAAAAACATAAAATTGAAAAAAATACAGGTTATTATGGATCTGAAAATTCATTCTCCTAACTTTTCTTTTGGTTCTACTTCAAACCCCGGTGCAATTCATATTTTTACTTGGTAAATTGGCCCTCCTGTCAGCTAGTTGTCTGAACTTTTATCATATAGAGTTAGTGGATCTGATTGATACCTTAGGTTCATTACAGTGGTATAACATTTCTTTCCTCCACTCCCATATAAATTAATCTTGTAGTGAAGAAATATTTCAAATCACTAATTCAAGTTGCAGCTATGAGGCTCCTACAAGTGATAGAAGAAGACTTTGAATAGTATGAAGAAGAAACCCTCTATGTTGATCACGACCTACCAATATTTGAGGATGATGAATTATATTATCCATAATATAGATAATATATCAGTTCTGAACCTTCAATAGTTAATAATTAATTGACCAAGGTGATAGAAGCATTTGAAAACATGCCACGCTACTATGAGGAGTATCTAACATTGGGGAAGGATATTGGTGCAGTCATGAATTTCAAGGATTATGTCTATATCAAGTATGGATTTTGGATTTATAATTTTTATGAGTATTCATTCAATGGAATAAAACCATCCCTGAAGGAACCAAATTGTTCCACCTCTTTGAGTAAAAAGGAAGAAGAAGGAACCAAACTTTCATTTTCATAAAATCCATCTACATGTTCAAGCATTATGAGATTGTTTGGTTTTTATTCAAATAGAGATTATAAACCTTGTGAAATGATTACCATTCAATATAGCTAATTCTCAAGTTTCCTTGAAGAGAATAGAAATGAATTAGATGCAAAGATTCATGAGGTAGAGTGCAAGTCATTGCAAGGTGACTGCATGGGAGAAGAAAGTGAAGTTGAATGCGCTTGTAGCTTATTTCTAGGTGATTTCTAGATCACTGATAAGGATGTTGGTTCATGTGAGGTTTGTGTGACATATTTTTTATCATAACAAAAAGAATATTATAAATCAGATTTATAGTCACCTCTTGAGTCTCATAATGAAGGAGACAATTCCACACTGTTTGGGTGTGAACCCGAGAATTTGGTGGAAGAGACATCCACCATAATGTCCCTACATTAATATGATGAAGATGAAATTCCAAGGTATGATGTACTTTATGATTTTTGAAAAGATCACATTTCATTGCAACCTTCAGAGATACCCTCCAATTCACATCATGGAAGTCATTTTGAAAAATATTCTAAAGCTAATCGGTATGTTGAGAATGATATTTGTGTTCTGGATCCATGCCACAAGAAATATGACCTTATGTGTCAGCCATTGGAAGGAAAAAAAATAGTGGAGAATATTCTTTGTAGTGGATCACTAAAGGAAGATATATATAATCTTATGGCAGCCATGAAAAAAATTGTTGACGCCATTTCCTTGGTGGAAAGACGTTGTTGGAGAGCTTCTCAAGGAGAGTTGGAAGAAAAATCCTTTATGGAAGAGTTCATAAAACTTAAAGAAATAATGGTCAAGATGAAGGAGATCTACATGAACTTACTATCTGACATAGATCATCTCCTCATGGTGGCTAAAATTTACCATTATGAATTTAAGAAAGAAGCAGAGGAGTCTGAAACGATCCATAGCAAATGGGAGGCTACATATGATTTCTTGAAGATAACCCAAGAATATATTCAAGAGTTAATTTTGCATATTGATCAACTTCAAAATGATTTGAATTTACTACACCCTCCATATTGCATGGAAAATGATCATGTGCACATGGTAGGAGGTAATTTGGATGTGCTGGAGGAACCTCATATGGAGGAAAAACATGAGGAAGGTGCATATTTGCAGATGCTTGTGAAAAGCTATGATGAAGAAGATGTTTTCAAATAACTTATTGAGATTGAGAGGAAGTATGAATAGTTCTTAGATATGGGAAATATATTTTAGCATATGCCAATTGAATCAACAAGCAAAATTGATTATCCATTCATGGATTGGGTTGGTAAATATATCACTGAAATGGAGGATCAACGATGCACAACAATTTCTTGCATCTGTATATGGTTATTTGACATGCATACCTTGAAGGGGATAATCACATTCCATGCGGATCAATAGTTGAGTGTTGTGCCTCAACTGGAGCTTTAGGTGGTGTGCCCCTTAGCCAATGATTCTAGTGTTTTGATATCTCAATTCATTGAATCCATTTAATAATTTCTTTTTCAGGTTTTGATTCTCTTTCATTCCATTATCATATCATCTTGAAGATCTTGTAGGCCTCCTATGAGTGACACTTCTTCTTATTCTCTCCTTCTCTCATTGTTATGTAGTACTGCCAATTTTGGAGTAATGTAATGGGAAATTAGACCCCAATATGATATGGTTAATGTTATTATGTCTACTATATTTTTTAATATCAGTTTCATACCACTTCCTGGTCACTCACATAGTTTCAAAGGTTCAATGATTGACCCCCTTTGGTTTCCTAGCTCCAGATGCTATATTTTGGGAGTTTTCTATGAGAGGTTAGCTATGAGATTCTTATGAGAATTATTTGACCCTCATGGACCTGTTATAATATTATTTACTATATATGAAAAATTTATAATATTCTGATAGGTTTTGACTGAGTTTCTTTTTAATCGTTTACAACCTGCCTAGATTCCATTGCTAAAATGACTAGTCTTTCAGTTCAAAGCAATTTATGTATATAAAAAAGTACATTCCTTTTAATTTATGTTATTAAAATTATTTAAAACTATAATTATCACATCCCATGTTTAAAACATAAATTTAGTGTCTCTTTTAATGAATTTGGAAACCACTAAAATTTGTCTAGTTGCACAATCCTGATAATTATTTTTCATAGTGCGACTCTTCAATTTTATTGTGACTGTAAAGAACTATATTAGACCTTAATAAATTGGTATTATATTCCTAAAAATATAATTATAACCTTCCTAATCCTTCCTTATCCTATGGTTTCTTGGAAATGATTGTTAAGATCTCAGTTTGCACCGGTTCGGACTCTTAGAAGCCCGGTAGTAGAATTAATCCTAGATGATTCTAAAAACCTAAAATGGCCCAGCATTCTACTGATAATGTATCTAAACATTCAGTATTATAAATTTTACTTTGGTTCTCCTTCAAACCCTATTGTAATTCCTATTTTTACTTGGTAAATTTGCCTCCCTGTCAGTTAGTTGTCTGAATTTTTATCATATACAGTTAGTGGATCTGATTATTTCCTTATGTTTATTACAGTGGCATAACATCACTTTGCTCAAATCAACTGTAAAGTAATCTCTTAGTGAATAAATATTGCAAATCACTAATTCAAGTTTCAGCTATGAGGCTCCTACCAATGATAGAATCATGAGGGGTTCACTCAAGAGGAAATACCATATCACGTCCATTCATATTAGGGGTTTAAATACTCCTAAAAACCTAAAAAAAAATGTATTGCTTCATATTAAGGGGTCAAGAGGGATTTTTAATTTGACATAGTAATATAAATATTGGTGGTTATTTTATTTGTTTGGGATGAGGAATAACCTCCAAATCATGGGATGGACTCATATATCCAAATCATGGGCTCAATTCATACCTCCAAATTGTGGGTTCATATTAGTCTTAGGTTTTGCTAAGAAATAGCCTCCAAATCATGGGCTAGATTCATACCTCCAAAACATGGGATGGATTCATATCAATCCTAAATGCTGCTAAGGAATAATCTCTAAATCATAGGATATATTTATACCTCCAAATCATAGGATTTATAAAGTCTTCTATTTTTTCAAAATAATTTTGTAGGTTGGGGTTTAGGTGGTTATTGAGGATCAATCAAACCTTGCTCCATGACAAGCAAGAAAATTGAGATCAATATTTCTTGGCTCACTAGAACCAAGAAAAGTTAGATCAATATTTCTTGACTAATTATTTATTTCAACCTTTTTTATTCTTCTATTGAGTTATATTTGGAAGATTCAGAATTTTAATTTCAATTTTTATATGGAAGTCATATGTCTTAATATTGTATTGGAACTGACAGGAACATAGCTGAAAATCTAAATCCTTATTTACATACCCTATGTGTTATCATTACCATGAAATGGTATCATATAAGTTTCAGTATCTGTGCATATTTATAACTATTGCATGCTTGAAACTTAACAATGGAGAGTTTTCCCTCTCCCATAAATATTTAAAAAACTAGATATAACCCAAGAAAAGGTAACTAAATTTTGTTAATTTCCTTGATTGCACAAATATATGTAGAGGAAGTGGAGGCAATTCATTGCGACTTGTGAGTGACCCAAATACAAGTTATGCACATGATCATATGGTGTTATTGGAAAGTAAGAGGAATTTTCTATGCTCATTTGGGTTCAAACATCAATGATGTTTGTTTTGATAGGAAGGTAGGGAATTCCATCGCGAAAGGGTTTCAATTTTTCATTTATATGGAGTTTAATTTATTAAGATTATATAAAAATGATATTTCCAAGGATATACTTGTATTTACATGATATAAAATTGTTAGATTGGTAGGATTTAGTGTGAAACATCTACAATTGTTATATTTTCTAAGTAGTGTACTGACGATTAGACTATCAGTCTTTTACATTATTTGTTACATTGGTCTCTTGTCTAGGTTGTATTTTACGCTTTTTGGATTCTCCATTACTAATTAATTGGGTCTTCCTCTATCCAATGCTACAAATTGATCAGTTGACCTTGTGATCCCAATGGAATCATTATTAACATTATACTATTATTTTATTTAGCATCATGTCTTCTTATAATAAGATGTGTTAGGTATCATGTTTGTTACAACTTAATAATATTATTTAAAGGCGGTATTAAAAATGGGGTGATAAAAATGGATGTCTACAATATCTGGTGAAAGTAGGGGGTTTCTTAATTGGAAAGTTATATTGGGAGGGGGGGTTCAAAAATAAAATGTTAGGGGGAATCTACCAATATTTAGTGAAATTATCGATATTATTTAATATCCGATGAACGATCGTTCTATGTAACAAGTTCACTGAGTGACCCCCCACCCCGTGGATAGAAGAAGACTTTGAACAATATGAAGAAGAAACCACTTATGTTGGTGATGAACTACCAATATTTAAGGATCGTGACTTCTATTATCGATCATATAGATAAGATATCAGTTCTGAACCGTCAATGGTTAAGAAATACTTGACCAAGGTTATAGATGTTGAAATTATTCAAATAACTGAGACAGGGGGGTGAATCAGTTATTTCTAAAGCTTAAACCATTTTTAGTATTTAAACCATTATTACTGATTAAATTTTTATAGTTATGAAAATGCATCAAGTATAACAGAAGGAATGATGATCATCAATCACACACACATGATAGAGACAGACAAATATTCATCTTTATTTGAGCACCTACTCAAATGAGGCTGCAACATCTGTTTACAATATCCTTCTTGCAGAGAGAACCAACCCTCATGTTTTTCTTAGAACCCAATAAAATAACATTCTCCATATACTACTGGATGGAAGCACCAACCTCCACTTATACATGATCCAAATTGTACAGAGAAGATGACATGTTTTTGCTAGCACCACCCTACCACCCTTCTTCCTTACATTTAAACATGTTGATTACAATATGTAGAAAAACAGATATAACAATGCATACTAACTCTGTTCTGGTCTAATTTTGGATTTTCTTATGCACCTTTGTTCCCCTCATTGTCTCTATTCTGGATATTCTTGAAAGAACTCAGAGTCATCTTTCATTCCACAATGCCCACTTCAGCGACGGCCCATGCACTGACTCTCTTCCTACAGATAGAAAACACCCTTCTTTTCACCCGTATCTTCTTATACTTATCAATATTTAAACCCTTCACCTGTTCATATTCCTGAATATTTATTTGCATAACCAATTAAAACCATTCGATGCCTTATGACCGACAAGGTGTCCAATAGATGTGTAATCATGAGTTTCTGCAACGCATCTTTGCAAATTTTCCTTCTTCTGCTATTGTCTTTTTTTGCAACTCTCACTCCTTTCAAAATTTTTTGTTTTTCGGTAAATCAGAGTTTCCGCAGGAGTTCTTTGGCGCCATAGATTTTGTGCGTCATCTCTTTTGATCATCGATCTGGAATAGGAATTAACAAACACCTACTTTCGCACATCATTTTACGCAAACTCCTTCTACTTCATCGATTTCTTGTGCACCGTATCTCGATCATCTATCTTAGATAAGATGTGGATTGCGGATCCCAGGTTTTACAATTTTGTTTAAACAAATTCCATAATATCCTCTTTTTGCTTTCTACCTTCCTCTTTCCACTAGTGGATACCGGGTTGCGGAAACCCATATTATTTTAGACTTTGATTTCTCATCTTCTATATTCCACCTTCCATTTTTGTCCTTCCACTTTCTGCATTCCGCATTTTGTTGGAAAACTCCAGGTTGCAGAAACCCATATTATTTTACACTTTGATTTCTCATCTTCCACATTCGGCCTTCCTCTTTCCGCCTTCCATATTTGGCTGGAGGACTCTGGGTTGCAGAAACCCATATTATTTTAGACTTTGACTTCTCATCTTCTGCATTTTTCCTTCCTCTTTCCTTCTGAACAGTTGATTTCTTTCCGGGTTCACTCCTAACCATCAGATCTTTTCATCATATTTTCTTTCAAACTTTGTGGGTTTACTCCTTATTGTCGATTATTCTAACTATTTTTCCTATTCATCTAAGTCCTCTACTTATCTGGATCATAATCTATGTTTTTCCATGAATGACAACCATATCACAATATGATCTGTCTCCATATGATTGCAATACCTATCATAATTCCAACAATATTCGCCTTTGGCATTGATGGAAACCTTCAAATTATGGATGCATGTTGTACTTGTAATCACCAACTATTTATCATCTATAGAAAAACAACTTCTCCCCATTTTACATCGATGTCAAATAATATTCTATAGCACAACTCCCCCTATCAACGTGGACATGTTAGTTGGAATAAGATATGATGCCCAACTTCTGGCGTCGATACTCAAACTGTGTCTTCGGTAAGGATTTAGTGAATATATCAGCAATATGTTCTATAGAAGGAATTAAATTCAATTGAACCACTATGCTTGTAACCTGCTTCCTGAAGAAGTGATACTTAATCGGTATGTGCTTAGCGTTGGAATGAAGGACTGGTTTTTTGGACATACTAATGGCACTAGTATTATCACAATGGAGAGGAATGGGATCAACATATTTTACCTCCAAGTCTACGAGTGTCTGGATCATCTATATTATTTGTGTACACTAGGTGGTAGCATCAATGTATTCATTTTCTATAGTGGATAAATATATCGAGCCTCGCTTCTTACTCATCCATGCAACTAAAGAATCACCCAAGAAGAATGCACCTCGACTTGTGCTCTTTCTTTCATACAATTTTTTTTCCCAATCAACATATGAATATGCAGCTAACTAAAGATTATGATTTCTAGGATACCAGCGGCCATAATCCATTGTGCCCTTCAAATATTTAAATATCCTCTTAACAACCATCAAATGACTTTGCTTAGGAGAAAACTGAAATCAGGCCTACCATTCTAACAGCTTGCATTATATCAGGACGAGATGTTGTGATGTATAAGAGACCTCCTTTCATTGACCGATATTTTCTTCGATCAACATCATGTGAGAGATCATCATTGCTAAGGTTACAACCAACAACCATAGGTGTACTAACAGATGACAAATCTTCCATCTGAAATCACTTCAACATCTCCTTCAAATACTTCTCTTGGGAGAGAAATAAACCTTCAGAAATTAGAATAATGTGAAGAGCAAGAAATAATGACAATTATCCTATAATTGACATCTCAAAATCATGTTACATGGAATTAGAAAACCACTAAACAGAAGAATGATTAGTGCATCCAAAAATAATGTCATCCACATACACCAAAACAACTAATAGATTATCACGTTTAGATTTGATATACAAGTTACTGTCAACAATACCTTTCTTGAATGCTTTGTCCTATAGATATTTATCCAGTATATAATAAGAGGCTCTTGGTGTGTTTTTCAATCCATATAGAGCCTTATTTAGTTTTTTGACATTGTCAGGATTGTTTGTCAATTGGAACCCTTCATGTTTCTCTATATAGACTAACTAGTTAACATCAATCTGATACACTTTGAAGTTCTTATGACTGGAATCGATACGAAACATTCTGATATCTTCCAATCTTTCCACTGGTGCAAATGTTTCATCAAAATCATGTCCCTTGACTTGTGCATACCCCTTATAGACCAATCGGGATTATTCCTCACAATTTGTCCTTGTTCATTCATATTTTTTTAAACACTCACTTAGAGCCCATTACATTTGTATCTGCAGGTCTAGGAACCAACTCCCAAGTATTATTCTTCTCAATCTGATCAAGCTCTTGATTCATGGCTTTAATCCAATCTTCATCCTCAATGTATTCTTCAAAATTATTAGGTTCCATCGTATATTGAAAACCAATATTATATTGTTATGAAGTTTTAATCAACTTCCTTCTTGTATGAAATCCTTTATTCTTGTCAGCAATTATCTGATTTTCAGGATAATTCTTGTGAACAATTCTGGAAGGTGGTTTTGTTTCTATCTGTTTTCTCGAATCTACCTAAATGTTTGCACTTTAATCATCTAAATCTAAACATTCTTTTTTTTATTCTTGGACATGTTCTTCCTTAACTTCAACTGTATCTTTTGTATTTGGTTCATCATTGCTTATTTGAATATATTTTACAGGGATTCCTTCATCTATTTTAATGTCATTACAATCAACCAATTTATGCAGCTTCATATTATAACAATTGTATCCTTTACTATTTGCAACATAGCATAAGAAGATACCTTCATCATCCCTTTCATCATATTTTCCAAGATGTTCATCATTATTTTTAATATAACATTTAATTCCAAATACTTTAAAGTGTTTGACAGAAGCAGGTCTTCCAAACCATAGTTCATAAGGAGTCTTACTATTGTTTGGCCTTAAGTAAACTTTGTTAAGAATATGGATAGCTGTGTGAATTTCCTCTACCCATTATGTCTGAGAAATATTCCTTTTGTTCATCATTGATCTTGCCATCTATTGTACTAACCTATTCTATCTCTCAACTACTCCATTCTGATGTGGATTCCCTAGAATAGGTTATTCTCTTTTAATCCCACGTTTATCACAAAACTCTTTGAAGTCTCTTGAAATGAACTATCCTTCTCTATCAGATCTTATTTCCTTTAGTCTCTTTCCTATTTGATTCTCAGTCAGAACCTTGAAAATTTTGAACTTTTCAAACACTTCAGATTTTTCTTTTAGAGAAGCAACCCATGTAAGTCTAAAATAATCATCAATGACCAACATAAAATATCTGTCTCTTCTTGTTCCTTCCTTTCTTGATGGTTCACACAAATACATATGTACTAACTGGAGTGGTTTGTCTATTGATGTGAATTTCTTGGATTTAAACTGTGTGTGAGTCAATTTTCCAATTTGACAAGGCTTAAAAATAGAGTCATATGGCTTTGATGTTTTTGGAAGATATTTTAGTGCCCCATTGTTCACAAGCTTGGTTATATGATCAAAGTTTAAATGTCAAAGTCTCCTATTCCAAAGCCATTTTTCATCATACTTTCTTAGATGACATTCTTCTTTTCCTTCTTTCAAGACATAGACATTTTTTTATGTTCTTATCCATTTTTCAACTAGATTTCCTGAGGGTACGTATTATATCTTGCAATCTTTATAAGTGAAAACAACTTCACATCCTCTGTCACAAACCTAACTGACACTACAAATATTATGGTTTATTCCATCTAGAAACAACATATCTTTGGGTTTCTCTTTTCCATTTCTCAACTTTACCATTACTTTTCCTTTGATTTTCCCTGGAGCAACATTTCCAAAAGTTACATTTCCTGATCTATTTTCACTTAGAGACAGAAAATTACTTTTATCACCAATCATGTGTTTGGAACATCTACTATCAATATACCAGGGGCCTTTTTTCCTTTGAACAGAAAGCACTAAGCCACTTTTGTTGTTTTCTTTCTTCTTCCAAACTTTAGCACTTTCAATAGAGTAAATCACTCTTGGGTTTGTTTTGTAATCCTTCAGATGAGAGTTTGAAGCGTTGTGTCCAAAATTATGACAAACATAACATTTTGGCTCATTGTACAGTAGATCAAAAGAGTTGCTATATCTATCATGGGTTATTCCTTTAGTTGTGAACTGAGTTGTATGTTGTTCTTGTTTACTTTTTGACTGTCTTGTTCTATGTTGCAGCAATTGACTATTCTTTGATTACATATTTCTAAAATTAAATGCACACTTTGCGGATTTGTGGCCAAAATTAGAACAACAATAACAGTAACGATGGAAAAAAATTTGGTACCTGAATCTTGGTTCTCTTCCCTTTTGTTGACTTTGTTTCTGAACAATCCTTGGTTGATAATTCTGATCTAAATATCTGATTATGGTACTTGTTTGATGTCCTTTTGTTTGCATAGTATGTTCACATTTTGGATATTTGATGCTTAAACTTTCTTCATAGCCAAGACCTGTTTTTAACCATGGGGACCTTTTCTTACTTAGAATGTTGTTAAGTTCTTTTTAAGCTTTGATAATTGACAAATTTTGATGAAATGGATATTGAAATTTCTCCAATTCTTTCCTCGTTGTCACTACTTCTTATTCTAAATCTTCACATCTCTTTTTCCCTTCGGTTAATTGTTGTTTTAGAATATCTTCTATTTTCTTTTCCTCTTGTAATTCCAATTTTAATAGGGAAATATCTTCACTTGGTTTTTTACCATTCTTTTTATATTGCATCAATAATTGTTTTTGTTTCCTCTTCTTTACTCTGAGTTTGTCAATCTTCTCCAAAGCACTGATTAGTTCACCTTCCATATCAACCATAACTTCTTCATCATTCAGGAAACTTCTTATATATTCATTTCCAAAATCTTCTATGGCCATAAGAATAAAGTTATTCAATTCATCCTCACAAGATGTATCATTGTCTGTTTATTCTCAAGAATCAACATGATTTACACACAAGATTTTCTTTTTATATTTATCCTCTTTATTGTATTTATTGACTTTATAGTTTTCTTCATCATTAGAAGTCTTCCTCTTTTTCTTGTGGGGACATTTATATGAAAAATGGCCTATTTTACCACAGTAAAAACATTTAAAGGGAATCTTGCCTTTGTGTTTACTTGATCCTTTCTTTAGCCTCATTATAAATTTTTCCTCAGTCACATCCATTTCAGAATCAGTGTTCTTATCTGCTTTAAAATATGCTTCTCTAGTGGTGTATTTATCTTTACCAATACTCATTTTATAGGATGTCAGAGTACCTAGGAGTTGGTCAATAGGAAAAGTTGTGAGATCACTTAATTCTTCTATTGCAAAAACTTTAGGATTAAATCTTTTAGGAAAAGATCTTAAAATTTTCTGAACTAAGGATGCTTCATCAATATTTTCACCAAGACCCTTCATAATATTCACAGTCTCTTCTATTTTGAAGAAATATTTACTGACATTCTCATCCTCATTCATCTTTAGCTATTCAAATTTTAGTCTATATGTCTATAGTTTGGCATCCTTTACATTGTCATTTCCTTCATAACCGGATACAAGTTTATCCCACATCTCTTTCATAGATTCAAGATGCATCACCTTAACAAACTGAGCCTCTACAATACCACTTGGGATACTGTTCATTGTTTTTGCATTAAAACTAAATTCCAACTTATCATCTATGGAGGCTGGAACAACCGGATTTACATAGCCAATTTATACTACATCCCAAACATCAACACGTAAGGACATTATATAGGTTTTCATTCCAACCTTCCTAAAGGAAAAAATTGTTTGATCAAACAGAGGAACCTTATAGGATAAATTCCCTTCATAAATTGACATTTTTAAGCTTACAGATATACCTTTAAAAAAAAGGAACCCGCTTTGATACCAATTATTGAAGTTATTCAAATAAGTAAGTAGGGGGGGGGGGGGGGGGTTTAATCAATTATTTCTAAATCTTAAACCATTTTTTATATTTAAACCATTATTACTGATTACATATTTATAGTTATGGTAATACATCAACTATAACAGAAGGAATGATGATCATAAATAACACACACATGATAGATACAAACAAATATTCATCTTTATTTGAGCACTTAATGAAATGAGGCTCCAACCTCTATTTACAAATTCCTTCTTGTGGAGAGCACCAACCCTCATGTTTTTCTTAGAACCTACCAAAATAACATTCTTCAGCTACTATTGGATTGAAGCACCAACTTCCACTTGTATAGAGAAGACAACATGCTTTTCCTAGGACCACCCTACCACCCTTGTTTCTTAGATTTAAACATGTTCATTGTGATATGTAGAAAAACATATATAACAATGCATACCAACTATGTTTTGATCTACTTCTGTATTTTCTTATGCACCTTGTTCCCCTCATTTTGTCTTGGATATTCTTGGAAGAAATCAGAGTCATATTTCATTCTGCAATCCCCACTTCGACGACGTTCCATGCACTAGCTCTCTACCTGCAAAGAGCACACACCCTTCTTTTCACCCGCATCCTCTTATAATTATCAATATTTAAACCCTTCACATGTTCGTATGCCTGAGTATTCATTTTCATAAATGATCAAAACCGTTCGATGCCTTATGAAAGACAAGGAGTCCAGTTGATATGTAATCATCAGTTTCTGCAATGCATCTTTACAATTTTGGCTTCTTCCACTATTGTATTTTTCTACAAATCTGACTCCTTTAGCAATTTTTGTTTTTGGCAAATCAGAGTTTCTGTAGAAATTCTTTGGCATCGTTGATTTCATGGTGCCTCTTTTATGATCATTGATCTAGAATAAGACTTAGAAAAAACCTTCTTCCGCACATAATTTTCTGCAAACTCCTTCCATGCGGTCAATGTATTGTGCACCATTTCTCGATCGTTGATCTTAGATCAGATGTAGATTGCAAATATTGGGTTTTCCAAGTTTGTTTAAACAACTTCCACAATTTCTTCTTTCTTCCTTCCTCCTGACGATTTCCACCTTTCACATCCTGCTTGTGGATACTGGCTTGTGGAAACCCATATTATTTTATACTTGTATTTCTCATCTTCCACATTCCACCTTCTGCTTCCCACCTTCCACTTTCCTCCTTCTGTTTTCTGTTGACGGACTCCCAGTTGCGGAAACCCATATTATTTTAGAATTTTACTTCTCATCTTCCACATTCTGCCTTCCGCTTTCCTCCTTTCGCATTTCCTTGGTGGACTTTGGGTTGCAGAAGCAAATATTATTTTACACTTTTAGTTCTCATATTCTGCACTCCTCCTTCTTCTTTTCTTCTGAACTGTTGATTTCTTTGTGAGTTCACTCCTGACCATTAGATCTATTCATCATATTTTCTTTCAGACTTTTAGGATTTACTCCTGAGCATCGTATCTTTGTACAAACCATTGATTCTTATGAGTATTTTCCTATTTATCTAATTCCTCTGCTTATGTAGATCATATTCTATGTTTTTCCATCAATGAAAACCATATTACAATTAGATCTGTTTCCATATGATTGTAATACCTATCATAATTTCAACAATAGAATCATTTGAAAACATGACTCCTTGCTACCAGGAGTATCTAGCATTGGGGAAGGATATTGGTGGAGTCATGAATTTCAAGGATTATGTCTATCCCATGTATGGATTTTGGATTCATAATTTTGATGAGTATTCATTCAATGGAAGCAAACTGTCCATGGAGGAACCAAATTGTTCCAACTCTTTGAGTAAAAAGCAAGAAGAAGGAACCAAAATTGCAGGTTCATAAAATCCATCTACAAGTTCAACAACTATGAGATTGTTTGGTTTTTATTCAAATTGATATTCTAGACATTGTGACATGAGTAACATTCAAGATAGAGAAGTATAAATTTTCCTGGAAGATAATAGAAATGAATTAGAGGCAAAGATTCATGAGGTGGAGTGCAAGTCACTGCAAGGTACTGCATGGGAGAAGAAGTTGAAGTTGAATGCGCTTACAGCTTCTTTGTGGGTGATTTCCAAATCACTGCTAAGGTTGTTAGTTCAGGTGATGGTAGTGAGACATCTTTGTTATCATAACCAAAAGAATATTATAAATCAGATTTATAGTCACCTCTTGAGACTCATAATGAAGAATGCGACAAGGCCACATCATTTGGGTGTGAACCCGAGAATTTGCTGGAAGAGAAAGTCACCATAATGTCCCCACATAAAGATGATGAAGATGAAATTCCAAGGTATTATGTACTTTCTGATTTGTGAAAATATCACATTTCATTTCAACCTTCATAGATAACCTCCACTTCACATCATGGAAGTGATTTTGCAAAATATTCTAAAGCTAATCGGTATGTTGAGACTGAGATTTGTGTTGTGGATCCATGCCACAATAATTATGACCTTATGTGTCATCCATTGGGAGGAGAAACATTAGTGGAGTATCATTTTTGTAGTGGGTTACTAAAGGAGAATATATAGAAGCTTATGGCAGCCACGAAAAAAAATCGTTGACACCAATTCCTTGGTGGAAAGATGGTGGAAAGCTTCCGAGGGAGAGTTGGAAAGAGAATCCTTTCTGGACGAGTTCATACAAAACAAAAGAAGGAATGGTAAATATGAAGGAGAGCTGCATGAACTTACTATTTGACAGAGATCATCTCCTCGTGGTGGCTAAAATTTACCAATATGCATTCAAGAAGGAAGTAGAGGAGTTTGAAAGGATCCATAACAAATGGGAGGCTACATATGATTCCTTGAAGATAACCCAAGAATATCTTCAAGTGTCAATGTTGTAGATTGATCAAATTTGAAAGGATTTGAATGTATGACACCCTCCATATTGCATTTAAAATGATCATGTGCACATGGTAGGAGGTAATTTGGATGTGTTGGAGAAACCTCATGTGGAGAAAAAACAAGAGGAAGTTGCATATTTGGAGATGCTTGTGAAATGATTTGATGAAGAAAATTTTTTCCAAGAACTTATTGAGATTGAGAGGAAGGATGAAGAGTTCTTAGATATGGGAAATATTTTTTATCATGTGTCAATTGAATAAAAAATAAAAATCGATTATCCATTCATGGATTCGGCTAGTAAATATATCACTAAAATGGAGTATCAGGGACGCACAAGAATTGCTTGCATCGGTAGAGGGTTAGTTGAAATGCATATATTGTAGGGGAAACCTCATGAGCTTCCATTATGGGTGGTTTATTCCTCTCTATAGTAGGTGGATAATGACATTCCATATGGATCAGCAAATAAAATTCCATATTCATCCATTGACTGTGTGGATAGAGACATCATTCAAATGAATTATTTCGGAGGTAAATGATTGTTTTATTTCTGCAATAATTGTTTTTATAACTAACATTTCCTTTAAATGTGAGAATCATAAAATGTCTATTTTTCATCCATTAAATACCATATCTACACATGCACATGATGTGCATTTTGATTTGCATGTGCTTGAGAATTGGAGAACAAACAAAATAAATATCAAGCACTTACACTATTGTTATAGCTGATTTTACCACACTTGGTAGATCACATCTTTATGGCCTTCCATGTC
The DNA here is from genome assembly GCA_001517045.1 of Pseudotsuga menziesii. Classification (NCBI taxonomy): domain Eukaryota; kingdom Viridiplantae; phylum Streptophyta; class Pinopsida; order Pinales; family Pinaceae; genus Pseudotsuga; species Pseudotsuga menziesii. Next base: position 128,953 of record LPNX010560288.1, read on the forward strand.
CCTTTGTAGACTCATTGGACCCCCAATAAAGTCCCCAAGAAACACCTTTTAATGTGTATATGTGACTTTTAAAGCAATATCTTCTTGTACACAACTTTTGAGCCAAATCCTGCACACATCGAGAAATGCGCATGAAGACAATTGTTTTCCTCATAGAGTCCCGAATAACTTGACTCTTGGCCTTCCATATTCCCTAAGAATGCTCGGAATTGACCCTCCATTTCTGATTTGGAGTGCTATATATTGAGACTCTTGGACACATTGAAGGAGGAGAATTTGGAGAGCAAGGAAACTATAGTTCATTTTTGCTTCACTTGTTTATGCTTGAATCTGGATCCCTTTGTCCATTTGGAGCACATAGTGTTGCTCTTCCAAAGCTTTCCTTTTCATTATAATCTTTCCATTGTGATGGAGGATTGAAGTTTTGGAGGCCCAGGTGGAGGACTCAGTTTCTCTGGTTCGAAGAAGTGCCGACATAGTTTTTCACTATTGTATCTCTGTTTTATTAATAGAAATATCCATTTCCTGTCCAATACATGTGCATAACTATGAATATCGTATCCATGGATGTAGTTATTTTTATTATACATGATGGTTTCCATATGCTAGAGTATCCATAACACTTTGATATACAGCATGCTTCTCTTTTTTGTTGTTGATGAGAGTGAATTGTGAATACAAGCATGTTGGAAAATCTCAACAAGGATCTACAATAACTGTCTAGAATAAGGTACGCTTCATATCCATTAGTGTTAGATGTCTTTATTTCTCTTGAATTTTGGAATGGATTGATTTATGGTGTCATTTACTCTATTTTGGTACACCCCAATCCAAAGGAAGTTTCTCTCTTTAATAGAATCGGTGACTTCGCTAGGGAGGTTCCTTATTTTTTCTTTAGTGATTGGGTGCACAATGTGCTTGAATTGCTATTTGTTCTTTTATTTTTTGTGTCAGGTCCAGAAGTAGGTTTTCTCTTTAGTGTCTTATTGAAGTGATTTTCACCTTGGTTTATCATTTTCCCCCCTCTTTCTTTCTGTACGCGAGTTTTTTCTTCATAGTTACGTATACATGTGGGTTTCTATTGAATAGCCATGTATACACGTACGTTTTCTATGAACAATCGTGTATGCCTCTATTTTGACTTTGATTTATATTTTTGAGAGTTTTTGGGTGAATTTTGGATGCTGCTGGATCTTCCATGATACTGTTGGTGTCCGTATGCTGCCTCTGTTTGTGACCAGAGACCCTTTTTTATTTGTTTTTAATTAGATGTTGGTCTTGTCATATTGTTTCCTTTTTGTTTTTGGATTAGTGCATTAGATTTATTTTGATATTGATGCCTTGCTAGGATTATTTATGTGATTTGATGTAGGACCTGAGAGTTGTAGAGTCTTTTGCTTCTTTTACATATCATTTATTTCGAAAATAGAAAAATATTTTATTTTTGGCATACTTATGTTTTTTTTTCATTTGGAAATTGCATGGTACTTGGATTAGGTTTGCTTACTGAAGTTATAGATAGGATTTCATATAGGAATGGTTGCATTATCATTTGAAGGAAAAATAATGCATCTCATGTAGTGGCATACCTTGTTTTCTCATTTAGAAAAAAATTCACTTGGCATTGTTTTTTAGGTGTGCACATTTAATTTCACTGTTGAGTCATAACACCATTGGTTGCACATCCATTTCCTTTGAGTAATCACAACCACTAAAATCAATGCTTAATTTAAAATGAATTACACATTTTTCTTTGATAGTGCACATCAACAAGATTAGGTTTTAGAGTCTTGGAATAGTTCATTGTGAGTAAATTCTCTAAGACTACTAAACAAAACAAGTAGGTGTCTATCAAGTCGAGAGAGTGAAATCCTTGGTATAATTAGTGTTCTCAAAAGGCTCCTCTTACACAGGATTTAAGCACAAGGAAGTGTACACGATTTTGGTTGGGACAGCCCCTTGCCACTTTCTGTGAGCGCCGAAGATATTTCCAGCATCTTATTTGTATCTAGGGGATTTTGACGTACCTTTGGTGCTTTCATGCTTCGGGCTTTGATACCCTTCCCATATGGTAGATCCCACTTGCGAATGTATTTTTGAGCATTGGCTATATTGGGGTGACCTTATTTTCCTTACCTAGGTATCACAGGAGGTACTTCCAGAGGTTATTATGAGTGTCCTAGCTAGGTAGGGATCAGACAACGCAATATCTTTATGCATTGAAGCTGAGGGGCACTATAATTGGTTACACACCTCCGCTTGTAGTATGTGGGAGTCTCAGACCATTCCTAGGAGAGACACACCTGCTACATTCAGGAGCTCATTTATCCTCCCTTCGGATTGTATGCATCTGGATGTATATTTTCTTAGTAGTATGCTCTTTGTGCGCTAGTGGGATTTAGGCATTGTGGTTACTTAAGTATGATTTCAGGTCCTTTTATGTTCAGCATTCTTGATATCACTACTAGTATCCAATCACTTGCTCCAGGTCCTAGTTCGGACCCTGGTGTTGGACTGGGGGGCACCACAGACCCTTACCTTGCTCATAGATTTGGGAGTGGTCATATTTCATCCTCTACTCCCTTTTATGAGGGTTTTCACTCCCTTTGTCCGGTCTTAACACTAGTGTTCACCCTCATGGGGGTGGTAGAGGATACATGAACGTTGGGTCTACACCTTACATTCCTTCTTATGTCCCATCCTCCACCACAATGTTTCTTTTTATTGCAGTTTTCGTGATCAGTCTTCCCTATACCCTATAGTTTGGACTCTTTACTTACTTTTTCTAGTTGTTTTGGACTAATATTGTTTTCATGTAGGATCCATTTTTTGTACACTATCTTCGAGACGTTGACCCATTCATATCTATTACAGGTATAATTTTGAACTAGCATATAGGTTAGGACTCCACATCCACTTGCATTATGCATCGCCTTGTGACCATTTCACCTTAACACTAGGTACAAACCCACTTCGTAATGTCACGGAACGTTCATATTGCTATTAGAAATGGCATTATGTAAGTGGTAGAGGTTTCCTATACATGGGTTCCCTAGTTAGATCATTTTTTTGCAATTTGGTACCCATGATGATATTTATCATTGTATTGTACTGATGAGTGGCTGGTTATTCCACTTGGGTTTTCATTACTCCACTTCTACGATGGATATAATGTATTTCATCCATCATGTTACCCCTCTAACCTCACACATTAGGGGGGCATATATTATAGATGATTTTACCACACTTTTTATATCACATCTTTATGGCCTTGTGTGTCCCTCTACAGACTCCTTGGACCCCATTTCTCAAATTATACTTTGATGTCCTAAGAAATTCCCCCAAAAAGCACATGTTTATGTGTATATGTGACTTTTAAACCAATATATGTGTGTACATGCAGATTTTGGGCCAAAACCCACATACATCGAGAAATGTGCATGAAGAAAAATTTTTATGGAATTTTCCTCATATATTCCCGAATAAATTTACTCTTGGCCTTCCATATGCCTTGAGAACACTCAGACTTGACCCTCCATTGCCTATTTGGAGTTCTATATATTTAGTCTCTTGGACACATTGAAGGAGGAGAAATTTGAGTGCAAGGAAACTATAGTTCATTGTTTCCTCACTTGTTTTTGCTTGAGTCTACATCCATTTGTCCCTTTGGATCACATAGTGATGCTCTTCCAAATATTTCCTTTGCTTTGTAAGAATTCCATTGCGATGGAGGGTAGAAGTGGTGGATGCCCAGGTGGAGGAGTCGGTTTATCCAGTTTGAAGAAGTTCCCATAGATTTTGTCACTATTGTATCTCTTTTTTATTAATAGAAATATCCATTTCCTGTCCAATACATGTGCATAACTATGGATATTGTATCCATGGATGTAGTTATTTTTCTTATACATGATAGTTTATATATTCTATAGTAGGCCTAACGCTTTGGTATATAGCATGCCTCTCTTGTTTGTTGTTTTTGAGAGCGAATTGTGAATACAAACATGTTGGAAAATCTCAACGGGGATCTACACAAACCACTCGGAATAAGGTATGATTCATATCCCTTAGTGTTAGATGTATTTATTTCTCTTGCATATTGGAATGGATTGATTTATGTGGAAATTCATTCTATTGTGGTACACCCCAAGCCATAGAAAGTTTCTCTCTATAACAACTATTTGTGGAAATTGAACCCAAGTTATAGATCAATTACACTCACAAAATTGCTAATCAAACATGCAAAATTCACACAAAAGGATAGTGAAATTGGAGCATAACTTAATCATGTATTGAATAAGTGTATATCAGCAAACCATATGAAGTAATATGATTCTCAAATATATAATTACATCAAAGATTCAAAAGCATAAGGTTTCTATTCGAATTGGTCCAAAAGCAGGCTTACTAAAACTAGTCAAATCCCCCATAGGTGCAAGAAAGACTTTCCAAATCTATGAAGATGCTGAAGAACTGGATAAATCAGATAGGAAAGATAATAAGTGATGGAAAGATATTAGATCCATGATTTTTTTTGGAGAAAAGGAAGGAGGATGATGTGGGAAAAAAACAAGGCAGTTACTCCTAGACTAGCTTTTCCTTTTTGCCTTAAAATTGTTGTAAAGCAAGGAAGATTTTAGAAAAAGTAGAACTACACTTTTAGGAACTAGGAATAGAATAAGACCTACTAAAAAAGTTTCCAGGATGATTCCAAAGTTCTCCAATACCCACTTTATCAAGTATTGACTTCTAGGTGCATGTGGAAGCCAACTAGCATAAACAGGAATCTAGGAATCTAGGAATAAGACAAAAATGATTAAAATATGGGTAACTATGGGTTGATTATTATAACACCCCCCCTTAAAACTGAATCTATGACTAAATATCAAAAAACTCTAGGGCCTAGAAACAAGGCTTAGTCACCCATTACATACTGCATGTCCATAAAACCATGGAAAGGGGAAAAAACCTAGTGGGAAAATCCTCCCTTAAGCATGGACACGAAACAAAATTTTGAAAATATTGTTATCAATCATACTTCACCGCATGATCAGAAATCCCCATTAGTGGTTTGATATTACTGAAGGTCTTCTCACAGAATACTTTGGTGAATATATCTGCTACTTTCTTGGAAGATGCGTAGTAGAGTAGAGAAATGGTACCATCATGCACAAGCTCCCTGATATAGTCTATATGGATCTAAATGTGCTTTTTTATTTATCTTTGAACTGGATCAGTGGATATTTGAATGGTTCTTTGATTTTCACAATAGATGACTGTTTAAAAATCTGATTTGAAACCACATTCTCCAAGTATCCCCTGCAACCACAAACATTGAGTAGTTGCATTCACAACTCCTCTATACTCTGCCTCTGTAGATGAGAGTGCTATGGAACTCTGTTTCTTACTTGACCAGTTGATTAATCCTTATCCAATCATGAAGACATATCCTGAGGTATACTTTTTATCTTTGTTGTCACCTACCCAATCACTGTCAGTAAATCCAACTAGCTCTAACTCAGATTTTACTTTGTAGAAAATCCCATGAGTCCTTTTCCCTGAACAAATTTTAGGATCCTCTTGGATTCTCTCGAATGCATCTCATGAGGATGATCCATGTATCTTGAAGCCACACTAACTACATAAGATAATTCAGGTCAAGTATGTGTAATATAAATCAAACACCCAATCAACTTCCCATACATTGTATTATTTACCAAAGGAGAAGAACCTCCTTCCTCAAGCTTAACTCCTGAAAGGAATCGAGTCTTGTTTGGATTGAAATATTTAATAATGAACTTGTTGAGTAGATATGAATCATACTTTTACTAATTAACCTTGATTTCATGTTGGTATTGAGAAATTTAGAGACCCAAGAATTGGCTCAACAATCCCAAATCTGTCATAGAAAAGGCATGGTTCATTGCATCCTTCAAGGAGGAAATTTATTTATTTGAAATTCCTGTGATAAGTAGGTAATACACATATAAAATGATAATCATTAAATATCCATGAATAATCTTCAAATATACATTAGGATCATACTTGCATCAAACAAAACTTGGTGATAGAAAAAATCCATCAATCTTGGCATACCAAGCCTTGGGGGCTTACTTGAGCCCATACAGTGATTTCTTTAACCTGCACAGTAAATATGGATTAGATACAAAACCATATAGTTGTTTTATATAAATATATTCATTCATATCTCCATTTATAAAGGCACAGTTCACATCCATGTGATGTACCTTCCATTTCCTTGAAGCTGCAATGGCTAGAGCAAGCCTTATGGAGTCCATCTTTTCCACTGGTGCAAAGGTCTCATTGTAATCAATACAATTTAATTCAGAGTATTTGTTGGCTACCAGTATTTCCTTTTATTTCAAATGTGAACCATCGGTAGAAAAATTATTTTTAAAGACCCACTTACACTTCACTAGCTTTCTCCCTAGGGGAGATCAACCAGTTCCCATGTGTTGTTCTTCTGGAGTGAGATGAATTATTCTTTCATGGATGTTTTTCATATTCGATCATGTGCTACATATTCATATGTCTGTGGATCAGAATCAACCATAAAATAACACTTCTCAAAAAAGAGTGGATCTTTTACACAAAGGGCACTCTCAAATTGAGATCTAGTCCTCCTAGTGTCACTAGGATTTCCAGCTAGTTCCCTAGTTTCATGAATGGTCCTTGTTTCTCACTTTGGTCTTGTCTGGATGTTAGGATATGGAATTCAATAATAATTATCATATGTATCATAATCAACAAACTCATTAGTCTCTTCACTTACAATCAATGGATGTGGTGGTGAAGAGCACTCTCCAACTTCAACTGCTGCTAAAGGCTCTTCTTCGAACTGAACACTTATTTCATTGAAATATTTGTTAGTTATAAAGTTGATATAATTGTACCCTTTTGAATATTTAGAATACCCACAAGTAGGCACTCTTGGATTTGGTGTTGCAAATCCTTCCTCTTTTGAGTTTGAATTCTAGCCCAAGCCTTTGAGCCAAAAATCCTGAAGTGGGTGACATCTGGATTGTGCCCACTCCAAGATTTGAAAGGAATAATACCATCAAGATTATTATGTGGCACCCTGTTCTAAGTATAGGATGCACATTTTATATACTCAGACCAAAACTTTGGTGGCAATTCTTTAGCCTCCATCATGCAAGTTGCCATCTCCTTGAGTGATCTGATATTTCTCTCAACAACACCATTTTGTTGTGGTGTGTAAGGAATAGAATGATGCATCTGGATACCTTTATATTTACAATAATGGATGAAATCAGACTTGACATACTCCAACATTTTCAAATCTGAGGATTTGAGATTCCTCCCAGACTGGTTCTCAACCAAGGCTCTAAATACATTGAAGAGGTCAAAAAATTCAGACTTGTTCTTTAGGAAGTAAACCCAACAATACCTGGAAAAGTCATCTACGAAGGTGAGTGCATATTTGTCTTGAATCATGGACATATGAGGGAATGGACCAGAAATGTGACTGTGGATTAACTCAAGAGGTGCAGAGGTTCTCTCATGACTAGCTCTCTCATACTTGTGCTCTGGGTGTTTTCCTAGGATACAACCTTGACAAACTCCCTTAGAAAACTTGATTTTGGTAACTCTATGACCATATCTTTGTCACTCAAATCAGAAAGATACTTTTAGTTAAGATGGCCAAATATTTCATGCCAAAGATGTCTTGCTTCATTAGCATGAGTAAGAAGAGCAGAGGGGTTTGATGAGGGTATAAAAAGAGAAAAGTTGTATACCTTCAATGTGTGATCAACAACACCTTTTTCTATGACTTTACCATTTGAAATCTTACTGATTTCAACTTCATTGGGGGAGAAGATGAATTTATTTGGAGACCTAGTGTGAGTCATCTGATACACTGACAAGATATTAGAGGAAATACTTGGAACATACAACACACTATTGAAATTACCATGGTCAATGTCAATCCTACCCTTACTGATACTGTCAGTAAGAGAGTTATCTCCCAAAACTATTTGTGGACCTTTCGACATGTCAAGAGATAAAAAGATCTCCCTTGTTGAAACTATATGTCTGGAACCTCCAAAATCAATGATGAAACTAGGTGAGCTTGAAGTGAAAGCAACCAAGGCATGTACTCTCTCCTTGTCTTTTGAATTTGATCCTCCTTCCCTCTTCTTTGAGCAATCATAAAGGGAGATGTTTTTTTTCTCCAGGAGTTAGCTCAAACTGTCAATTTTCTTTTTCATACAAGAGCTCTTAGGATGATAGCCCTTACTGCAGTATGTGCACTTGCTCATTTATCCTTTGTTATTCTTCTTCTGGAAGTTCTTCTTGGAGCCTGAGGGATCCTCTTGAGACTTTGACTTGTCTCTCTTTTGCTCGGATGGATTTTTAGATTTTTTATTTCTTTTTTAATCCACCTTTGAATCTGCAGCAACCAAATCATGTCTTTGGAAGGTTTGATGGTGCCCATCATTACCAAATTATCTTTCTCCTAGGTGAGGGATTCCATGAATTCAGCAAGCTTAGGCATCTTCCAGGTTTAAGTTGTCAATTTAGTGGAATGGAAGGTCAAAACAAACATTGAATAGTTAGGACCAAGATTTGAGAGTACAGTAAGGACTAGTTGCTCTTCCTTCTTCTCAATCCCACATTGTTTTAGCCGCAAAACTAGGGCCTTAAACTTGGAAAAGTAGAGTTGAAATGATTCAAAACTAATGGGACTCAAGGAGATCAATTCATTCTCGATTTTATTTCCTCTCATCTCATCTGTATTTCCAAAAATATCTTCAATATTCTCCTAAAACTCATTAGGTGATGCCAATGAATCAACATGGAAGAGGAGGTCTCTTGAAATGCTCAGACACAAAAGACCATAGGCCTCATCCCTCCTGTTGTGCCATTTTATTTTCTCTACAGCTACATTGGGCTCTACCTCAGTAGCCATAGTAACCCTATAGATACCTTTCTCTCTCAACAATATCTCCATCTCATCTTTCCATCCAAATAAATTGAATTGAGTCAAGATGATCCTTTGAGATTGGTCCATATCTCAGCTCATGTTCCCTACAGTCAGTAGAATGCGTTCACATTTAGTGATGTTGAACCTGAAATAAAAACTTGGAAGGATATAAATTGATCTATAAAGTTTCTAATAGAATGTGTAAATTGAACCCAAGTGATAGATCAATTACACTCACAAAATTGCTAATCAAACATGCAAAATTCACACAAAAGGAGACTGAAATTGGAGCATAACTTAATCCTGTATTGAATAAGTGTACATTATCCAACCATATGAAGTAATAGGCTTCTCAAATATATAATTACATCATATATTATAAATAATAAGTTTGCTATTCAAATTCATCAAAAAGTAGGTTTACAAAAACTAGTCAAATCCCTCATAGATGCAAGAAAGACTTTCCAAATATATGAAGATGCTCACGAACTGTGTAAATAATATAGGACAAATATTAAGTGATGGAAATCCATCAGATCCATTCTTTTTTTTGGAGAAAAGGAAGGAGGATGATGTGGGAAAAAAACAAGGCAGTTACTCCTGGACTAGCTTCTCCTTTTTTCCTTAAAACTGTTGTAAAGCAAGGCAGCTTTCAGAAAAAGTAGAATTGTGCTTTTAGGAACTAGGAATAAAGTAGAATTGCTAAAAATGTTTCCAGGATGATTCCAAAGTGCTCCAAGACCCAGTTTAGAAAGTATTGAATTTTAGGTGCATGTGGAAGCCAACTAGCAAAGAGAGGAATCTAGGAATCTAGGAATAAGACAAAAATGATTAATTAATGTTAAATACGGGTAACTTTGGGTTGATTATTATTCTAACACTATTTTAGAGACATTTGGAGCTACCACTCAGTAGAAATTGTATAATTTTGGAAGAGGTACAATATTATACATATGATCGACCAATCAAGCGAGACAAGGATCCATGCACATTCTTGGTGGATGAATATTGCATAAATGTCGATTTAGTTCATAATTTTTCATCCTATGCACTTCCTATTACTAATATGGGGCATGAGGATGGTAAATGAGTAAAAGGATTTTCCTTGTTAGTGATACATGAGGAGTGGTAGGCTCTCACTTGTGCTCATGATGACTTATGAATGCACCATTCCCTTCCCAATAGTAACAAAGGCATCCACTTACATTCTTTTATCCCTCCTTCATTCACTTGTACCCATTGAGTGGACTTGGTGGTAGGTAGTTGAGCCATTGGAGTTGTGCACTAGTTCCATGCATCTTGAGGGATCATAATATTTATATAGATGCGGAAGACTCACGGATGGAGATGCAACATAGGCACATATTTCTTCCATCTGATACCATTCATCTACATACAGATTGGGTGGAATATTACATGTCACACATGGAGTCTTATTCTAGAAATATTTCTTCTCATGGTCAGTGGAATGTAGCTAAGAAATCAAGTTGCCAAGATAAGTTGTTGAGACATATATCTTGCACAAGGTGGCCTCTGTGGAGGATACACACATTTTTATATGGATGGTTTCACCCTTTAACTAGTGGGAGAGGGATGAGGCATTGTATTTTTCATTTAGGGAAGCACTTTACTTTCTAATTGGTTTGGTTCGATGGAGTGTCCTTCCACTCCCTTCCTAGATAAAAATGAAAATGATTTACATCATTGTTTGCATTTATGGATATTTATATGATATATATTCCAATAACTTTTAGAAACATAAGCATATATTGTTGTTATATGATGTTCTTAGTTTATATGGATGGACATGGGATCACCACCTATGTCTTTGAAGCAGCAATAATGTGAGTTTCAGTTCTCTCATGCACATGGGATCTCATATTTTGGAGAGGCTTCTTATGATTCAACCCCACATTGAGGATTTCCATGCTTGGTGGGAGAGTCTAAAAGATGATCAGTTTTTCATTCGGAGTGATCAACTTCCATTTTGGTGGTGTGATCTTGACTTCCTTCCTAATGATCGATTCTTCCATTTGTTTGTGATATTTGGAAGTATGCAGAAGTGGCATTGGGATCTAGGAATCGATGGGTAACTTTAGTTTTCATTGATGTATGGGATGTAACACAATTAATGGGATCCTGGGATCAATTTTGGAGATACAATTATAATTAGAGTAGAGAAGCAAGAACATGGTGGCACTTCCATTGAGTTCAGTTGGAATTTGGAGTTCCAAATCTTGTCAAGTTAAGCTCTAGATATTAAATTGCTTGAGAACACGTCAAATTTCAGGAGGGGAGGACTGTAATGTCCCTCCGAAGTGACCATGATGTTTTATTTCCTAAAACCATAGTGTTTTACCCGAGGGGTATTTTGTAAAGAAATAAATATTAATATGCTACTAGACTAGATGCAAGTTCTAATTTTATTAATTATTTTTTTATTTTAATAAATTTTGTGATTAAGTTAATCCTAGGTGAAATGGAGGGTGCATGGGTCCAAGTGGACCATGAGTTTGCATTAATAAATAAAAACACTCAAGCAAATCAAGAAAATTTCAAAATCAATCAATCTAGAAATATGGAGCCTACCAATTCAGTCAGAAGAGAAAAGATAGGACAAAGGAGGAAACTGCAGAAAAATATCTTAAGGTCCTATTGCTGGTAGCAACAGATCCCATTTTAAACTACTAAAATGGGAGCCTCACCCATCCTTTCAATTAATTGTTGAATCCATTATATTGTTATGGGATATTTTGAAACTGTAAGTACTTTTTTTGGCCTTAATAAAATTTCCTTATAAACCTTTTTTTTGGTTTTGTGGATTGCAGGCATCCTTTTCTTTTACACACATTTTGTATTTTCGCAATGCACAATGAATATTGCGGAAGTCCCTTTTTTGGAGGCTTTTGAAAATCATTTTGTTGCATCTCACAACCCAAAAATGTAGATTGTGGGAGTTAGAATTATCTTTCAATAAAAAAATTTCCTTCTACAACCCGTAACCCACAAACTTATTGCAGAAATCCTTTTAAAAAAAATATTTTTTTCGGTTCCATTTTCCGCATTCTGCAATGCAGATTGCGGCAAGCGGAAAAGTATATTTTAGCTTATTTTTCTTGTTTTGGTTTTGCAACCCATAACCCGAAATGTGGGTTGTGGAAAGAAAAAACTCAATTAAAATCAAATTTGCAACATTTCTCACCCGCAACTCGCAAAATTTATGCGGATTGCAAAACTATAACAATTTTTACATGATTAATAATTTCATTCTGCATTGTGCAACCCACAATGCATATTACAGATTACAAAAATAAAATAAAAAATCTAAAGTGTTTCCACTCTTTTAACTTCCACATTTTGGTTTCCTTCCCTGATATTAGCCGTCTATTTTTCCATCGTGTCTTGCTTTATTTAATTTATTTGAATTTATGAATCCTTTACCATTTCACTTGATATTTTTACTGTGTTTGAGTTTTTACTGCAGATTTCATGTTCAAGCTCACCAACCCTTTGGTCTCCAATATTTCTACCTATAAGTTTCTTACCCTTTGCGGTTGTTTTTTTGGTTATTTTTAAACAGTGGTAGATTTAACCATAGTTGCCAAATTTCTACCAGAATTTACCTCCAAGATGTCTAGGAACATCAAGTATAAGACTTCTCTGCAAGAGGATAAGAGCTAGGACCCTAATGTCAATAACTTCACTGACACCAGTGGGCATGTTTCTAAAACTCTTCACCTAGATTGGTCGATAATTTACTCAACATTAGACAATGATGGTTTCTCTGCAATACCCCATGACGATCCTGCATATGCCAAAATTAAGAATTCCTAGCTTCATTGCATTGTAGCTCGACCTCTGTTCATTCCATATATTGACCCAGTTAAATGGAAATTGGACCATGGAAACCCTAAGGAGTGCTCTTTCGATTACCATAATCATATGCAAGGGGCGTCCTTCCTATTGATTTATTTGTAACTTCAGAATGTATTCACTTGTATATTCCATATATTGTATTTCATTGGTCCCCAATGTTCCTATCAGGAGAATCATTGATGTAATCAAGTCATGTAAATTCATAGAGGTTAACCCTCCTTGTTGATCGAGGGGGAAAGTCCCCATTGTTGTGGGGAACTAGGGTTATTAGACTCTCCCAGATAATTCATCCATGGTAAGTAATTGTAAAGTCATAAAATATTATAAATAGAGAGTGATCCTCTACATTTGAGACACACACTCACCCAGCTATAGCGCATAGGTGAGAGAAGAGGAGATCACACAAGTGAGAGAGAGAACAGTTGTTGGAGAACATCTTTATGTCTTTGGGTTTTACTACTTCCATTGGTGCTCATTCTATCTCTGAGTAAGTTGCATGGTTTTTTCCTCTATGGTTTCCTCGAGTAAAATATTTGGGTCTATCTTCTCTTTTGATTGATTGTTGTGCATGTTATTCTCTCAGATAAGATCCTAAGATCATATTATATAAAAGATAAATATCTGACATGGTATCAGAGCTAACCTAAGAAGAAGACACTGGGTAGATATAGAAGCTAGGGATTCTTACTTTTTGGGTCTCTCTCCACAATCCATCGGTAAGAGGAGGCTAGGATAACTCTCCATTGAATGGTGCATCTTGTTAGATTTTTATCATTCAAGCTAGCATTATCTTAGGATCTTTAACTGAGAGAATAGCAAGCACAGCAATCAAACAAAAGAGACAATAGGCACAAATATTTTCCTCGGGGAACAACTTCCTCAAAGATAGAATCAGCACCAAAAGTAAAACCCCAAAATAGTAAGATGATCTCCCGACAGCAGTAGTGTCTCTCTCTATTGTCCCAACAACTTCTTCTCTCTCAGTTAAGTGCTACAACTCAGTGTGAGTGAATGTGTGATAAATAGAGAGGCTCTCTCTCTATCTTAACTAATTCTTGACTTGACAATAATTCACGAGGGTCGAATTCTCTACGAGAGTCTAATAACCCTAGGGCCCCACAACTGTGGGGACTTTAACCCTTGATCAATAGGAGGGATACCCACAATGACTTTACATGACTTGTTTACATTATTGAATCTCCCGATAGGAACATTGGGGCATGACATGACTCAAATACATTATAAACACTTCCTATAATAAACAACGGGGTACAATACATAAGATATACAAGTGAATACGTTTCGAAGTTACAAATACATCACCACTCCCTCTTAACTAGGAAGGTATTCTCTTGACACAATTTATTAGCACTGGTCTTCTTCTCTATTTCAAATAGATCATCATAGAGCTCTCTCCTTCTTCTTCTTCAAGTCATCTTCATTACTGGATCTGGATCATCACTGTTGGATCGTCATCACTGGATCTGGATCATCAATCGATCTAGATCATCACTGCTGGATCATCATCACTGGTGATATCTCTTGATTCTTCTCGTCACATGAAGTTCTACAGAGCCAACCCTTTTTCATGTTGGTTGTAAGCCTAGTCTCCATGTAGGTCTTCTTCAGCGCTTATATTTGAAGCTAAGTCAGAAATGGCAAGCCCAAAATTTACATCTGTCCATGAGAGGAACACATCCAACACCATGTCAGAAAGGCATGCCCAACACTCACATATGACTATGAGAGGATGAGAGGAACCAATCCAGTCATATATGTCAGAAAGGCCCAAAAATCACATCCAGTAGCATGATAGGACACACCATCTATCATCAATGGAAAGTCTTAGCACTTACATATACTGGCATAGCAGGACACACCATCTACTATCCATAGAAAGGCACAACACTTACATCTACTAGCATAGCAGGAAACCATCTACTATCCATAGAAAGGCACAACACTTATATCCTCTGGCATAGAAGGATGCACCATCTACTATTTAAGGAAGGGCTTAGCACTTATATCTAATGGCATGGCAGGACACACCATCTAGCATCCAAAGAAAGGCTCTACACTTAAATCCGTCAGCATGATAGGACACACCATCTATCATCTGAGGAAAGTCTCTGCACTTATATCTGATCATGTGGGAACCAATCCCATAGTCACATGAGAATGGCTCTCATCCCTAGGATGAGGATCCCTAGTAACTTACTAGGTGCCTCCATTCTCCCAAAGAATGGCCTCTCAGCACTAAGCTGAGTATTCCTAGTAATTGACTAGGTGCCTCCATTCAGATAATGGCCTTCATCTCTTATATATGATCATGTAGGAACACATCCCTCAATCACATCAAAATCTCCCTGCACTGATCATGTGGTAACACAACCCATAATCATATTAGAGAATCTCTGCACTTATATCTGATGATGGAAGAAACCAATCCTCTCACCATGTCATAATGGATACATCACTTATACTTGACCATGGAAGGAACCAATCCTCTCACCATGTCAAAATGGATACAACACTTATACCTGACCATGGAAGGAACAAATCCTCTAACCATGTCAGAAGGGCACACAGACTCATCACTTCCCCTTGGAGGGAACCTCGATCTGGAGAACACCAAGATTCTCCATTAAGTACTCAAACTTCACTTTGGCCAATGGCTTAGTCAACACATCAGCTATCTATTCGTCCACCACAACATACTGGGGCTTCACTACTCCTCTCTGCACCATATCCCTAATATAGTGATATTTGACCTCGATATGCTTTGACTTGTCATGGAACACTAGGCTCTTAGACAACTTCACACAACCCTGGTTGTTGCACTATATACAAGTAGCATCTGATTGGAGATCAAACAAATCAGACAGTAGCTTCCTTAGCCATACTGCCTCAAAACTAGATGAACAAGCTATGACATACTCTGCTTCAGCTGTACTCAGTGCCACACAAGACTATTTCCTACTATACCAAGATATCACACCTGATCCCATACTGAAGAAACACCCTGAAGTGCTCTTCCTATCGATGGCACTGCCTACCCAATCTGAATCAACATAACCTTCCAAGTTAATCTTCTGATTCACCTTATACTTGAGCCCATTATACCTCAGAATATGCTTTGCAAAAATCAAGTGAACATGTCTTGGATCTATCAGGAACTGGCTCAAGGTGTTCACAACAAAGAAAATATTTGGTCTCGTATTCGTTAGGTACATCAAGGACCCAATCATCTGACGATACATCATAGCATCAACTACTTTTGATGAAGCATCACTCAACAGCTTTAGGTTCGATGCCATAGGTGTGGTTATAGACTTGCATTCCATCATCTTGAACCTCTTCAGGATCTATACTGCATACTTCCCTTGTCCGAGGAATATTCCATCTGCATTCTCCCACACCTCTATGCCTAGAAAATAGTGCATCATACCCAAGTCTTTCATTTGAAACTCAGCAGCAAGATTCCTCTTCATATCCACAATCAACCCATCCTTACCTATTACAAACATACCATATACATATAGTAGGAGTATCACTGGGTTACCTTCTTCAACCTTGTAGTAATGGTTGGAATCTACTTTACTTTTAGTAAAGCCCAAACTAGATAGAAAGCCATCAATTTTGTTGTACCATGTCCTGGGTTCCTGTTTCAAACCGTACAGGGATTTCTTCAATCTACACACATGAGACTCCCTATCATGTGTCTCAAAACCGAGTGGTTGCTCCATATACACTTCCTCTTCCACTACACCATTCAAGAAAGAAGTCTTAACATCCATCTGGTGTATCTTCCATTTCATCACTGCATCCAAAGCAAGTATCGATCTAATGGAAGTGTATCTGGATATAGGTTGAAAGATTTATTCATAATCTATTCCTTCTTTCTGGTAGAAGCCACGAGCCACAAATCTTGCTTTATATTTCTCTATGTTTCCATCTACAACATGCTTGATCTTGTAGATCCATTTGGAAGTCACGACATACTTCCCTTCTGGTCTAGGAACAACATCCCATACATCATTCTTCATTATCGATTGATACTCCTTGATCATAGCATTCTTCCATTATTTCTTTTATGTCACTTCTTCATAGTTGTAAGGTTCCTTATCAATAATGTCACATAGCAGGGCTACATAACCAGAGCAGGACCTAGTTCTCTTTCTTTCTATGTGTGCTTCTTCTAGAGCCCCATATATTTCTGCACCTTGGATATCCTCTCATACCCATGCAAGTTTCCTCTTGTGAGGATTCTTCTCCTGAGGTGGATCTACAGGTTCTTGAGGTTCTTCTATTTCTTGATTATCTTCTTGAATTTCTTCATTCATGGTTGTGTCATGAATTCTGGGTACATCTGTTTCTTTAGGTTCTTCAGCAGGTTTCTTTCTAGATTTGTTGTAAGCCAAGTCTTTGTCAAATGTTACGTCCCTGCTGATGTTAATATTTTCAAATCCTAGGAAGTATATTCTGTAAGCCTTCAAGATTTCAGAGTATCCCAAAAATATACCCTTATTTCTAGAAGGATCTAACTTTGTCCTCTTTTCGTTTGGAATGTGTATGTATACATGACAACCGAATATTCTGAGATGGATGATTTATGGTTTCTTGATGAAAAATACTTCTTCAGGTGTATTTTTCTCGAGTACTCTGTGTGGATTATGGTTTTGTACATACACCATTGTTTTGGGAGCTTCTTCCCATAGATGCATGGGAAGATCTTGATCATGAAGCATGGCCCTTGCAGCTTCTATGATTGTTCTATTCTTCCTTTCAATAACCCCATTCTATTGTGGATTATAAGGAGTGGATAACTCCCTATTAATCCCTGAATCTTTGCATAGGTCTTTGAATTCATTTAATGTGAATTCCCTGCCATTATTTGATCGAATGGTCTTGATATTCTTTTCTAAGTGATTCTCAATCAAGGCTTTGAATTCCTTGAACTTGCTGAATACTTCATCTTTGTTCTTCATAAAGTATATCCATGTCTTCCTAGAAAAATCATCAATAAAAGAAACATAGTATACATACCTGCTTAATGAACTAGATGACATCACACCGCATACATCAGAGTGAATGATTTCCAAGATTCCTTTTTCCTTGCTCTCACTACTTGGAAATGTCTTCTTTGTGTTCTTTCCTTTCGCACATCCTTTGCAGACACCATCATGTTTTGTCTGTATTTCTGGAAGACCTTCAACATCTTTGCTTGCAAGTGGTAGTGCTCTATAGTGCACATGTGCAAGCCTTCTTTGCCAAATTTCATTTGGTTCTACTAAGTCATGAACCAAATCTTGTTCTGGTTGGCCCTTCAATTTGTATAGACCTCCTTCTTGTTCCCTAATCACTACTGCATCATTAATAGTCTTTCCCTTTGGCCACATAAGAACTTGGCCATCTACAAATGCAACCCTCATGCCTTTTGCATCCAATGTAGATATGGAGAGGAGGTTCTTCTTTAGTCCTGGTACAAACAATAAATCTTTCATCTTCATATACTTTTCAGAGTCTAGCTTATAGGAGGATTCACCACTACCTTTTATTGGATATTGGTAGTCATCCCCAAGTTTCACCTTGTGAGGTGACTCATGTTCAGATAGTTTAACAAAGGATTATTTGAATCCTGTCATATGTTTGGAAGCACCACTGTCTATAACCCAATCATTGCTTCCATGTGTGATAGTTCCCGTGAGAGCGGTAACCAAAACAAATTCTTCATCATTTGAAGAATCATCACTTTCTTGTTTGATTCTCTTTGTTGAAGGTTCATCATCCTATGCAGCATGAGCATGATGTCTTCTCGTGTCTCCCTTATTCTTGTGAGAGCTATTTTTGCTTCTAGGAAAATATCTGGCAAAGTGTCCTCTATCATCACATGTATAGCATTTGAGTTTAGATAAATCCCTTCTAGTGTTATCTTTCTAGTGGAAGTACTTACCTTTGGAGTGATGAGAGTTTCTTCTGCTTTTCTTGGAGTGTACTATGAGAGATTGATCTTCACTTCCCATCTTTTCTTCTTGAGCTACTATCCAAGCTTCTTCTTGTGAGCATTTCTCCCATAGTCTACTGAAATTGACTAGCTCCTTTCTAGCACAGATCCCTTGAATAAAGGATTCCCATGATCTCGAGAGACCATTCAAGGTGGTCATCACAATTTTTTGCATTCTCCACTTCTTCATCTAATGGTTCAAGTTGTTCCTTGATCTAAGAGACTCTTGTAAAGTAAGACTGGATGGTTTCCACATTCTGGATCTTTACATTCTTCAATTGGTTTCTCAGAGTCATCTTTCGATTTATGTTATTTCCTTCAAACTGTTTGGTCAGGGAATCAAACATAGCTTTAGGTGTCTTTAGGGAGGAAACCTATGGTATGAGGTGATCCTTGATTGAATAAACAATAATCCTCTTAGCCATGACCAATTTCTTTTTGTGTAAGGCCTTGGCCTCATCTCCCTCTAGAACTGGAACATCTTCATTGATGTAAGAGTCCAACTCATTTTCTTCCAGGACTAGGGAGATCCTATACTTCTAGGCTCAGAAGTTATCACCTCCCTCAAGATTTTCATCAGATTGGTATGATGAGACATCTTAACAGAGAAGCTCAAATGGAAATGTAAAATATTTATATCTTACCAGGTCAAGATGTCGGAACTGGATCTGGAGCTGAATTTTGGTAGAGCTGGTTCAGGAGCAGATTAGGGTTTGACTTTCTTGGATTTCTATCCAACCAAAAATTTTGATCTTGATCTCTAAACTTCAATTTTGAGAAGGAGATCAATCCAAGCCTGGGCTCACTCAAAAATTCCACTTCTGTGGAAAGCCCTAATTTCTGGCAGTAGTGTCGGGTCAAAAACTAAAAATGCTCAGAATCAGATTCTGCTTCGATAGAAAGATGCGCCCTGGAGAGGAGAGTCATCCCAACATTCTTTTTCTGAAAATCTATGGAGAGAGATCCAAAAAGTAGGAATCCCTAGTTTCTACAGTTGTACAGTGTCTTCTTCTTAGGTTAGCTTTGATACCATGTTAGATTTTTATCATTCAAGCTAGCATTATCTTAGGATCTTTAACTGAGAGAATAACAAGCACAACAATCAAACACAAGAGACAATAGACACAAATATTTTCCTTAGGGAAACCATAAAGGAGAAAACCATACAACTTCCTTAGAGATAGAATCAGCACCAAAAGTAAAACCCCAAAATAGTAAGATGATATACCGACATCAGTAGTCTCTCTCTCTCTTGTCCCAACAACTTATTCTCTCTCAATTATGCTCTACAACTGAGTGTGAGTGAATGTGTGATAAATAGAGAGGATCTCTCTCGATTTAATATACTAATTCCTATCTTGACAATAACTCACTAGGGTCGACTTCTCTAGGAGAGTCTAATAACCTTAGGGCCCCACAACTGTGGGGTCTTTAACCCTTGATCAATAGGAGGGCTACCCACAATGACTTTACATGACTTGTTTACATTTTATGTTCCTAAGAACAAAAATGTGTCTCACAAGAAGAAGAGAAACAAGAGAAGACATCATGCTCATGCTACAGAGGATGATGAACCTTCCACAAGAAAGTGATGATTCTTTAAGTGATGAAGAATATGTTTTGATTTCCGCTCTCACGTGAAAAATCACACATGGAAGCAATGATTGGATTATAGATAGTAGGGATTCCAAACATTTGACAGGATTCAAAGAATCCTTTGTGAAACTATCAGAACATGAATCACCCCACAAAGTGAAACTTGGAGATGACTACCACTATCCAAAAGGTAGTGGGGAATCCTCCTATAAGCTAGATTCTTGAAAGTCTATAAATATGAATGATCTATTGTTTGTACCAGGACTAAAGAAAAACCTCCTCTCGATATCTACATTAGATGCAAAAGGTATGAGGGTTTCATTTGTATATGACCAAGTTCTCATGTGGCCAAAGGGAAAGACTATTGATAATGCAATAGTGATTGGGGAAAAAGAAGGAGGTCTATACAAATTAAAGGGTCATCCAAAAAAATCCTTGGTCCATTACTCCGTAGAGCCAAATCAGCTTTGGCATAGAAGGATTGCACATGTGCTCTATAGAGCACTACCACTTGCAAGCAAGTTGTTGAAGGACTTCCAAAAATTCAGACAAAACATGACGGTGTCTGCAAAGGATGTGCGAAAGAAAAGAATACAATGAAGACATTTTGAAGTAGTGAGAGCAAGGCAAAAGGAATATTGGAAATCATCCACCTCTATGTATGCGGTTCGATGTCATCCAGTTCATTAAGCGGGTATGTATACTATGTTTCTTTTATTGATGATTTTTCTAGGAAAACATGTATATACTTCTTAAAGAACAAAGATGAAGTATTCAACAAGTTCAAGGAATTCAAAGTCTTGATCAAGAACCACACAGAAAATAATATCAATACCTTTTGATCAGATAATGGTAGAGAATTCACATCAAATGAATTCAAAGATTCAAGTATTAAGAGGGAGTTAACTACTCCATATAATCCACAATAGAATGGAGTTGCTGAAAGGAAGAATAGAACGATCATGGAACTACAAGGGCCATGCTTCATGATCAATATCTTCCCATGCATCTATGGGAAGAACCTCCCAAAACTGCGGTGTATGTACTGAACTGTACTCCACACAGAGTACTTGAGATCAAGACACCTGAAGAAGTATTCTCCATCAAGAAACCAAAATTCAGCCATCTTAGAATATTCTGTTGTCCAGTGTACATACATATTCCAAAAGAAAAGAGGACAAAGTTAGATCCTTTAGGAAGGAAGGGTACATTTGTGGGATACTTTGAAAGCTCAAAGGCTTACAGAATATACTTTCCATTATTCAAGAAGATCGACATCAGAAATGATGTAACATTTGACGAAGACTCAGCTTACAACAAATCCAAAAAGAGACCTGCTGAAGAACCCGAAGAGATAGAAGTTCCCAGAATTCATGACACAACCATGAACGAAGAAATTCAAGAAGAAGATCGAGAATTAGAAGAACCTTAAGAACCTATAGATCCACCTCAGGAGAAGAATCCTCACAAGAGGAAACCTACTTGGGTACAAGAAGCTATCCAAGGTGCAGAAAGATATGGGGCTCCAGAAGAAAATCACAGAGAAAGGAAAAGAACCAAGACCTACTCTGGTTATGTATCCTTATTATGTGACTTCAATGATAGAAAAACCTTCCAACTATGAAGAAGCGACATAAATGAAATAATGGAAGGATGCTATGATCGAAGAGTATCAATCAATCATAAAGAATGATGTCTGTGATATTGTCCCAAGACCAGAAGGGAAGCCTGTTGTAACTTCCAAATGGATCTACAAGATCAAGCATGTTGCAGATGGAAGCATAGAGAAATATAAAGCAAGATTTGTGACTTGTGGATTCTCCCAGAAAGAAGGAATAGATTATGAAGAAACTTTTGCACCTGTAGCCAAATACACTTCCATCAAATCAATAGTTTCTCTAGCTGCAGTGATGAAATAGAAAATACACCATATGGATGTCAAGACTACTTTCTTGAATGGTGTAGTGGAAGAGGAAGTGTATGTGGAGCAGCCACTTAATTTTGAGACACATGACAAGGATTCTCATGTGTGTAGATTGAAGAAATATTTGTACGGTTTAAAACAGGAACCTAGGACATAGTACGAAAGGATTGATAGCTTTCTATCCAGTTTGGGCTTTACCAAGAGTAAAGTAGATTCCAAAATTTACTACAACGTTGAATATGGCAACCTAGTGATACTCCTACTGTATGTAGATGTTCTTTTTGTAATAGGTATGGATGGGTTGATTACTGATATGAAGAGGAAGCTTGCTTCCGAGTTTGAAATGAAGGACTTGGGAATGATGCACTATTTTTTAGGCATGGAGGTCTAGCAGAATGCAGATGGAATTTCCCCAGGATAAGGGAAGTATGTGGTAGAGATCCTGAAGAGATTCGAGATGATGGATTGCAAGGCCATGACCACACTTATGGCATCGAACCTGAAGATATTAAGTGATGCTTCATCAGAAGCAGTTGATGCTATTCTATATCATCAAATGATTGGGTCCTTGATGTACCTAATGAATACGAGACCAGATATTTGCTTTTCTATGAACACCTTGAGCTAGTTCTTGACAGATCCGAGACATGTTCACTTGATTGCTGCAAAGCATATTTTGAGGTACCTGAGGGGTACAATTGATTATGGGCTCAAGTATGAGGCAAAAAAGAAGATTTTCCTAGAAAGTTATGTTGATTTAGATTGGGCTAGGAGTGACATCAATAGGAAGAGAACTTCAGGGTGTTGCTTCAGTATGGGATCAGGTGTGATCTCTTGGTTTAGTGGGAAACATTCTTTCATAGCACTGAGTACCGTTGAAGCAGAGTATGCCGTAGCTTGTTCAACTAGTTGTGAGGTAATATGGCTGAGGAAGCTATTGTCTGATTTATTTCATCTCCAGTTGGATGCCTACTTGTATATATTGTGACAACTAGAGTTGTGTGAAGTTTCTTGAAAACCTGATATTCCATGAAAAGTCGAAGCATATTGAGATGAAATATCACTATATCAGGGATATGGTGTAGAGAGGAGCAGTGAAGCTCCATTATGTTGCAACAGACAAACAAATAGATGATATGTTTACTAAGCCATTGGCCAGAGTGAATTTTGAATACTTCAGGGAGAAGCTTGGTGTTCTCTAGATCGAGGGTCCCTCCAAGGGGAAGTGATGAGTCTATGAGCCATTCTGACATGGTGAGAGGATTGGTTCCTTCCATGGTCAGATGTAAGGGCTTAGCCATTCTGTCATGGTGAGAGGATTGGTTCCTTCCATGTTCAGATGTGAGTGTTGCGCCATTCTAAGGTGACTATGAGATGTGTTCTCACATGATCAGATATAAGCACTGAATGCCATTCTCTGAATGGAGGCACCTGGTTAGTTACCAGAAATTTCAGTCTGGGACTGAACCTCAGCTTAAGTGCTGAGATGCCATTCTTTGGGATAATGGAGGCACCTGGTCAATTACTAGGAATTTTAGTCTGGGACTGAAGCTCAGCTTAAGTGTTGAGATGCCATTCTTTGGGAGAATGGAGGCACCTAGTCAGTTACCAGGAATTTCAGTCTGGGACTGAAGCTCAGCTTAAGCTCTGAGATGCCATTCTCTAGGAGAATGGAGGCACCTAGTCAGTTACTAGGAATTTCAGTCTGGAAACAAGAGCCTTTCTCACATGATGTGTGATGATTTTCCTATCATGGTCAGATGTAAGTGCAGATCTTTTCTAACATCATGTGTGATGAGTTTTCTATCATGGTCAGATATAAATGTTGATCCTTCTAACATGTTTTCAATGAGTTTCCAACCATGGTCAGATGTAATTACTGGGCACACGTTTCTGACTTGGTCAAATATAAGTGCTGAAGAAGATGAAGAACTACTTGGAGGCTAGGCCTACAACCAGCATGAAGAAGGGCTGGCTTTGTAGAACTTCCTATGATGAGAAGAATCAAGAGATAGCACCCGTGATGATGACCATTAATGATCTAGTAGTGATGATCCAGATCAAGTGACGATACATATCCAGTGATGATTATCCACATCCAGTGATGATCTAGATCCAGATGAGGATGAAAAGAACTCGATGATGATCCAAATGATACAAGAAGAATACTTGTGCTCATAATTTGTGCCGAGAGAACACCTTCCTAGTTAAGAGGGAGCGTTGATGAAATTGTAACTTCAGAATGTATTCACTTGTATATCTTGTGTATTGTACCCCGATGTTTATTCCAAGAAGTGGTTGAGTCATTTCATGCCCTAATATTCCTATCGGGAGATCCAATAATGTAAACAAGTCATGTAAAGTCATTGTGGGTAACCCTCGTATTGATCAAGGGTTAAAGTCCCCACAGTTGTGGGGCCCTAGGGTTATTAGACTCTCCTAGAGAATTTGTCCCTAGTGAGTTATTTTCAAGTCAAGAATTAGTATAAATAGAGAGTGAGCCTCTCTATTTATCACTCATTCACTCACACTTAGTTGTAGCGCATAAATGAGAGAGAAGAGCTTGCTAGGACAAGAGAGAGAGAGACGACTGTTGTCGAAAGATCATCTTATTGTTTTTGGGGTTTTGCTTTTGGTGTTGATTCTATATCTGGGGAAGTTGCAGGGTTTTCTCCTTTATGGTTTCCCCAAGGAAAAACTTTGTGTTCATTATCTCTTACGTTTGATTGTTGTGCTTGTTATTCTCTCTGTTAAAGATCTTAAGATAATGCTAGCTTGAATGATAAAAATATAACAGAATATCCTCGGGACAAGGGAAGTATGCAGTAGAGATCCTGAAGAGGTTCCGAATGATGGACTGCAAGGCCATGACCACACCTATAGCATCGAACATGAAGTTATTGAGTGTTTCTTCATCAGACTCAGTTGATGCTATGATGTATCGTCAGATGATTGGGTCCTTGATATACCTAACAAATATGAGACCAAATATTTGCTTTGTTGTGAACACACTGATCTAGTTCCTGATGGATCTGATACATGTTCATGTGATGGTTGCAAAGCATGCAGTGAGATACCTAAAGGGTATAGTTGACTATGCACTCAAGTATGAAATGAATCAGAAGATTAACCTGGAGGGTTATGTGGATTTGTATTTGGCAGTGCCATTGATAGGAAGAGCACTTCAGGGTGCTTCTTGAGTATGGGATTATGTGTGATCTCTTGTTTTAGTAGGAAGGATTCCTGCATGGTGTTGAGTACAATTGAGGAAAAATATGTTGCCACTTGCTCGACTACTTGGGAGAGAGGAGAAGTGAAGCTCCAATTTGTGATCCAGATCGATATCTCTCGAAAGAGGGATTTCT
Organism: Pseudotsuga menziesii; assembly: GCA_001517045.1. Lineage (NCBI taxonomy): Eukaryota > Viridiplantae > Streptophyta > Pinopsida > Pinales > Pinaceae > Pseudotsuga > Pseudotsuga menziesii. The sequence goes on from LPNX010560288.1 coordinate 154,683, forward strand.
ATCATAGCTAGTGAGACAGGTTTTATGAGCATAAAATCCTAGATAATCTCGTAGGTTTCTTAGACATAAACAGTTGAGTAGGTTATCCTCGGATATAATCAGTCTTGGAAAAACTCGCAGGTTATCCTTGGATGCAATCAAACCTAATGTGATTCTATGCTAGAAATGGCCAGATTGAAGTTTGAGTACTTCAGGGAGAAGCTTGATGTTCTCAAGATTGAGGTTCCCTCCAAGGGGCAGTGATGAGTCCGTGAGCCCTTCTGACATGGTGGCAGGTAAGGTTCCTCCCATGGTCAGATGTAAGTGTTGATACCTTTTGACAAGGTGGCACAATGTGTTCCTCCTATGGTCATATGTAAGTGCAGTGCCCTTCTGACATGGTTTCGGTATGTGTTCCTCCCATGGCCAGATGTAAGTGTAGAGCCTATCTGACATGGTGGAAGTCTCGGCCTCCCATGGTGAGATATAAGTGTTGATCCTTTTCGATATGGTGGCAAGCTAGGCCTCCCATGGTCGGATTTAAGTGATGGGCCTTTCTGACATGGTCGTAGGTTGGGTCTCCCATGGTCAGATATAAGTGCTAGATGAGCATCTCTGACATGGTGGTAGGTTGGGCCTCCCATGGTCAGATGTGAGTGTTGGTCCTTTCTGACATGGTGGAAGGCTGGTCCTCCCATGGTTAGATATAAGTGTTGGGCATGCCTTTTTAACATGGTGGTAGGATTTTGTTCCTCCCATGGTCAGATGTAACTATAGAGCCCTTCTAACAGGGATGATGGATGTGTTCCTACCATGGTCAGATGTAAGTGTAGAGCCCTTCTGACATTGATGTTGAATTTGTTCCTCCCATGGTCAAATGTAAGCGCAGAGCCCTTGTGACATGGATACTGGATGTGTTCCTCCTGTGTTAAGATGTAAGTGAAAATCCCTTCTGATATGGATGTTGGATGTGTTCCTCCCATGGTCAGATGTAAGTGTAGATACCTTCTGACATGGATGCTAGATGTGTTCCTCCCATGGTAATATGTAAGTGCAAATCCTTTCTGACATGGATGTTGGATTTTTTCCTCCCATGGTCAAATGTAAGTGCTGAGCCTTTCCTAGATGGTAGTAGGTGTGTCCTACCATGCTGATGGATGTAAGTGCTGAGTGAGCCTTTCTAACATGGATGTTATATTTGTTCCTCCCGTGGTCAAATGTGAGTGTTGGGCCTTTTTGACATGGATGTTGGATGTGTTCCTCCCATGATCATATATAAGTGTTGGGCAGGCCTTTCTGACATGGATGTTGGACGTGTTCCTCCCATGGTTAGATATAAGTTATGAAGAAGATGAAGACCTACATAGAGGCTAGGCCTACAACCAACATGAAAAAGGGTTGGCTATGTAGAACTTCTTGTGACGAGTAGAATTGAGAGATAGCACCATTTGGTCGAGACAACTGGAGCAGCGATGATGATGATGATCTGGTGATGATCTAGCTTTGATGATGATCCAATGATGATCCAACTTTGATGGTGATCCAGTGATGATCCATCCTTGATGGTGATCTAGTGATGAAGACTTGTGTTGATGAATTGTGTCAAGAGAACACCTTCCTAGTTAAGAGGGATTGTTGATGTATTTGTAACTTTGGAATGTATTCACTTGTATATTTCATATATTGTATTTCATTGGTCCCTGATGCTCCTATTAGGAGAATAATTAATGTAATCAATTCATGTAAATTCATAGAGGTTAACCCTCCCTGTTGATGGGGGGTAAAAGTCCCCATAGTTGTGGGGAAATAGGGTTATTAGATTCTCCTAGAGAAGTTGGCCCTAGTAAGTAATTGTCATGTCATAAAATAGTATAAATAGAGAGTGAGCCTCTCTATTTGAGACACACACTCACCTAGATATAGCATATAGGTGAGAGAAGAGGATCTCACACAAGTGAGAGAGAGAATAGATGTTGGAGATCATCTTTCTGTCTTTGGGTTTTACTGCTGTTGTTGGTGCTCATTCTATATCTGAGGAAGTTGCAAAGTTTTCTCCTTAATGGTTTCCCTGAGGAAAATATTTGTGTCTATTGTCTCTTGTGATTGATTGTTGTGCATGGTATTCTCTCAGATAATATCCTAAGATCATATTGTCTAAATGATAAAAATATAACACTTCCATCTTGATGTTTTCTCCAAAGCTTATGCCCTTGTGCCTCCTCAATAGCTTTTGAATTCCAAATTCCTTGATGCAGTTATATCCCAACATAATTTTGAGGAAGTAGTAAAATCCTCGATGGAAGACCTAGTTGAGTATGTCCCTCAGGCAGAAAATTATTACCTTGTATCTTGGTTTAGGGAACCCTTTTCCTTGCTTGTGGCTATGTTTTTCCAATTATATGGATTACCCAATTGCTCAGTGTTCAAAGCCGAATGCGTTCTTATAGCCCACCACCTCTTGCTTATAGGTGACTCTTTTAACTAGGAACACATTCTAACTGTGAATATGAATGACGAAATCGAGAAATATCCAAAAAATTCAGCCTCGAGGAAGCTGACTTTCTACATGTCAGGTTATGTTATGGACGTATTTTGCGCGAATTCTTCCTTTTTGTCCATGCAATGGAAGTAGACCAATACTTCGCCACCAGTACATATATATTGCTCAAATATGTGGGAGGACAATTGTTTTCCCCAAATTTATGAAATCTGTGACATGTTTCTAAGGTCAATGTACTAGAAAATTTTCAAGGAGGATGCTCCAGCTTTCTATGAAAGGGCTAGATATTTGATTATAGTACATGGTGATTGGTATATAGGAGAATATGTATCCTACATTCGTATTTGGGGAAACAATATAGTCCACATGCTCCCAAGAATAGTCCTGGATTGAATGGTTTTGTTGGAGACAGCGTATCAGACTGTTGTCAATGGGGGTTTTCCTAAACTTGCATCATCCAAAAGGACGTCCTGACCCAATTTTCCATTGAGTTTGGGATTTGTTACTCTAAAAAATTCCACCCACGCCTCTATATTTGGTAGGGAGTTTTCCGAAATGAAATTAGGGGAAAAACCAAAGAGGATGCATGACCCTAAGTCATACCTAGCGAGTCACTTTGTGTAGGAGCATGATAAGATTCCCCATGCTCTTCAAAATGAACCCAATGATTTAATTTATTGACCAGCTATTGATTTCCAAGAGGTATTGAGTAGGATTTCTAATCCCACTTCAAAGCTCATATTTTTCAATATCAAAAGGAGTTGAAGACTTTTGTGCTCCATTTTAGATAGGTAAAACTGATAGTGGAAGAGAACATTCAAAGGCAGAATCTGGAAAAGGATTCCAAAGAAAAAGCAGCTAGCTATTCTATTGCTCTTGGTAGTCAATAAAAGGATAAGGGTAAGTCTGTTCTTGAAATTCCTACAAGAACCTATCCTTCCTTGATGATAGAAACCCTCCACAAAGGGGTAGATTTTAAGAAAAGTCTTGCAAAGATCAACTCGCAGATATAGGCACAATCAGAAGTAGTTGAGCCTCACACCAAGAAGCATAAGTTTAAAGTGGTTCCTTTGTAGGTGCAGGTACAATAAGAACCATTCGTTGACCCACAACCAATGCCTCAAGAGGTGAATAGGGTAGAACAACATGTGCGACTAGTATAACCTACTCCACAAGAACAAATATCTATGCAGGTTCCTCCAACTTAGCAAGTAGAACCTCTATCTCAAGCCAATGTTGAGATTCATGAGATACATAATGACTTGGAGGAGGAAAATAATCCTTCCATCTTCCCTATTAATGTTTTTACTCGCATGACATCTTCTATTTCCACCAAACAATCATTTAGGAGTATTATTGGTTCATCACTTCAAGAATTTTCCTTTCTTGAAATCAATTTATCTAGAATTATTTAGGATATAACCATTATTACTTCAATACTTATAGAATTTCGTAGCTCAATATCCCCCCCTACTTCACCTATTCTTTCGACCTTCTCAGCACCCCACGCTACCCCAACATCCCCAATTTCTTTTTTTTCACAACTAGATATCCCTTCCATCTCTACAATTTATTCTCGTTAAATTGCTACACCTATCCCCACTTATATTCCCCCATCCATTGCACCTATTTTTCCTACACCTCCTATTATTATTTCACCCCTCAGTGTGGAAGTCCACATTCCTCAATTCCAACCTGATCCTCTGGTGATTGTTCAATAAGGAACCATCTAAACTATAGAGGAGATGCATGAGATGCATGATCTATATAATGCATTTGACCATCAGTTAGATGTCCTACATGACCATCACAAAAAAGAAAGGAATCCACCAAAGCTTATGATTCCATTATAGAATGCCATAATACCTGCTAATACTGGATAAGCTTAAGCTTAAGAAAATTGAGGTAATAATTGAAACATGGGAAAGCATTTGTGCTCTAGTGGAATAAATAATCAAAGATGGAAAAGAGACCTCTAAAATGAGGTTATGTTCCTCATAAACATTGCTCGAGTATCTAGATCTGTAATTATCAGATCCTATCGGTGAGGTTATGCCTCCGAAATTTAAACTAGAGCAGATTGAGAGAAATTTTTCAAAATTTAAGGAGAATATTATGGAGATGACTCAGCTTACTATGGAGGAGATCAAGAACTGGATCTATACACCTCTTAATTCATTAATGATGATTGATCTTTTCCTCAAATAATGAATGAAGATCAAGAAAAGGTATATCGCATCCTTAATATGTAAAGCTCAATTTCATTTACAAAATGCTCAGTTTAAGGACATCCAATATTTAATGGATGCTTATTCGAAGTGGCGTTCCTCCCTTGGCAAGTCATGAAACTGAAATATCTTGTAATACCACATCTTGGGAGCCTTCTTTCTTTGTAAAATTTTGTAATATTATTTGGGGGGGGGGGTATTTCTCAAGGAGGAGGGGAGGAACTAGCGGATTAATCCTAGGAGGACTACAAGAGAGGAGACTACCAAGCCCTTATAAGGAAATATTTGCAATTTTTGAATGATGCAATGTTTTGCAGGTTGAAAAAAATTACATTGTTTTTTATGCTATGTCCTGGAGTTATTCGTTAAATTTTTTTCATAAATTAAAGTCTTTCTCCTATATATTTGGGATAATGATCATTGGTTGTTCATATACTGAATGTGTACGGTTTACGTAATGATTTTTTCTTACAATTTTAACACATTAAATGTGTATTGAATGAATGTTTTTTATTTTAATTCACATGCTTTTTTCTATAACTAATGACGGTTTATAATCCCTAATACTAATTTTTCAATTGGTATTACCTGATAGGGCATGTTGTATATATACAAGTACTTTAGGTAAAACATAACAGTTTTCATTGTCCAGTTTTATTTGAAGTCGATAAGGAAAGTAGACTTGATTTATATTTCTATACATTGAGTAATTATTTTCTTGTTATCTGTTATTTATGTACAACTTCCCTCCTCAAACCTATTACATTCATTGTTAAAGTTTCCTTAAACAGTTAGTATAGGATCTAGTCCTTTCAAAAAAAATTAGATCTTCCTTGAGGGAAGAGAATATTTATTAGATCTACAAATCCTTGTGCCAATGGAGGCCTTGTATCCATAGTATCTAGTCATCCCAAACAACTTGGGGATAGAATCATCTCTGCGTGGGATCGATTTGAAGCCTTTGTGGTTGGAAAAATTCCTTATGTTGACTTCCTTGTAGACCTTCCAGCAACCTACAAGCCTGGGCCATCAACAAATGGTGCTAGACGGAGGGACATTGTAAAAGATGTCAAAAAAAATATGACCAAAATTCCTCACCCCGGATGACCTATCATTACTAGGAACCACATCCAAGATTCTACATCTACAACACAACCTATAGAAGGTCAGTCACCAATTCCTACCACCCCTGTTTCAAAAAAATCAGCTGGGAGACCCAACACCCTTTATATACTACCCACCGGTGGAAACCTCACTTTTGAACAGTGGAGAAAAAATTCCCACGATATTACCACAAGGGTGGAACCAGTGACTGAGATAGTTTCGAGTCTCATAAATTTCTTATATTCCCCTCTTTTAACTATAACCTCTCCTATTAATAATAGTACTCAAGATACTACGCAGTAGGCCTAGAAACTCTCGAAACACAAGATAGTCCATTATTGAGAACTATAGAATAATCCCAGGAATATCCACATCCTAACGGCTAGTATGGTGGATTACCACCACCCACACCACCTCGTTGATGTCCATCGTCATCAAAAGATTCCTAAGATAGCGAAGCTTCCTCAAGCTCTTATTATCCACTAGAGAGACTAATGGATGACCAACTCAAAAGGTCTTGGATTGACCTGAACGCGGTTATTGTCGCCGAACAAATACATATATTTCCTAAAAACATTGAGAAGTGGCTTCCCAAGTTGAATCCGGCTGATAGGATCCCTACTAAATATCATGTCAAAAACATCATGGAAGCCATTAGGTTGAAGAATTTGATACATGAGGATGTGGTGTGCATATTGTTCCTTTATTCTTTTGAAGGACAGGATTCCACTTGGTGCTTTTCTTTGGAATCCAGTTCTATCAGTTCTTGGGAATAGTTTGACAATTTATTACTCCATAAGTTTAGAGACGATAGTACCCCAAAGGACCTTGTCATAGATTTATCCTCCTTGAGGGTAAAACTGAAAGAAGGAGTCAAGGATTTTAATCAAAGTTTGTCCTGATTGAAGAACAATGTCCCCTCCATCGTTCTTCCTGATGAAGAACTGTTGGTAGCTTATTAAATTAAGGGTTTACCTACGTCGATTGCTATGTTGGTTAAACACACTCATAAACCTACTCTACAAGGGGCCTTTGTGGATTCTATATTAGTAGAGAAAGATATGTTTGTCCTTAAAGATAATCTTGACCTAGAGCTGTACCAACCTTATACATCTAGAAGAAGGAAGGAAAACGTTTCCAAACCCACACCCCAAAATAAAGACCCTTATGGCATGGATAACATGAAAAAACTATCACAAAATATTTCAAATGACATGGTAGATCTTAAGAGAGCTAGCATTGAGAAGAAGGTGAATAAAATAGGTTTGGCAAGGCCACCACTTAGGAGACCTTACCAACATCTACAAAATCAACCTCCTCCAAACCATGGTGAGACACTCACCTCTGATGAGATCTATTCTATATTCAAGGCCTTAACCTCTATTCCCCAAACTATCCATGATGATACTAGATAGGAAGCTCCAGAGGCTATGCCTCCTACTGAAGAACAAGATACACATGTAAACATTGTTAATTTTTTTTCAGAGATTCCAATGGCAGAGGAATAAGATGATACATAAGTTTTCTTTTATCCACAACATTCCTATAATATGAGACGTAAAGGTGTGACATAACAAGAAAATACACCGTCGACATATACTCTGAATACATGTAAAAAAACTCCACCAAAAGAAAAAATTATTCCTGAATTTGAGTATAATTTGGTAGACGACTTAACAAGGGCTAAAGCAAATATTTCTCTCTTTGAACTTCTTAAAATACCATCTATAAGGGAAAACCTTTGTAAAAGAATAATTGTAAATAAAACAAGAGAGGCTCAAAATAATAATTTGGAAGTTTGCACAAAGTTTGATTCTCAAAATACTAGCACAAAAAGGGTCCCACCTTTTCTACTTACTTTTGATATTTTTAACAAAAATGCCCACAATTGCATGATCGAATGAAGGGAATCATCTATTGTTATTCTTGTGTTTGTTTGTAGGAAGTTGAATGCAAATTGGGAGTCATGTCCTACTCAAATAGTTTAGCTAGACAGATGTAGAGTTAATGTCCTAGGGGAGCTCAAGAATGTCCTTTTAACATTGTACTTGGACCCTAGATTACATCAGATAGTAGATATTGTAGTGGCTGATGTTCCTGATACTTATGGTATGTGGCTGAGTAGAGACTAGTTAGAGAAGTTGAAGGGATAATTTTCCACGATCTGATCTGATTTGTGGTTTCCATATAATGGAATTCCAAATCAGATCAATATTAATAGGAACCTTTCATGAAACAAACTATCACATATCTAAATGATCCAGGTGAACCCACGGTCTTTATTAATACATCCATTGAACACTACACCTTCGAATATTACTTTGGAAATTTTCATACTTATATTCCCCTAATGAGAATTTTGATAGATTGTATGAAATCGATAAATACACGTTTGTTCCATTTAATGGAGAAATTGTGCATAATGTTTATAATGTTAAGATGCATTTTAGATTAGACTTATCTTCATGGACAATTTTTTTATGGGTCTAAATCAATCCAAAGATGGTTTTGGTGTAGGTTTCATCTTGATCGATCCAAAGGGAACCAAATGGATGATTGTGTGTAGACTTGAATTCAAATGTACCAACAACATTACTTAATATGAAGCCCTGGTATAGGGGCTTGGGAAGGAAATAGATTTGGGAGCACAATTCATTGAATGTTTTGGAGATTTTGAAATTATAGTCAAGGAGGTGAGAAATAAGATCGATTGTTTATCTCCACATTTATTGAATTATTATAAGTTAGTTAGGGACATGACAAATTCTTTCCAGGATTTTAATATCAAATATGTTCCTAGGTCACATAATTTCGATGCAGATCTTTTAGCAAGCACTGCATCTAGGATCAGTCCACCAGAAGGTTTGTCCCCTGATACCTTTTCCATTGAACTCATGTACAAACCTTATATACCAAATAATGTAACTAGTTGGAAAATATTTGATGATGACGCTCATATTCTAGACTTCTTAACAACCCATGACACTTTCAAGGATTTAGCTGTCCATGAGGCTGAGCATGACAAGTCTCTATTTGGTCATAACTTTCCATCCAACTTGATCCCTAAATTGGTTATTAGTTTAGAGAAATACTATGACCTGCAAGATAAGTTTAAATCTAATCCTAATTCCAAAATTCATATTTCTTCTTGTAATTATAAAACTTGATGTAGGGTTTTTCTGGAAATTCTGCAGTAGTCATTTTTAAAAATGACTACTACAAAATTTCATGAAAAACCCTACATCAACCTAACTCACTACAAAAACTTACATACTAAAATCATAAAACTGTTAACCTTGGAAATGAGAAAAATACTGAACTCATTAATATAGGGATTAATTGTTCTCCTGAAGAGGAGAGAGATTCAGTTAAATTATGTAAATAATTCAAGGATGTTTTCAAATGGACTTATGATGATCTAAAAATTGTTGATTCTTCTATCAGGAAAAATAACATACCCCTAAATCCCGACATAAGACCCTACCAAGAAAATTTGAGGAAGATGCATCCTATCCTTCAGCCATTCATGAAAAAAGAGATTGAGAAACTCCTAAAAGATAGAATTATATTCCCACTTAGACATACATGGTGGATCCGTAATCTAGTCCATGTTCGTAAAAAGAGAGGATAGAGCAGACTATGTGTATATTTCTATAAATTGAATAGAGAATCCCAAAAGAACAACTACCATGTTCTTTCAATGGAACAGATTTTGCAAAAAGTTTCGGGTGTAGAAATGTTTTCGTTCCTTGATGGATTTTTAGGTTATAATCAAGTTCTAGTTACAACCTCTGACTAGCTTAAAACCACTTTCATAACACCCTAGAGCACTTTTTCTTACAAGATAATGCATTTTGGGTTCATCAATGTCGGTGCAACATTCCAGAGGGATATGGATATAGATTTCATAGGTTTGTTGTAGAAATCTATTGTAGTTTATTTATATGATATAAATATTTTTCTAAGAAATGGCGTGATCATCCCTTTGCATTGAGACAATATTTTGAGAGGTGCAGAAAATATGGAATTTTTTTGAACCCTAATAAATCAGGTTTTGTAGTTAAATAAGGAAAACTCTTATCTTTTATTATTTCAAAGTATAGAATGATAATTTACCCAGAGATATGTGAGGCCATTACAAAAATTGGGCTCCCAAGCTAAAAGAAATCCATGCAGTATTTCCTTGGAAAGATCAATTTTGTTAGGAGGTTTGGACACAATTTTGCACAAATTGTTACCCCACTTCAAGGCCTGATTAAGAAACATGTTTTATTTAAGTGGTATGATATATAGAAGGATTTGTTTATCAATATCATGGAGGCCATAATGGACGCTCCTGCATTGATTCCCCACAACTTTAGTAAAGATTTTATTTTGTATACATTTGCTACCGACTTTTCTTATGCTGATGTGCTCACTCAGAAATATGCAGAGGACATCAAAATCCCAATTTCATTTATGAGCTCTACATTCAAAGAGGTCGAGTTGAGTTACATGCAGATTGATAAGCAGGATTACATTATCTATAAATCTGTGAAGCATTTTAGGTCTTATCTGTTGAAATACAAAACGAAGGTGATCGTCCCATATGAAAGCACAAGAAATGTTTTGGTTCAAAAGGAGTTAGGAGAAAAGCGAGTTCACTGGATGACCATGATTCAAGAGTATTATTTGGAGATTAGCCATGCTAATATTGTCAAAGGGAAGGGCTTATGTTCACTTGCTTCCCAAGATAATAATGAAGATCAGGAACAATAATGGATTCAGGAGGAAGACATGTATGTTGACACTATTAATGTTATTTATGCTCCATCATCTGAATGTTGTGACGACGTTAAATTTGATCTCATTCATGAGTATGCTCCTCCAACCTTGGAATTTAAGAATCTTAGGAAATTAAGATTGAAATCAAAACCTTATCATTTCTTTGATAATGTGTTGTTCCATAGAAATTATGATGGTGTTTTTCGTAGGTTCTTAGAAAAGACAGAAGCTAACAATCTTTTGTTTGAAATGCACGCAAGGCCTACAGGAGGAAATTTTTTAGGTGAAGCTACTACACATAAAATTTTAAGAGCAGGATACTATTGTCCCACATTGTTTAAAGATGCACATTCATTCGTTAGAAAGTGTGAGGCTTTCCAGATATGTTCTCTTAAGTTGAAAAAACCATCCTGTCCCCTCCATCCTGTCACTATCCAGTTTCCATTTCAACAATGGGAACTATATATTGTTGGTCCTATTAGTCCTCCTTCTGCTTTGTGGCATAAGTATATCCTAACTACAACAGATTATTTCACTAGGTAGGTAGAAGCAATTCCCCTTAGAGTTGTCAATACCAACTCGGTTATATCTTTTCTTGAGTAATATTGTCACCAGGTTTAGAGTGCCTGAGTTTTTGATAATTCCTCATATTTTAATTCAATTGCTCTTACACAATATGCCCTTGAAAAGGGGATTAAAGTGAAGTATTTTGAAAACTATTACCCACAAGGTAATGGTTTGGTAGATACTTCCAATAAGAATTTGATCAACATATTGAAAAAGACTGTGAACACACACCACAAAAAATTGGCATACCAAGCTCTTCAATGCTTTATGGACATATCGAATAACTCCTAAGGTTTCTATACGAAATTTTCCCTACTTCCTTGTCTATTGCAGAGAATCAACTTTACCATCAAATGTTATCCTACCATCATTACAAATTGCACAATATTTTTCATGGGATGATGAATCCTCTCCCTTCAAAACCGAATTGATACACTTCATAAATTTGAAGAGGAGAGGGATAAATCCAGAAATAAGTTATATCAACATGAACAACTGGTAAAGAGATGGTTTGATGATAGATCTTCCACCAATCATGATTTTTGGATTGGGGATATGGTGTTGAGGTGGGACTAATCCCACAAAGAAAAAAGAGAATATACCAAGTTTCTGCATTTGTGGCTAGGTCCATTCATTATTATAGAAAATCTTGGCCCTGGTACTGTCTAATTATAGATGTTGGAAGGTCTCTCTGAGACTTATCCAACAAACATCCATCTCCTCAAGAGGTATTTTACTTAAGGTAATCTTTCCCTACCTATGTATAGGTGTGTTGTTTTGATTTCTTTTCTTTGGGATTGATTTGGTTTGATTATTTTCTTTATTTTATATACAAAGCATAGCATTCTTACAACAACTAGTTTCACTTGGTAAAGTGGTTTATCCCTGAAATTTCTAACTGATAAATTTTAAATTAGATGTGTCAAAAATCTCCACTCGGTTTATACCTGAACAGGTATCTTCATGGGAATTCAACCTAAAATCTATGCTTTCTCTTCAAATTGAAGCTTTAGTTACTATAATCACTATCTTTATCCATCCTCATGATGATGATTGAGTTTCAGGAGTACTTTAGGATTCTTGTCAGGTGCCATAGTGATTATTGGAAGTACATATTTAACAACCTTTTAATGTTTGTTCTTTTCTGACCTCACCCTGATCACCTTGGAATTAACTAAATCACCTTAATAAGTGTAAACTACAAGATAGAGGGTATTATAACAAGCCAACCTATCATGTTCATATAAATGATCAGTGAATGACATTACCATTAGATGGTTCCCAATCCAACGTAATGTATTTCAAAAAATTTCATTTGTAAATTATTTTTCATTTTCTTTGATTGAAATACAACTTGTTCGATTCAAAGACATGGGGTATTATCAGAAGCCATCCTGACCATGTTCATGGGCCTTATTTGAACTGAAATTACGGATAGCTGGTTACCAAGCCATGGTAATTTATTTTGGTGTAAAATCCATAAGACAAGGAGTCTCCTGACTAGGCTATCTTGTTTAGTTTCTAGGTAAGACTTGTGTATGGCGTTGTACGTTACTAGGGAGATGATATTGTTTCAACTAATTTATTATTTATGCTAATGGTCGTGACAAAGATCAAGGTTTTTATGAAGAGGCTTATATAAAACTGTCTAATGTCCTATATTTGGAAATTTTATCAAAATGACCAATTCTTCAATTCTTTCATAATGTATTCAAATTCATCTTCTTACAACTCTAGTTATATGGATTCAATTGATTCCAAAATTCCTCCAATTGGTTTAAAAATTGGTGAGGAAGGTATTGAGGGGTGATGGGACATATTAGCACATATATCAAACATATAATCAATTGATATACCTAACCATGTTCTGCAATTTTCAAGGGAAGAATTTTTGGGACAAGACTAGTCAATTTGGGAGGTGGAAATCCCCCCTGGGTCCTGGAACAAATCTCTTCACAAAAATATACAAAATTTACTAATGGTGGGTATGATACTTGGCTATGTTATCAAAAATTAATTAAAGTATATTTGAAAAATCGTATGTGTTTTTTGGTTCGAATAGGTATCCAAGGGAACTTCATGAATTTACTAGTAATTTTGAGGTTCCAACCCCCAATGGTAGATGACTCCAAATAGATCCAAATGATTTTTAATTGTACCAAAATGTGTATGAGTGATACAATAAATTAATTATAATTTTCAGGGGTGTACTATAGCCTTCCAATTACTTCTGCAAGTCTATATCAAATTCTGAATAAGATAGATGCTTTAACTAGCAATTTTGGGGCTCAAATCCCCCCTGAGTAATTGTCGGAATGGATTCCAAAATATGAAGAAACTCACTTGAAATATCAAATTGAATAAGAGGATGTGTAGAATACATTATAAGAGACTCATATGTATAACCAATCAAACTCCCATGGTTTTTATCACTTGTTGCCTCCTTTCACACACCTGGGGGGAATGCGGCATAAATATTCAAGCCACTCAGTGTGTCCTTGGGGACAAGTATTGAGTCAAGGCTGTCACCTTGTTCTTGAATCCTCCATTTAGGTAAACTCGTAACGAATCCAAGGTGGGTAGACCCTATAAGTTACTAAGGCTGGTTACTTAAATGATAATGGTATTAAAAGAGTAAGTTTTTTAGGAGTTTTTTATTTAACAATTGAAAAAAAACACATAACATGATGAGATAATCACAAGTAAGCATGAAATGACACCCAATCACATTTAGATTGAAATAAATAAACAATTGACCAGTGCCTTCAAATGGATTTAGAAATAATTAAGAGTGCTTGCAAGTGGTGGAGTGAATGTTGTGCAATTGTATCTTGGTACGTTTTAAATTAATGTGAAAAGATGAGTGAATTAAATTAGGCAAGGGGGGGACTCCAGATATACCCGAGGGGAACTTGGAGTATGTCCAAAAGTAAAACCTTCATGGCTACCCAAAAGGAATGTGTGGACTGAATGGATTCTCTGAGACTGTGTTCATAATACACCCGCTAGGGTGTAACAGAGATCGGCACCTCGAGTTCACTGTCCAGTAGTTCCCACTTCCTTTGGGTATTTTTCCACTGCTTACGGTTTGTTTGAGGCATTGGATTTTCTCCTAATGGTGGTTAATTTGGGAGAAGGAAGCCTAATTAATCTAGTCACTCATGTTTCTTTTTTTGTAGCTTGACTGATCGGACGAACCGTAGCCAAGTGAAGAGCATACACACCGGGGTCTTATCAATTTTAGTAAATTTTAAGAGAGTGTTCGTGTTAAAAAGAAGACCCTCTGGGAATCTATTTCAGTCCAAGTGGAACTCAATCGAGAAATAAAGGAGGCGTTAATTTTACCACTTGCATGTGAAAAATAATAATGAAAATAGAATAAAAAATACACAACACTGGTTTTCTAATTAGTCCTACCACGATCCTCTTTCACCTTTTGGTTCAATCGGGGATTCTTAGGGTAAGTATTAGTATTAATTTGATTTCAAAATATGGAATAATGAAAAATGTTATCAAATTATACAATCCTCCATGACAAGACTAAACTAGAGAAAAAAGGAAAAAATGCAAAAAAATGAAATGGACGTGGATACCCCCAAGGGGGATGGGGAGTGGGCTCGAAAAAGCCTACTTGAAATGATTATTTTTTATAATTAATGGTTACAATATCATAAAACTAAATTTTCACTTTGGTCGTTGTTATCTGGGATCCAGAGGCTTACAACAAGCTTACAACAAGCTAAAATAAAATCACAGCGGTCATTAGAGAGAATTTGAGGTCAAAAATGGGCCTCAAAAGGACCAAAATGTACTATAAAAATAAACCAATTACATTCTAGTAGATGACATCATCCCCCA